>CM074809.1:929676-1159723 GCA_037447605.1 Zygnema circumcarinatum
AAAAAAAAAAAAAAAAAAAAAAAAAAAAAAAAAAAAAAAAAAAATCCGCCGCAGCCCTGACCTGCTTTAATGGAGAGGCATAACTAGCAAGATCAATAAAAGCAAACGCAAATTTGGTCGTGGAAACTGGTCCCTTGCCATGACTCAATACTCATCAGGTTCACGTGATTAGGTCTATTGTAACTGAATTGCGGCCCTTGGGTGCGTGACAGGATAGTAATTACTGCGAAATCGGGATGCTGCCTGTGGTTGAACATGCCACAAGGTTACTCACTGAGCACCAGGCCACAGCTCTGCTTTGCAATCAAGCCACAAAACACAAACGGTTCAGGTAAACGGCATCAGAACAATTGCTGAAAATGAGATAAAAGGGAAGCCATGAACGAACTGACTAGTGGAACCAGAAAGAAGCCCGGCAAATCAGGCAGTATGAGACGTATGTGGAGCAAAAAACCACCATACAATTCATGAACGTACGTACGGAGAGCTGTCCGAAGCTGTCGCAGCGGACCCAAAAAGCGACTCAGCGCCGTCGTAGTCTCCAAGCGGAGACGCCATCTTCACCTCCAAGACAGTCCCAGGCACCTCCTTTTCATCCTCATCGTCCTCCATGAGGTCTATGGCTTCGAGAGGAGCCGGAGCGCTTGTAGCAGCGCTGGAAGGCGCAGCCGCAGCCATAGCTGCCGGCAGCGAGCTCGCCTCTCGCTGCAGCAGCGCTTGCATGAAGTTCCAAACTCCAAAAGGTGCCGCCGGAGGTGCCGGCTTCGAGCCTTGTCACTCGCCTTGTTGCTCGCCAATCTTTCACATTCCCCTAAGAAAAACACTATTCAAAACCAGTACAATCATTTCTGCAAAATGTACCACATATTAGGGATTTTTCCAAGCTACTTCTTTCGAACTGTTTCCGAATCGTAACAATGTTGAATGGTGACACGCCCTTTTATAGAATACGAAAGCGTGAACCGTAAACCGTAAAACTTGACTGCCTCGCTATTTCACACCATAGAACCTTGGTGACCGTCTCCGTTTCAGTCATCACAGCTCCATGTAACGCCTGCACCGACTTCGGGTTTTTGGACGTTCGTTCAGGACAGCCGGGTCGGTAACCGTTCGTACGGCGGCACCCGTACGAACGGCGATTCACACGTCCGTACGCTTGGTGTTCATGACGTCATCCCTAGGACCTGCACGTCATGAAAACACGCGGAGCAGCATGGTCGGCCAACGCACTCTTTTGTCGTTTTTAACCGTTTTCTAATCTTTCGCATACCGGTCAGTAACGGCCTAGTCCTCTGTGCGTCAGCAATCGTGTCTTTTTCAGCCAGTTGCGGTTCCATGCCAGTTTGACGGCGAGCGAACTGGCGCATAGAATCGTTCGAGTGCGCTGGCTGGCGCGCGGCTGTAACTGTCCGACGGTTGCGCGGCGGCGGACGGTCCGCCTCCGCTACAGCTAAAGGGGGGAGGCCGACTCTGCAGGTCTCCCTCCCTCCACTGGCGCCCTCCCTCCCTCCCTCACCGCCGCCCTCCCTCCCTCCCTCACTGCCGTCCTCCCTCCACTGCCGTCCTCCCTCATCTCGTCTCGTGCTTCTCCTCGCTCTCTGCCCTCTTGCTCGCTCTCCTTCGCTTTCGCACTGTCTTTCGCTCTTCCTGTTTGTGGAAAAGGAGGAGGGGGGCAGAAAATGTACCAGGTCGGCTCTGTTCGGCAGGTGATCATTCACCGAGGATTGAAGACAATACATGCGGAGCTCTTTTATTCTTTCTTGCAATGTACCTTCTGGAATTTGTTTACTTTATTTTTAACCTCACCATATTATCTCTGTTTTCAATCTCCTTTCGTTTAAGGATTACTGCGTCCTTTCTGCTCGTGTTGAATGACCCACCACTTAATAGTACGGGGGAGGAAAAGGAACGAGGATGGATATGGGGATGGAGGCCTTGTTCGTTACAACTTAATTCATGTTGCAGCTTCCTCTGCTCCCTTTATCTGGAATTGGAATTCTCTCATTTGTTTTTGGACACATTCCATCTCTAGTCCCCATTTGCCCTCCTCGCTTTTTTGACTGAAACTGAGCGCGTAAATCACCACCTGATCACTTGAACAACGTATTTTCTTACTCTGACTGCTGGTTGCATAGCTTTCGCTGATCTTGAATCCAACACTTATTCACCCTTCTTTCATCCGCTTGTTCCCCTTTTCGCAGTTGTTTGGCATCACAGGAGCCTCCTTCACCTTAGCCCTAGTGGCCGTAATACTGTCAGCTGCCGCTTTCTTGCAGTCAATATCTTCATCGCCGTCACAGTCGTTACTCTCCAATCCGGATAGCCCTGGAAATGCAAGAAATTTCCTTCCCGAAATTATAAGAAGAACAGTGACGGAAAGTCAACAACCTGAACGTTCTCAGGCTTTAATTCCTCCTAAAGAATGTCCTCCGCCACCTGCTTGTCCGCCCGCTCCGCTCCTTTTGGAAAACCCGTCTTGCCCTAAATGTGCAATCTGCACAGACTACGTCGATGGGGAGGAGAAAACTGAAGGAGGCGTAGAGAGCAGTGAAGAACGAGAGAGACGAGTTCAGAATCGTTTTGAAAATGTGAACGAAAAGGGTGATGTTGAGAACATCTTGGAGACGGGAGCGTGGAAGTTCAACGAGTCGTATGTGTACCCCTTCGATGCTCCTCTGGCGAGTCTTCTTAATACCATTCTGCGGGGGAAGACGGTTTTGGAGCTGGGAGCAGGGACTGGTCACTACACAAGAGCCTTTGCAGGTGGGTTTCTGTCCACTTTGAACTGGAGAAAGACTCTGGGGGGAATTGCTGGAAAGGATTAAGGGCATATGGGGCTCGAGCTGAAGTAAGTTATTACAGGCTTATTACGCAAGGGCTTTGTTTTTTAACCCTTTAAGTATGAGCTGTGTTTGTCTCGTTGTTAAGAACCTCATATCATGATGCAGCTCTAACTATCACGTGGCTCGTATATGAAAAAAAATGCAGAAGGAACTGTACATATAACCACAAAATATGAAACATTTTAGCAATTAATTCCATCGTGTTTGAAGGACTTGCAAGTAGTCGACTAGTACTTGCGTTTTCGACTCTCTGAATAGTGAAAAATGGTGGTCAATTTTGAGGGGTTAGACTTTCCCTTCCCGTCCCTTCCTGTAGAATTAATAATTTTTTGAAAAGGTAGCGTTGGCTTTCCCAAAGTTTCAGAAAAGCTCATTTTTTTTCGGTGTTTAGAGTTTCCCCCTTCATCTATGTGAACAACTTCCCTCGTATTGTTTTGTTTCCCTGTACTTTGACTCAGAGACATGGAGTTATGTGTACATTTGCTTGCTGTTTGGAAGCAGAGATTAAGGTGAAAAAGTGGCTCAAAACATACTCTGATATTTTTTACTCATGGCTGCAGAGGATGCGAGGATAATCCACGCCTACGATGGTGCGGAGGGGATCGAAAAGTTAACGGGGGGGTACATCCAACAGGCAGACCTGACCCAACACCTCAATCTCGGATTGCACGAGTGGGTTGTATGCATGGAGGTAAGCAATGCAGACAGCCAGTTTTCCTCATTTCTAATTCGCACAATGAAAAGCGTTAAAGCACTTTGATGTTAAAAAGAATAGCCTCTACTCTCCTTTGTTTACATGCAACGTGAGTTTTTTCGAACGCTTTATGAATAGAAGGAAGTGGGCCGGATTGCTTTTCTCTTACTCGGCCTAAAAGCAAATGTCATGTCCTGCTGCGCCTATCTTTTAACCTTTGTAAATGCTTCTTCTGCTACCTCCTTCACACCTCTCAGATCAAGTCTCAGACTCCACCCTTGACTTAGCCGGTTCTGAACTTGGCCTCTTAGCGACGTGCTTGGAATTGCTGCAGGTGGGGGAACACGTGCCTCAGGAATTTGAACTGTCAGTTATTGATAACATTCACAGGTGAGGCCTTTGGGGACCTTTTGTACTGCGATTGCTTCCACTCACATGTTGTGTTGACCACCTGTGAAGAGCCATTATGAAAAGAGTCCCTAACCTTACCATTGCAACATTTACAACAGAGCGCCTAACTGTCTGAATGCTTCAAGTTTCAGCCTTAGGTTACCTAAATACTAACTTAAACTGTCGTGCTGGTGGGGTTGAGGGCTTTAGGCATAACACGGAAGGTGTAATCTTGAGTTGGGCGATTCTCGGGCAGAATGGCATCGGCCACGTTAACAATCACTCGAATCAGTACATCAAGAGGCTGATGAGAAGTTTGGGCTACAGGTCTGATGTCAATGCAGAGAGGCAAGCACGCAAGGCCGCTTCCTTGTGGTGGTTCCAAAAGAGCACCATGATTTTTCGGCGAGTAGAAAGTCCACTCCGGTAGCTGTATGTATTTTAAAGATTTTTTTTTCATGTTTATAAAGGGAGCGAATAATAATGTTTCAGAACCCTAAACCCTTACAGATTCTTCTTAAAATAGGGTGTTAGACAGTGCCTGCTAAATTAAGTTCTGCTGCTGGCAGGGTGGGAGAGAGTTTACCTTGTCAATGAGTTGGGTATGTTTCTGGATCATATGAATAGCGCGACGCGTCTTTGGGAGGTGTTGGACATCCAAAAAAATGATCAATCGGGACATGGAACTAAGTTCAGAGCGCACCCTTAAAGGCCGCGTCTTTGCGGTCCAACTTTCTTCAAAACTGCTTTTGAAGCGGCGGAGTTAGAAACTGGAGACAGAGTTTTCCAGTTTTCAACCGAGGTTTTTAAACTCGCTTCAACCAGTTGTAACTTCAACCGTCCGCACGAGCGAGCCGTTCGTTGATAAGCCGCAGAATAGAGCAATGAAATGGCGCCACGTGGCCTCCACATGGCACATTATGAGGCACGACTGCCAAAGTGTCGGCGCATGTTTTTGCCAGCTCAGCCCTAAATCCTGATCGCGCGGGACTGCAAGGAAAACAGAGCGCAGTGTGCCGCGTGTCGTTATTTCGTTATAATTTGGATCTCACAAGTTTACCCCATTTTTCTATTCGGGCACGAAAGCGATACCCGAATTATTTAGCGTCAACAGTTCGCACGTGTGATATCACACAGCAATGTTGGACCACATCAGCAAATTGATGAATTGGACCATGAAAACGCACCCATATAGTTCAAGATTCGGCACTTGCGAGATGACATCAGCAAAACTGAAGCACGTCATCAAAAGAAGTTGAAGAAGTTGAATGTTGGATTATGCGAACATAGCTGAAGTCGCACACAGGCTTCGGCATTGAAATAGAAAACTGCCTTCTAATAGGCTCATAGTTGTTAACACGGCGTTGAACCTTGTGTGGATTGTAATGACATCGAGAAATGTAAAGAGTTTAATCTTTGGTATTTCTCTTAAACCTTTGTCATTTGCTATGAGATGATCCTCTATGTGATAGCCACATAGCCAACCATGTTGTTTAGACCTGAAAAGGCAACCGCAGATGTACATATTAAGCCATACATCTCTATGTATACCGTTATGTGGCATCGCACTATAATGGTTAGATCTGCAAAATCGATTGTGTGCTGAGGAGAGGCAAAGGCTTGTTAAGATACATCGACGGTAGCATTGTGGCATCGGAAGAGATACAAGAACCAGCTGCTTCGAATAGTACAGTCTAAAAGCGCCGCACATCGGCGACCTTCGCGGCTGCTTCTAGTGCCGTGTTGTTGGGCCTAGGAGTAGATCTCCGTTTTGAGGCTTTCTCTCTGTCCTTATGTCCATTGTGACCGCTTCTTCTGGTTCCCTATGTCGATTTTATCCATATACATTTGATGGCCTTGCCATCGTGAGTTCAATCAAACATCTCTTTTCGCGTCTAAAAGTGTAGCGGTTGCTACACCCACCATGGTGCTCCAACCATGTGCCCCACCGTACCGCCGTACTGTACGTACGGCCGATGCACAGTACAGTCAACAGTCCTCATATTTTCGCCATGGTTTTGGCAAATATGAGGCGAAAATATTGATTTTTGCAAATAGAAGGTTCGTGTTACCAATAGACGGGCGGTATTGTTAGAGTTCATGTTGTACCGTACGTATCGTACCGCGTCATATCGTACCGTATCGTACCGTGTCGTTCAGTATTCTATCGTATTGTGTCGTATCGAAGCCAAAAAAGAGGAAAGACGAGCGAGCTCCTCTTACGGCGGCACTTGCGGGAAGATTCGGTGAGTTTTGCTGAAGCCCGTAACGGCTAGCACAGCAAGTACGAAAAGTACGGCTAGTACGGCTAGTACGGTTTTTAGGGTTTTAGGGTTTCTTAGCCTTCTTAGGGTTTTAGGGGTACGAATAGTACGGGTAGTACGGATAACACAGAGTTACCGTACAAAAAGGTGGTTTCGGCAAAATCGGGGCGAATTTCTTGGGGACGCACTGTACAGGGTGGAAAATATGAGGACTGCTGACTGTACAGTACTGTACTGTACCTCAGCCATACGACAAGTCGTACAACTGACCATAACGGTCGACCGCGAGCAAGGCTAATTACTCACAAGGCGCCATGTGGCATAGGATCGCCCTCTGACGTGCGTTAAGAGGGTGCTGCAAGTCTGCCTGGGCTAACGGACCAAACCAAACCAAACCATAACCATAACCAAACCATAACAATGGGCCGTACGAAGAGCCGTACAATTGTCGTACATCGGCCCGCGAAGCACCATGGTGGGCGTAGTAACCGCTACACCAAGTCTTTCACAAAGGGGGAGGGGAGAGGAGCATTAGCGAGCTCCTACTAGTCGCTGGAAACCGGCATTGAGAGCAAGAGCAAGGAGGCTGTGAGATCGCCTTGCTACAAAGACTCCAAGACCATATCCTAATATAAACGATGGTCCAGATTTTGGATCTAAAAGCCTTACAGAAGGTGAGGAAAAGCTTAACAGAATATGATGTGGTAGTGTAACAGGAGGCCCCAACCCCCCGCCCTAGCTCTTTCTCTTTGTAGTGCTGGTTTTTAGCGAGCTCTAAGAGCTTGCGAATGCCCCTTTGCTCCCTTCATCAATGCAAGGGACCAGGAGTAAGGCCAACCACTGGCAAAGCGCCGTGTGGCATGGGATTGCCTCTAATGCGCATCAAAGGTTGCCGTGCATCAACCAGAGTCTGATGGATGCGTGCCATACAAGGGTATGGCGATGTACATAGTCAACCGTGCGAGTCACCATATGACCAAAGTACATCAACCATACAATATGGCCGTGTGACAGGGCACATAGTGCGCAAAGCACCATGGTGGGTGTAACAACCGCTACAAGTAAGAATGGTGATAATGTTTGAGTTTAATTCATCGATACTCAAAGTTAGGTACTGTGAAGACAACTTTTTATATGTAATTAGGTTTAGTAGCCTAATGCAAAAGTTTATCACAATGAAACAATTTTTAGATGCACATCATAAGATCATTCAATTCCTAAAATATTTGCAATTTGAAGCCATCCAAAAAAAAAATCAACAAATTGATAACTTGTTATCAAAACATTACATTTAATGAAAAATATTAAGAATTGTCTAAATCACATTCAAGGTAGCCATATCTTTTGTCTTTTAAAAACTTTTGAATACATTCATATTTTTCAAATTCAATTTCAAGGATTTTCTCTTGAGCAAGCGCTAGTTTTTTTTGTTCGTTGAGATGAATCTGCATCACAAACGGACTCCATGTTTTGTTAAAATTAAAATAAGAATTTAAATTTTATACTACTAGCTTTAAACTTTTAACGACTAAATAATCACTTATTAAACACTCACTTACGTAAAAACATATAACAATCAATTAAAAAAAATCCACAACTTCTTCTTAAAAGGACTATATACCAACTTCTACAAAAACTATCACTAGAATTGCCATTGTCTTTGATGGCCCTCTCGTGGAACCTTTAGCCAACATACAAAACTGAGAGCAAAACCAACCAATAACAACACGACATGCAATATAAATTTCCTTTTGGATCTAACAACAGCTCTAAGAAATAAGAGCCCTTGGAAGCGAATGTTACCGCTACCATGCGCCCCAACCGTACAATGAATTGTACAAAATACATACAATACCATGCCCAATATTTTCACCATGGTTTCAACCGAGATTGGACGAAAATCTTGGGGATAAAAAGTAAAAGGAAGTCTGTTAACATTAGGCAAGGGTATTATATTAAAGTTACGTATATAGATCCGTATGTATCAAACGCTTGTAGTATAATACCCTGTATTATACGTGCATACTATACCACGTTTTAAAATATAGTGTACTTTATATGTATTTAACGTCTTTTCTTTGCCCTCTTGCTAGTTAGATAGAGATTGATTATAATAATTGAAGCTTCAAGCTGTAAGGCATCTTTAGGACACCCCTAGTCTCAAAATAGTTGTATTGAAAAATAGGTCTACAAGAGCAGTTTTAAGGGGGACGGTGATGATGGGACATATAGTAGTATTGTTACAATGGTGCATCACGAGAAGGATAAGAGAAAAAGAGCACCAACAAAATGATGATAACCCTTAAATTAAACCCTTAATACATTAACACTAACAAAGTGGTTTCCTCCCAATCTGGGCAAATTTCTTGGGTAGCGAAAGTGCTTGGGGCAAAAATATCTGAAGGGGGGTACTGTACCCCAATCACACAACGGATTGTATAATCAATCGCACATTTTGTACGGTTACACGTCCCCAAGCGCCTTTGGAGTTGAAAGGACGTGCAACAACCTATAACGCATACCAGAGGCGAACCTATGCCACGTGGTGCCTTGCTTGATTGGCCTTACTACTAGTAAAGTGTTCGATAGTGGAAACAAGCATTTAATGAAAGAGCAAGGGGGCTGAGGAGCCGAGCTGCTACACCTTGGTACCACATCTATCTCTTGATCGATCGACAATATGACACAAATCTAAACATGGTTGAGTACAAAACCTAAATAGCTCACTATCTTAGACTCGTCTTGTTTTAATAGGGCATGTTAGACTAAGAGTTTTCCATTTTGTAAGTTGATACAAAAACAAGTACTTTGGGGACATTGCGATTTAACTACAAAGGAGTACTTCTATAATTTTTATAACACTTCTTGTAAGATTTTGTTAAGTTTGACAGGTCGTACAGAGAAAAACCAAATTTCGCTTTCATACTCAAAAAAAAAACAAACAATGATTCAAACCTACTGCATATATACATCTATCTACAACAAGTCAAAAATAATCTATATTTCATATAGACTGGAATGCATAGACTCTTGCACACATATCCTCCAACAATTTCATAAATTTTCAATGCATACTTATTACATGCGTTAAACAACGCACAACGTAACATAAGCCCATCTCTTCCAATTTCAAGGATGATCCACCCCAAGGAAAATGCCCTGCCAATATCTTTTAAAAAGGCCACTTATGCAAGCTTCAAAAACAAACATGACATAACATCACCACATGAACATTACATTATAGCGATTTATTTTACAAAAGCGTGTGTATGTCACTTTTACATCACCAAGAAATTCTTGAGAATGGAACAATTGGCTGGATATGTATGCACTTGATTTCACATGCAATCACAGAAAGAAAGGTTTGTTGGTTGTCTCAAAAGTTGTTGAGTCAGATGGCTCACCTCTTTCAGAGCAGCGATTTCTTCAGCATGTCGCCTGGCCAACCCTTCAGTCCTCTCCGTCCGTTTACCTCGAGAGACAACGTAAAATTCGAAGCAACGTTTCTTTGACGGACGTTCAGGGAACATTTCAGCAGTAGCAAAGCGGACGGTTACAGGCCGGGGTAAACCTCCCAACATAAAGAGCTTCTCCTTGAACTCCTCTACTACCTGAATATCCAAAGACGAATCATGTCTTGCGATTCCTTAAACTTTTTTGCACATTCAACTCTTTGAAAGGATTAAGGTTGGAATCTTATAATCTGAAGATCGAGAAAATTAGCTCCTCCATATGTTTCTCATTTCTAGCTCTTATTGACAGTTTAAGATGCCACTGCAAAACAGCCGCCGCCAAACGAACTCGTTGACGTCGTATCAATATTGTTCCCTCTTGTTTGTTTTGGAATTTCTGCACAGGACTCTAGTATCAACTTCAATGAAGTTACTACGGAGATATTACAGCCTGAGAAAACGACGTCGCATCATCACGCATCCAACACTTTTCCAACATGGCCCATTTCTGCAGTCCACACAAACCCTAAAATCACCAAAGTAAATGATGCTCACAGTCACTGCCTGCTCCCGTGTCTCCAATTCCACAAGAGCACAGCTGAGTCGAATTTTATTTTTGAGCTCTTGATGACAGAGAGTGATGTCCTGCACAACTCCGAACTGCGAGATAGCGCTTTTGATGACAGACTCATCCAGAATGGGCGAGAGGTCATCGATCAGCACCGTTCGTCTCACTTTCTCTTCGAATTTTGCGGCCTCATCGACCTCGAGGTCAGCCGGAGGCAACCCCGCAAGGGTCCCTGCCGCCATGGCTGCTCGCTCTGCAGCAAAGCCTCCTCCAGTCTCAGCCAGTCCCAGCCATGTCCTGGAGCTTGCACTCCAATATGCTGAACATATATCGGGACTACCCATATCGAATGTGCATCGCAAAATTTCGATCGTGTATCGGAATATATCGTGCGAGGTATTGAGTCATCTCGAGAATGTATCGTATTGTGTCGCATCGTATTGATGGTGTATCGTATCGAGGTTGATCCAAAGCGATTACCCACGTGTCAAAATTCCAGTGGTAACACACCACGTTGGATGAACTAGGCGTTGTACGGTCCTTAGTGATGTACGGTTTTGAAACTTCTACGAAACTGTTTTATTTGAACCTTCCGCGAAGTTTCCAATTTTTAAAGCCCTGCCTCCCTCTCTCCCTCCCTCGCTCCCTCCCTCTGTGCCGCGTTCGCCACTCTGGGAGGCGCTGTTCGCCGCCATGGTCTTGGCGGGAGAGCGGAGGGAGGGGGCGGAGGGAGAGGGAGGCGCAGACACGCGTCTCGAGTATCTCGATGACATGCAGCGAACTGAGGGGGAGGCCAAGGTCGTCAATGTCGTGCTGGTAAGACTTGCCGCTGCTTTTGGAGCCCCACCATCGATTTCATGTGCTAAGGTCTGCGGTCTTCCTCGAATTATGGTTTATCAATTGAATATTGTTTCTTAAATTGGGTAATTGAAGGACATTTTGGAATGGGTGCTTTTGACTTGACGTAGTTTCGCTCCTTTGATTCTCTAGCTCTCTCCTTCTCTCGTTTCGTTTGCAGGAAGATGGGCGCATAGCCGTCATTTTGAACCAAACCATATTCTATCCTCAAGGCGGAGGCCAGCCTGCTGATCACGGATGGATTCTGTCGGTGGACCGAGCAATGCAGTTTCGAGTGGAGGATGTTCGACAGAAAGGCGGCTTGGTGAGCTCCAGTGGCGGATCCAGTCTGGTTTTTCTTAAGCATGCTGACCTACCTGCTTCATTTCTTCCGTAGTTGCTCGCTAGTGCTTTAGGCGATCGCTCCGTACTTTGAAAAGCTTTGGCCTTAGAAAGTCGTTTGACTCTGTCTTGCACTCGGCTGCTAGAGTGATCCCTGTACTTCTCTGCCCTCAAATGTCGAAATTTTCTTTCAATTCTCTTTTGCTTGTTCTATGCAACGTAATCAATGTGCTATTGTCATATATACTTTTTGGAGATGGTTGTTTGTCTCCCGACACATTCCCTCCAGCCGTGCATGTTTGAATCAGTAAGACCGTTCTTGGAACCGTATCAGAAACGTTTGAAAGATGAGGGGGATGTCAGGTTTACCACTACGGCTTCTTTTCAGAAGAGCAGGAAGCTGAGTTGAGCGCAGAGTTTCGAACGAACCAAGAAGTGATTTTGGAGGTCGACTTTGAACGCCGTTACTTTCACTCAAGGTACAAGTAATGACCCGGAGACTGAGCTGCTCTTTGCTCTCTCTCTCTCAGTCTGTCTATTTCACTATCAGGGAAAGCTTTTGAGGCCATTTACGTTTTGAGATGAGTGGGTAGATATTGCTGTTCTTCGTACTCTCAAAGTGACTGGATTAGAAGCATCTTGCTCGTCTATTGAGTCTTGTTTCTTCTATTGTATTTTACACGTGCTCCTAGTGGGAGATGACGTCAGATTGCATTCTGCTGGCCACCTTTTGGACTCCTGCGTATTGAAGTTCTGCAAGACTGAGCTGCTTCCCGAAAGAGGATATCACTTTCCCGACAGGTGATTCTGCTTCGTCTCCCTCTCCCTCTCCCTCTCCCTATCTCTCTCCCGCGCTCTCGCTCTCTCCTTTCTACTCTTCTTTCTTCTCCTTAATCTTGTTCTCCTCAAATATCCTCCTTTGGTGACCTTCACTTCCATCAGTTTTTCACCTTTTTGTTTGTTTTTTTTTTCCGTCTCTTTTTTGTACATTACCTTCGGGGCCATAACTTTTTCTTTTTGAACGTGGGCAGCCCTAACGTGGAGTACAAGGGAGTGGTTCCCAAAGACCAAGTTGAAGACTTGAGGACAGAGGCCGAGGTGGAAGCCAATCGGTTGGTGACAGCTGGCGGCGAGGTAGGGCCAAGTTCATATGCAGGGTCATTCAGCATTGTATGAAGAATGTATTCTCCTTCATTTTTTTTTTTTTTTTTTTTTTTTTGGCGCGTTGGCGTGAAAGATGGCTGTGTGTTTAGAATTGTGCTTCGGAAATTTTATCTGTTTTCGGTGATTGACTTTTGCATGGCAATTTGCTGTTGGTCCTTGATAGATTTACTCACTGGTGACGGATTACAGTGAAGCTGAAGCCTTGTGCGGGGGATATCTTCCGGATTTTATTCCAAAAGTGAGTCACATGATCAGATTTCTACGGAGTTTGGTCTTGTTTGCTCCTTGCAGATGCCCTCCTTTATATTTGTAATGCTTCCGTCACTGAAACTCCAGAGGCGCAAGTTTTGACATATGCATATGATGAATTCGGATGAGCATCCATCCATGTCTTTGCCTCAAGCATATTATTCTGATCTATCTCTCTATCGACACCCTACCACTCTTGTGCAACTAACTCTATTGCACTACTCGTTGCAACTCACGAATATCGCCAATTTACTTCCTCTCAATTGCCCAAAAAGTTGATGCACTTTATGTGGCTTGGTTTCGGCCATTCAGGAGAGCAGGCCGCGGATAGTTGTTATGGCGGGTCTCGGATGCCCTTGCGGCGGTACGCACGTGCGAGATATATCAGAAATAGGCCCCATGAAGGTGACCTTACCGCATTTTGTTGGCAGAGTCTTCGGCTGTTGGGTGAAAGGGCGAGTTGAACCTAGAGTTTGTTGTTTAGTGGGAGCCATGCTATGTCTCTCTCTTCTCTGTCTTCTCTCTCCTCTCTCTCCTCCCTCTTCTCTCTCGTCTCTCCCCCCACTCTCGTCTCTCCCTTCTTTCCCCTCTCTCTCGTCTCTCGCTTCTCTCTCGTCTCTCTCGTCTCTCTCACTGTTTCTCTTAATGGGGATTTCAGGTTCGCAAAATTCGAGCGAAGAAAGGTATGACCATCGTCTCCTATACGATTGAGAAGGAGGTTGGAACCATATCTTGAGTCGTTAGTCGGAACCTGGTCCTGGGCAGAGTCACCGATTTTACCATCTGATTATCAAGCAGGGTTTGCAACACTGTACAGTAAGTTACTTTTAAAATAGAAATAAACTACTTTTACCACTGTTTCTATTCTAATTCCATTCGTGGTACAGGATGTAGTAGGCATATGTTAGTTGATTTGCACACGTGGAGCATTCAATATTTATCTCGTTAGAAATGCCTGGTCTATGTTTGAGTATGCATAAGTATGAAAGCAAAACATTGCAATCTATAAGCGTTGAAGCAGCTGTTTGGGTTTTTATGTTGTCCGGACCCTCATGCTTGGATTTAATAAAGATGATGTGAACTATTGAAAAGTCAGAAATGACTTGTGACCTTGCCAGTCTCTTCCTCCCTTAAGATTCTTATGTGATTCGTCAAAGGTGTCGAGCGTGCGTGCGTGCCAATTCTTCACTCAAAATTTAGAGTACTTATATGTGGGTCATGAAATTGCTGATGCTGAGGGGGGGGCACCGCCCTGCATAGACGGCAGGAACAGCCCTAACTTGGCAGCTCGCAGGGCCACACCAACCGGGTCGAGATAAAGGCACTTTCAGACTTTCACAAAGCTCCTTTTTCCAGCAATTCCACAGCTGAAACTACGCAGCAAAAACACAAACATACAGGAGCTCCCTAAGGCGCCTTATTCCTCTCTCTCACCAGCCTTCCGTTGCTCCAGCTCACTACTCTGTCTCTGCCCCACTCTCTCCTCTCCCTTTCTCCCCCTCTACCCAGTTCCTACACACTTCTCCTACAGGCATCCCTCCTAACTGCATGTACACCATCCCCCCAAACGCGAAGCAGAGTTCGTTTTGTCAGTGCAGGCGCGTCAACTCTTCGATTCGCTTTGAGAGCTCTTCCACTGTGGAGTCCATGGAGGACGCAACCTCCTCCATCTTATCGCGCTTCAGGTCTAAAAAGGACTCTATTAGGTCTCCATCCAAGAAGTTCCTGGCCTCCACTGTTTTCCTTTCACTGCTGAAACTTCGCCACTGTTCGTGACTGAATCCTCCCACGCCTTTCACCACCTTTGTAAGACAAGTTTGCAACCTTTGGAGGAAGAGGAATTGGTCGTGGGGCAGAGATGCAATTACTCCGATCACTCCGTTTACTGTTGCGAATATTACAGTAGGAATGTGAGCAGCTTCGGAATCCGGCAGACGCATGACAAGGGAACCATGGCGAAATCGGTTTACAAATTCTCCAAGATGGTATTCCCCCACGACCTGTAAAATGGACAGAAAAAGGAAATGGAGCTTCCAATAAGTTCTTACATCTGGAGGCTTTCGAGTTAGGTCTATGAGGATCGTCGAATGTCCGCATTAACAGAGAGAGACAGAGGGGAGAGCGTTGGAGGGGGAAAGGGAGAGCGAGTGGGAGAGAGCGAGGGAGGAGACCTCTAATCGGCTCCTCTCTTCATCGGTCGCTGCATCGCTGTTTTTTCGCACAGTGAAGAGGTTGAAGCTGTTCTCTGCTCCGAGAAAGGTATCATCATCCAAAATCTCCACCGCCGTCATCCAGTTGGCATTGAAGTCTCTCGCCCTCTCCTCTATGGCCCCCTCCTCAGGCTGCACCAAAACTCACCAAAAGTGTGCCTCCATTGTCAAAATTGAGATAAAATACAAACCTTCCAACACCCAATTCCATTATGGCGATTTCCAAAATTCTCATTAGAAACTGGAGAGCAATGTTTTACTCAGTAGTTCAGAATGGCCCAAAAGGTCCCCTTTTCACACCTTATATATGAGAAGGCTGATGCTCTTCATGAGATCTCCCACCACGATGAAATCCCCCCTGCACTGCAAATAGAGGGCCAAAATGTGCCCGTGATGGCCGCATTCCGCCTGCAATTCTCGCGATCCGTCGTCTCTGAGAGCCCACTTGAAGAGCTGCACTTTCTGGTTGATGGACCCCAAAAGCTTTCCGTTGAACGAATTGAGGCTATAAACTGCACCTTTCACCTCCTTCTCGTGCACGAGCTGCAGCTTCTGCTCTTCCACAATGAACACCAAAACGCGGCCCTGCAAAAGCACAAACCACGGAACAGGCTCACATATGGACTGCAATGAGGGAGGGGAGGGAGAGGGAGAGGGAGAGGGAGAGGGAGAGGGAGAGGGAGAGGGAGAGGGAGAGAGGGAGAGGGAGAGGGAGAGGGAGAGGGAGAGGGAGAGGGAGAGGGAGAGGGAGAGGGAGAGGAGAGGGAGAGGGAGGGAGAGGGAGAGGAGAGGGAGAGGGAGAGGGAGAGGGAGAGGGAGAGGAGAGGGAGGAGGGAGAGGGAGAGGGAGAGGGAGAGGGAGAGGGAGAGGGAGGAGAGGGAGAGGAGAGGGAGAGGGAGAGGAGAGGGAGAGGGAGAGGGAGAGGGAGAGGGAGAGGGAGAGGGAGAGGGAGAGGGAGAGGGAGAGGGAGAGTGGAGAGGGAGAGGGAGAGGGAGAGGGAGAGGGAGAGGGAGAGGGAGAGGGAGAGGAGAGGGAGAGGGAGAGGGAGAGGAGAGGAGAGGGAGAGGGAGAGGGAGAGAGAGAGGGAGAGGGAGAGAGGGAGAGAGGGAGAGGGAGAGGGAGAGGGAGAGGGAGAGGGAGAGGGAGAGGGAGAGGGAGAGGAGAGGAGGGAGAGGGAGAGGGAGAGGGAGAGGGAGAGGGAGAGGGAGAGGAGAGGAGAGGGAGAGAGGGAGAGGGAGAGGGAGAGGAAGAGGGAGAGGGAGAGGGAGAGGGAGAGGGAGAGGGAGAGGGAGAGGGAGAGGGAAGAGGGAGAGGGAGAGGGAGAGGGAGAGGGAGAGGGAGAGGGAGAGGGAGAGGGAGAGGGAGAGGGAGAGGGAGAGGGAGAGGGAGAGGGAGAGGGAGAGGGAGAGGGCGAGGGAGAGGAGAGGGAGAGTGGAGAGGGAGAGGAGGAGGGAGAGGGAGGGAGGGAGAGGGAGAGGGAGAGGGAGAGGGAGGGAGGTCCACCTTGGTGGGTTCTGGCTCCTCATCCAAAGCATAGGCTGTGCCCACAACATAGTAAGTTGCCGGATCGTCGGAGAATGAACATGAGATGAGGGAGCAGCCATGTTCATAGGCATCGAGCTGAAACGAGCCCACGATTTCAAATGTCTGATCGTTGATAAGGCGAACATATGCAGTTTCCAAATCCTCTCCTGTATTCGAAAACTGCACCGTGTGAAGCCCACCCTCCTCGTGCTAACATCAGTGTTGAGCAATGCAGGAGTCGCCTTCTATGCAGGGAAGGAAGTATTGCAACAACCCAATGCGATAATAACACAGCACAGAAACATGCATATGCATCATTCTCACGTGTTGGTATTTGATGGACACAATCGCCAGAGTCCGGGAAGCTTCCTGGTGTGCAATCCGCCGCGGCTGCTCGCCTAAGGGCACAGCGCGAATGTGCAGCTTTTGGATCTCGTCAATGGTGCCGATAGTGAGCTCGCCCTCCTTCCCAATTGCAAGGCTGCAGATTCGGGCACACCACAACAAAGGGAGTTCAGAGTTTTGAAGGTTTTAGGGAGTTCTGGCAATGTGAAAAAAACTCGGTTTTCGGTTTGCAGAAACTGGTTTCCAGGATGATGATGATGGTGCGGACGATGTACCTGTCGGGGAAAGATGCAGAGTTGAAGGGGCACATATGGTTCACTTCCTTGAGATTCACATTGCTGTAAAGCAGCTTCTTGTTGCTGCTGTAGATCACAGTGGGTCGGTCCGATGCTGCAAACACATGCGTTGCGTTTTTGGATCGGAATGTTCGCAGAGTGATTGGCTGTGTCCCAAGAGATATTTTCTTCCTATCGGATAAAGTTCCGGTTTGGGGGTCCACTACAAAATTGAACAAATGCCCATCACCCAAAGCCACCAGAAGGTACGGCACCTGCATTTCCAGCACCACCCATTAGTTCGACAACAAAACATGTCTATGCAAATACATACACATATATACAAAACCATACATTAGAATTCATACTTGAGAACAAAGGGTACCGATTTTTACCGTCTCAAAGGAGCAGAAAAGCACGGAACGAGGAATAACCTCCCCTCCGAGATTCTCTTTCGCGATTAGGTCGAGTCCGGGCAGCGCAAAAATTCGCACGCTCATATCCGTCCACATGCCCACCGCTGCAAGGGCAGACTTTTCGTCTCCCTCCTGGAGGGGGTTTATGTCCAAACACGAAATTTCATATTCCAAGCCAATGAACTTCTTCTCGTGCAGCTCCCCCTGCCCGATTTCAAAATACACCAAGTTTCCTCCGCCCGTCGCTAGCAAGACCTGCACCTCCTCGTACAGGTAGTGGTGTAAGTAAGTGACTTTTTTCTCCAACCTCCCAAACAAAAAAGCATCACGAAGTCTACCCTCTTCCTTCTGTTCAATGTCCAATCCATTTCCTTTCAGTAAATCAAAACATCGACTCGTCTTCTCCAGTCCTCCTTCCATCCCCTGCACACATACATACATCCATACCTGCGAAGCATTGGCAGCTGCAACATTGATCGAAATTCCCGTGGAGGATTTCCACTCTTTCAGCTGCTGCAGACTGCCGGCGTGCACCAATCGCAGCGAGGCAGCTGTCACCTGCTCAGCCCATCACCCCTCCACATTCACACTCCCTCTCTCAAGCCCTAAAAGGACCCCTCAACGACTTCAACCTTTCTGCATGTGCAAACAATCATGATCATTCCCCGCGATCAACCCTCCATGTGCGATATACCCCAACTGAAACTGAAACTTCCTCGACTCAGCGCTCCCTATGCGATCTACCCCAACTGAAACTGAAACTGAAATTTCCTCGACTCAACACCCCATCTGCGATCTACTCCAACTGAAACTGAAACTGACACTGAAACTGGCATGACCTGCACGAGCTGGTCATGCAGTGCGTTGGCGCATAGCAGCGTCTGCGCGTCCGAGTCGAACCCGCCGATCTCCGTCTCCTCGAGCTCGTCCCCCTCGTTGATCGCCAGCACGCGCGTCTCGCTGATGAACGAAACCACGAGGAAGGTGTCGCACGAGGCCGCGGAGGCCGCCCGGAGGGACCACATGCCCTTTATGCCGGGGAGCTCCGCCGTCGCCTGAAACAGGCCTCCACTCATTGCTTATGGTTAGTAAATGTGTGGGTTTGTATGAATTGGCCCTAAAAGGGGTGGAATTGTCATAGGGGTGGAAGTACAAGGTCATGGAACAGGGCTCGAGGACTCCACTCATTGCTTATGGTTGGTAACTATGTGTGGGTTTGTATGAATTGGCCCTAAAAGGGGTGGAATTGTCAAAGGGGTGGAAGTACAAGCTCATGGAACAGGGCTCGAGGGCTCCACTCATTGCTTATGGTTAGTAAATGTGTGGGTTTGTATGAATTGGCCCTAAAAGGGGTGGAATTGTCATAGGGGTGGAAGTACAAGGTCATGGAACAGGGCTTCAGGGCTCCACTCATTGCTTATGGTTGGTAAATGTGTGGGTTTGTATGAATTGGCCCTAAAGGGGTGGAATTGTCATAGGGGGGAGGTGGCTACCTGCTCATTGATGCCGATTCCGTTGCGGACGATGCGGAGGGAGCCGTCCTTGTACGCCCCCGAGCAGGTGACGACCTGGCCCTGGCCCTGCCTCTCTAGGTCCACAACGCAAAAGTCCACAATGGGGCCCAAGTTGCTGAAACTCTCCAACACTTCCACGTAGCTGCCGTTCGGGCTCGGGGTGGGGGTCAGCTTCACCAGCTGCTCCCACATCCCAAAAGAAAAGAGAGAGAGAGAGAGAGAGAGAGAGAGAGAGTGAGATGGTATTTCATCTCAGGAAGTAATCAAACTCGTTCACACCCGTTGGAAGCAAAGACTAAGTCCAATGTTGTAATGATGGAATTTAGAAAACATTATCATGCAGGTTTCTCTCATGATGTCATGCTGAGACCTGCAGAGGCCCTCACCTGCGAGTCGCCATGACTAGAGCCCACAAAGACCACACCGTTGTCCAAATATGAGAGAGTGGAGGCTGCTGAAGTCTCTCCCAACTGCTCGATCTTCAAACCCAGCACCCTGCGCAGCGGAATCAACCCATTCAGGACATTGGAGGAGGGGAAGAAAGGTCCACTTCTTGCTCCATAATAAGGGAGCCGCATGGACAGCATTAGGTTTGGAAGAGAACCGGACTTTTGTTGCGAGAAGAAAGTGCGGCCTACCGCTCCTTGTCGTGCGTGATGACGAGGAGGTGCAGCATTCCCATGTAATCGCTCAGCAAGTATCGCGACCCGTCGGGGTCTACCCTTCCGTAGGCCCTCGTGATGGACTGCGGCAGACCGGACCCAATGAAACAGCTCCACGTCAGCTAAAACTGATGAATAATCTCCTCGCAAACCATGCAACTTCCATGCAAATTACAAAATTGACGACAGAACAACGACAAGAACAACAACTGGAAACGGCTACAAAAGGACGATAAATGCGTCTGCACCACCCCTTTGGACTATTGGGCTTCCGAAAACTGCACCTAGCCTGCCTTTGCCCGTGTCTGCACATACCTCTCCATTCCCTCTCCCTCTTCTTTCTTCCCCCTCCCCCTCCCCCTCCCCCTCCCCCTCCCCCTCCCCCTCCCTCCCCTCCCCCTCCCCCTCCCCCTCCCCCTCCCCCTCTCCCTCCCTCTCCCTCTCCTCTCCCTCTCCCTCGCCCTCTCACCCTTTCCAGAACTCTCATCTGTGATCGAACCATGCGACTAGGTGCGAGTGAGTGCGTGAGTGAGTGCGTGCGCCCTCCCTCCCTCTCACCGGGCGCATGCTGATGGCTTTGAACACCGCCCCGTTGTGGTACACGATGGTCTGCTCCCCCACGATGAGCGCACCACCCAGAGGTAACGGCACAGGGATGACCAGGCCCGCCCCGCTGTCGAGGTTGTTCTGCACCCACGGCCCGGGGGCGAAGTCCTTCTCCTTCAAGTTCACCTCGTATGTCTTCACGTGCCGAGCGTCTTTGTTGTCCTGCAAACAGAAACAGTACACAATGTTTTCAGACGGATAGGAGAACGATCTTGTGAAGGATTCGACCTCCTCTCTCTCTCTCTCTCTTTGTCTGGGCTTCTTCTCTCCCGCAAATTTTTCACTGGTCGACTCCGTCTGCCTGTTTCCAACAGCAAGGTTGATGACCAAAACATGGCACAATCAAGTAAGGCGTCTAAAGCAGGGTCCACAAACCGACCTGATAAAGGACGGCGATTACTGGTTTGGGCATTCCATACAGAAATTTTATGTCTATAACCTGGAGCTCCTCCAATCTGCACCACAGCTTTAAAAAAAAGGGAAATTAAAGTCACCCTTCAAATCCTTAGGCATTTGCTTGGTTCCCATGAAAAACTTTAGAATACGTTCTACCCAGCCATCATCTAGTGCAGAAGAAAGATCACCCTACTTGAGTCAATAGCCAACGCCTGCTATAAAACAGCACACACACAGACACACCTCTTTTGGCGAATGTTTACCAACTCTAACTTGATTCCATTCACGTCACTAGCATCGAATACCAGCCAAAATACTGACCTGATGTTGAAAGCCTCCTTCAGGTTGCCTTTACTATCAATGGGGATGACTTTAAAAAGTCCATCATAAAGATGGAGCCCAATCAGCCGGCACTCAGGATCAACAATGCCGATCTGCAAACTCCGAATCCCAAAGAGAAGCTCGTCTTCATTGCTGAAACCGTGCTCGGAAGAATGCCCACATGCAAACTAGGGGTTTGAACAGATACTGCTAACTGCTTGATCCATGTGACTGACCTCTCTGTGTGCAAACTGCGGCTCTCATGAGTGAGGAAGTAACGTAAAAGTGGCCCAGCTTTCCCACTTCTTGAATGCATTCTTGCCCATTGAGAATTCCCAAAGACCAATGGTAAATTACCTGCCCATTATCTGTTAGCCGGCCGATACGGTCCGCAACATCACCCATGGCTCTGCATGCCACCAGGAAATGGATTTTATTCTCTAAGTAATCCTCAAGTATTCTCTTTCAAGTCACATCACATCCGGAGTGTACAAGGGGCGTTGAAAAATCCCCGTGAATAAAAGCCTGAGCGGCAGGAAGGCTGGTAGCCCTTTTTTTATCACGTGGAGGGATGCACTCACTTCCAGGATCCGTTTAGTAAGCTGTTAACTACAATGCACTCTCTATAAGTAAGCACTTCCACCTGTTGGATTCTAAAGGACATGCTACTTTTTATCACCAGTCCCCTCGTAATATTGGTTGCATCACAGTTTATCTTGTCTGCAAGCAGGTCTTCACCCTGCGCACGTTGTTTTGCCAGGGAAGGCAAATACTAGGCAAAGATTCCATGCTCTGGGTTCACCGTAAATCTGTTGGTAAAGGGTATACTGCATTGACCTAACTCACTTGTATAGCCCCGACCCATTGTGCCCTCTGAAAACCATTCCGTTCATGGGCTTCAGCCATTGCCTTCAGCTTCCCTTTTTCGAAGACACTAAGGATGAGCTCCTAACTGAACAGCTTGAACCCATGTAGCTCAATATTAAGGTGCATTTAACTGCAGTAGTCCATTCTATACACGCTTTGTGTATAAGAATTGTGATTTCGCTGCTCATAAACAATTTTTAATATTCTGACTGTGCTCTAGCTTGCCTAGCGAGCAAATTTACGGGTTCAGGTCGCATAGTGAGATGTGCAAAACCTCAAAACCACGAGTGCCCACCTTGTGATAAGCTCCCCCTTCTCCGAATCATACTCCAAAACGCAAAACTTGTAGCGTTCCGTACAGATAAAGAGCCAATCCTTGTTCTCTGACTGCATGAAGTCCCGAAACCAACCGCTTCGTGAGCCAAACTAACCTAAACCCAGACTCAATGATTCTGGGCACTTGAGGCCATATAAGTTTTCTTGTGATTGGCTCAATCGTCAATTGAATTTTGAATTTGATTGAGCCCTATGTAACGCATGGAGGAGCCCGCGGAAAATGATATACTTACAAAAGGTCGATATAGTTCCAAAGTTGCAATCCGACCGTAAACAGGGACATCCAGGAGCGGCTGAATGCCCCCAAAAATGGACAGGAGGTAAGTTTTCTGCTCACTTTATAGCTAACACGAATCAAGCATAACCATGTTAGCTTGACAATTTGACTAAAGCCAACTGCCACATGACTATCCGCGCCAGCTGTTCATCCCCCCTCGTAGTGCGAAGAAAAAAAGTATGCAAATAGATACCTTTCTTTAGATGGTCATGACTAACCGAAACTGAGGGCTTCAACCCCAAAAGTAAAAGACGCGGGAAAGCGCACCTGAAGGCCAGTTGGAGTGAGCAGATGAATCTCGATCCGAGTGCATTTTCTGATAACTGGTCAAGGATTAGTCTGCCCTTGCATTTCGATTCCAACGAAGCAGCAAGCGCACACCCCCAAGCCCGCATGACGCCGACTCCCAACTTCACACTACACACAACCAGCTGGCGTGATATAGAGTACCCCAATCACTTTTGCATGCTGCCTTGAAACCCTTCCTAAGAACATCATCAACAGCAGCAGCGAATCCCCAACCCTAAAAGACACTTCACACACCCGTGAGCCCCCCCTTTCCAAATTGCCACGTGGCAGCAGCTGCAAGATTAGCAGCCCCACGGAATTCCCCTTCAAGGACTCCCCCCACTCCTTTCTCCTGGTGCCACGTGGCAGCGGCACGCGACTAGAGGATACGCAACGATGAGGTTTAGGTCGGTGGAGCTCGTGAAATAGCCCACAGCCGAGTGCGTCACATTGGTCGGCTTGTGCGCAGTCACGACATAGTTCCAGAGCGACATGGCGCCGGGAAGCGCTCTCTCTCTCCACAGGGGCTGCCTTTCTCCCGCTTAGCCCAAACTTCAGAATTTGATCCTCGCCGCGAGCTGAGAGGGAGGGGAAGGAGGAGGGCTCGCCCGCAAATCTCCGCCTTCGGAGAATTTCAGAGGAAGGTCTGCAGAGAGAAAGGGCCTCTCCTGCCTCGCCCAGCGCGGAGACGGCGGAGGAGGCGCCACGTGGCTTTTCTCCCTCGCTCCCTCTCTGGGAGAGGGCACGAGGGGGGACGTACAGAGGCGTATCGATATCGCTTGATATGTATCGTATCGTATTGGGGTATTTTAGATATGGTACGGGCTGTACGGTCGTGTGTGCTTGACAAGCACATTTGTTGAACATGCTTGTACATGCATTGAAATTGATTTTTTTTAAGAAATAATGATGGTAGAAGGATGATGTGGCATTGACCTCACGATGGCATGCATCGCCGTGAAATAATGTGCATGGAAAACATCATGATGGGGAACCACGAGGAACTGGCCACGAAGGACCCAAAGACAAAAGAAAAAAAAACTATGAGTAAAGTGCTGCTTTTGCGAACCAGACGAAAAAATAATAAATAATAATAATAATAATTTATTCGATTGGCGAATTACAATCCCAAATGTGATTTTACTCCTTTTCAAACCAAATGTTTTGGGGCACATGTTCAAGTTGAGCATGTGTCCCAACTGTTGGGCGATAATATCGCAATATCGCCGGCGTATCGGTTGTGATGGACAGAAGGGCGGACCTCTGCGGCGTTGGAGTGCTCTCCCCTCCGTGAGGCGGTGGGCGGTCCGCAGGGATCGGGTGTCATTCTGTGGCCGCGGAGACTCTAAGGAGCGGGAACTTGTGAGGATGGAGATCGTGGGATGATGGGGGCGTGGAAGTCTGCGGAAGAGACTCGTTGGAATGGCGAGGCAGACAAGACTTCACACTTTTAGAAAGGTCTGGGTTTGCAGCGTATGGCAGCAGTGGTCAGGCTCAGGTAAGGACTGCGGAAGCTCGAGGCAGTCTGCAGGTGGATGGCGGGTTAGCAAGTAGGTGAAGGGGGGAGGCAGAAGGAGGGGCGAGTGGAGGAGCAGGAGGGGTGAAATGTGTGGGAGAAGGAACTGTGGGGAGCTGGAGGAGCGGAGGGGCAGGAGTGGCGGGAGGCACAGGTAGAAGGGGGGGGGGGGTGGGGGAGAGGAACAGAACAAGTAGGGAGGGTAGCAGAAGCAGGGAAGAAGGGAGAAGGGAATTTTGGGAGACGGGAAGGAGTGGGAGGGAGAATACGGAAGGAAGATTGGATGTGAAAGAGGCTGGAAGGGGAGCAGGAAGCGAGGGAATGGCAATAGGAGGAGTCGGAAGGGAAAGGGAATGGGAGGGAATGGGAGACGGAGTAAGTACGGGAGCAGGAGTGGGAGCAGGAGGAGGAATTGGAAAATCCGGAGGGGGGACTGTAAGAGCTGTAGTGGCAAAGGGAGGGACGGACGGTAGCAGGACGAGCGGGAATGTAAACAGAAAATTGTGATTAATGGGAAAGGAAACGTTCGGGGGAGGGAGGAGAGCGGGAGTGGGAGTGACAGAAATGGGGATTGGAGGTGGGGGAGGCGCAGCAAGCGTGGCATTAGTGGGGGCGGAAGGAGCAGGTGGAGTTGCGAGCCGCCTGAAAAAGACAGGAGCGACGGAAATTGGCAGTCGGGAACTCGAGGTGGCTGAGTAGGCAAGATATTAACATTACCGGCCAGCAAGAAATGGGAGAAGACATTGGGGAAAACATCAAATTGTGGGCAATAGTCAAAAAGAACCACCTTCCGTGTGCAGCAACGATGCCACCTTTGTGCAGTTGCCAGCGCCAAAGAGAGGACAGGGTGTTAAAGCAATAGTGTGACAAGAGAGGCCTAAAATGTTAGTTCTTGTTGATGCACATCATCTGCGGCGAAGCTAAGCCAGTGCTTATTGTAAGAACGTTGAAGAGCTACAGCTCAACGTTTCTTATAATCTTAGTTGGCGAGATATCGCTGCTGGCTGAACAAGGGCTAAGGTTAGTTATTTGTGCATATTGTCGGGCCAACAAGACATTCCGTAAAAGTTTAATGGGATAAGGGCAGATATGAGCATACAAACAGAAAACATAGCAGCCTTAACTGACTGTGCACCAGCCTTATAAGATCATTACATGGCCTGTTCAGAGTCAGTAAGTGCCTCGGATCGGAATAAAGAAGCCCCCACAAAGTCTGGATGAGGATTCACAAAAAACACAAAGAAAACAATGCTTTGTCTCATATTTGTTTCATCGCATACGAGGTCACATGATACGAGTGATGCAGTCCTCGGAGCTCCATTGACCAGCGTCTGACAAGCGGCTTTTC
This sequence comes from Zygnema circumcarinatum, assembly GCA_037447605.1. NCBI lineage: Eukaryota > Viridiplantae > Streptophyta > Zygnematophyceae > Zygnematales > Zygnemataceae > Zygnema > Zygnema circumcarinatum. The sequence goes on from CM074809.1 coordinate 955,381, forward strand.
CAAAAGTAATTACAATGCGCCAAATGTAAGAATCACAGTCCCAGTTCCAGACCGTAACTAGCCTTATTGAATTATTCGCACGAGTACAACGGACCTCGTGACTTGCCATATTTATCTACAAATCAGAAGCATGGAACAGCCACCTTCTGAAGGTCTCAAAATTCTTAACTCCTCAATCGGGTGAACCACTATATTCTCTGACGACTGTCCTCTTCACGTGGAGCCTGATGTTCGAAACATAAAAATCTCGCAAAGTAAAGAAAGAAAGCCAACGTTGCCTAGTTCCTCCTCCTTTCGTGCCGAGTCGACCCTATTTCTCCTACCTGAAAAAGCTGCTTCACCGAACTCGCCTTATTTGCTCCCCTCTCTCTCTATACACTCTTCTGAGGTGCTTTGTTTCTACGGCCCAAATGCTTCCTCCCACAGCCTTGCGTGACGCCATTCTTCACCTCCCTCGCCTCCCCAACATCATGATGCACTTCAACCCCCCACGGAAAGAGGAGTCTTGCTCGCATTGCAGCCATGCATCCTGCAGCACCTCGCCAGCCGTGGGCCTCTGCGCGGGGTCCCTCGCCAGCATCCGACGGACCAGCCGCACTGCACCCGTTGAGATCGACGGCCATGGAGCTCCCGACACGTCGAATTTTCCGACCTTAATGGCGTTGAAAGTCTCTTCACGGCATTTGCCTCTGAAGGGAAGACTTCCGGAGAGCATCGCATAGAGAATAACACCGAGGGACCACACGTCAGCTGCAGCTCCGTCCTGAAGTCCTGCAACCACTTCCGGCGCCATGTACGACGGGGAGCCCGCCGTTTGCATCTTCCCATTCTCACCTCCAATCTGCACTGACAGCCCAAAATCCGCAATGCCCACATGGATTTCGCCCGCGGAATTCCGCCATCTTCTCCCTTGAGGGGCTTTAGCAGCTTTAGAGCTGTCAATAGTTTCTCCGAACTCGCCGTCCTCCGAGTTCTTCCATCTGAGGAGGATATTCTCCGGCTTCAAGTCGCGGTGCACCCACCCCTTGGAGTGAAAGGCGGCGACAGCGCGGACTATCTGACGGAAGAAGAGCGCCGCCTCCGGCTCTTTCAGCCTCGTCTTTTCGGCAATTCGCTTGAAAAGATCGCCCCCTTCATAGAGCTCCATGACGAGGTAGACGGAGTCAGAGTCCTCCATGACTTCGCGGAGCTGCACGACGTGGTCGAGGCCCGCGAGAGCGCTCATGGCCCGCACCTCCGCGCAGAGGCCGACGATGTCATGCATGTTCATGCCGCGCTTGGCCACGCTCTTGCAGGCGAAGCGCGCGCCGGTCCGCCTGCACTCGCAGGCGCGCACGAGGGAGGACCCGCCCGCCCCGATGGTTTCTCGCCACTTGTACTTCATCCGGAAATCGCTCTCTGCTCCGGGGAATATAACCATTAGGACGAGGTAGGTCGAGAGAGAGAGGTAGTGAAATGGAGAGAGCGGGAGTCAGAGAGAGAGGGAGAGAGAGGGAAAGAGAGAGAGTGCGAGTGGGAGAGAGAGCGAGAGTGAGAGAAAAAAGAGAAATTGACAGAGTGAGAGAATACCAAAGAGAACCAGAAATATACAGATAGATAGAGAAAGGCGGCGCGTGGTAGAAGAGAGAGAGAGTGGGGGGAGGAAGGGAGAGGCGGAGGGAGGGAGGGAGGGAGGGGGAGGCGAAGAGTGAGGCGGAGGGGGCGGTAGAGGAGAGGACCTGCCCCTTCCTCGCCGGCCAACGGACCGACGTCGCGGCCCGTTGGGTTGACTGCCGTACGGGACCCGTGGCCTACGGCCGACCTAGGACCGGCCGTTGGCCAATGGGGGCTCGCCAGCATGGCTTGTACACATGGCACTTCACTATTGGATAACGGCGACGGCAGTCACGCCGTCACAAGTCACGCTCACATGGTGGACGGATTCCAGTTTAACAACAAATCACAGGAAAGCGTGAACTACGCACAAACGGTTGAGAGAGTTGACTTCCGGCCGCCGTCGGTCATGGAAACGGGGGTCGTACAACCCAATCACAGCCGTCGATCGAATCGATGAGCGGCGGAGGAGCCGACATGTGTCCCAAGAATCGCGGAGAGGAGGCCGCAAGGGCCACTGGCCGCGGAAGCTCCGATTGGCGGAGAGCCGTCACTGGCGTCATGATTGCCATTTGGTAGTTATGGGATCACGTGGCAGTCCCACAGTCATCATGCTTTAGCCTAGCGAGTAGAATGCCGAAACGTGGCAAATTGTCCCGTGTATAGGTTTTGTCCAGGTGGCAGATAGGTCGGTTAACTACTAGCTGTAACCCTACGCGGCTGGCACTTTTGTCTTTTATAACCGTCTTCGTACGAAAAGCGCGGCGTGTCGCAAGGCCGGCACCGCTCGATGAAGCTTCGCTGTACCGTACCACTTCCGTTTTTGGACTAAGCGAAACAAACAAGAGACCAGGCCCGGTTAGCGCCGCGTTGACTGTACGGACAGCCGCCTTTCCAACCGCCCGATCGGCAGCTGCCGACCAGTGGGTACTACGTGGTAAGTTCCGAGTGGCGGAAGTCAGTCCTTTTCTAGAATGCCGCCACGTGGGCCGACCGGTCGGCAGCGAAGCCGTACGGCGCGCTCGAGAGGGCGGGCGCCGGAAACTCGCCATGATCGAGGTGCCGAAACGTATCGTATCCTACGTATCCCGATACGACAACGCTACTATCTCGGTATCGTAAATACCGGAGGAATATCCGTATCGGGATATGAAACACAGTTCCGCTACGATATTGCTACGGAATTGACGATCCAACAGACGGACATGGAGCATCGCAGTGCTCTCTAGGAGCGCATGTTGAAGCTATTGTTGATCGCTTTCCATGTTGGCGCCTCATGAGGCCTCGTGTCTGTGGGGGCTCCATGGGCTCAAATGGCCTCAATGCCACTGAGACCCCTAGAGAACCTTCACATCCGGGGGGAACAAAAGTTGACCGAACCATTGGACCCATGCGCGCATCGCCTTGACAAAGGAAAGCACACAAACATCAGGGCATGCATCACTCGCGTGCAACGTGAGACCGTCCTCGATTGCACTCGTTTTCTCCTCAAAATTAATGGGTCCATTTCAGACTAAGCTTCTTCTGCTTCGTAATCAAGAAGCCCAAGCTGTGAAGTCGCCCCACAGCCCCCCCCCGCCATGGAGGGAGGGAGGGAGGGAGGGAGGGAGGGAGGGAGGGCGAGGCCCAACAGCGCGAGAATGCGGCACTTGGGTCAGGCAGCAGCCAGGTTTGAGGATGCTGCCGTCATGGCGTCCCGCAGGCGCACTGTGAACCCTAAAATTAGGGCAGCGGTGAGGCAGCCCTAAGATATGGAAGTGAGGGAGGAATGTCGCCCATTCTGGGGATCACATAAACATTGAAGTTTTTTTTATAGAAGCCGTAACCGGATTGGGCCCTTCCAGTCAGAGTTGGGATCGATCTGCTTTGCCTTCTGAGGCACCCAAGTAGACAGCCCTCTCAAAGCCATGAGCATCCCCCTAGGCGAGGGAACATTCACGTTCAGTGTTTGTGTTCATCTTTTCATGTTTAAACCGTTTTCAAAAAGAAACCTAAAGCGGATTTCCAACAACGGAAATTGAACGACCAAAGCTGAAAAAAACAACAACAAAAAAAGCCAGGAAGGAAGTGTTGCAGCTATGCAGAGGAGAGACAAAAAATGTGAAGGAAAACTAGAGACTGAACAAGATGGAAGGTGCATCAATTGCGAAACAGAGAAGATGGAGAAAGAAAGTAAGCGAAAGGGGAGATCGAAGAGAAGTTTTGCAAAATGGAACTTCGCAAAAAGCATGAAACCTTCAAAGGAACGACGAGCAATGCTCTCTTCCAAACCTACCCACTCTCACGCAGCAGAAATAGCAAGTTTGAGTACCCCTGCTGAGCTGCAGTTTTGCAGATGAAAGAGTTAGAATGGTAGCGTAGAGGAAAATGGCGGTTGGTATAGGGTCGCACAGTGATAGAAAAATGCACACAATGCATTGCCTCCCTTCCTTCCAGAGAGAAGAGTCTGCAGTGGGTCAAATCTCACCTGAGTGATGGCGATGGAGCCTGAGCACGCCATTCGCTTCGCCACCTGAAGAAGGACCATCACTCCTCCAGCTTGACGCATTAAAGACTGCTTGTTGAAACCACTACAAAACCTTCCATATCTTCCCTCAATTTCTCGGAATGAATCAAAATCAAGATGAATCTGAGTTGAATAAAGCACAGCACCTGTCGTGTGATCTCCATTAAGGGCCTGCATGTAGCCCATCCGCATATTTTAAGCAGTCAGTGAACAGAACGAAAGAGCTTTGCTTTGTCATTTTCAATCTACTCTGAGTGATGATGTGGGTTTATTTGTCAACACCACAATTCGAAAGACGTCATTGACTGCTGGGAACGAGGGACCTATCCCAGTACTGTAGCTCCAGCATGAATGGAGGCTTATTGCACGGCCTGGCTTACCTCCAGTTGCTTGGTTCAACTGCCCGAGCTGTACACGGAACACAGGACCCCCTCCCAAAAAACAGCTATCTGTTACAAGCAGACTTCTGAAGACGGCAACTGTCGACACACATAGGCAAATCAGCGAGATAGGAAATCTGAAAGTACATGAAAGAAGATTAGGCCACGCTGCAAACCTCTCTACACCTATTCCCAAAATGCTCAACCCCATTCATGAATGATGATTCTAACAAGAAGGATGCCAACTTCAGAGTGTCCATTCAGGCCCACCTGCCTCACTCGGTCACATTGAAGACTCCGCCTTCCTGCTCTGCAAAATTCGCATGATCATCCCCTCGAGCTGGCCTTCTAAATGTTCCCTTTCTCCGATACAAACTGCCCTCTCCTCCGCTTTGTCTACACTCTCAGTCCCTGCTGCACCTTTTCTGCCCCTTTTCCCAACTTTGTCAGCAGCTACTGAATCAATTTCTGTAGCACTTGAATTGTTTCGAACTCTCAGTGCTTCATCAATCGTCAACTGTTTCTGTAACGTTTTTCGTTCACATGCTCTCTCTGATTGTGTCGCATCTGTCTCGTATTCACAACCTTCAGCGCCTTTCTTCCTCTTCTTAGAGAAAGAAGATTTTCTACGGATTCGCTCCTTTCCGATATCCATAGCGAGTCTCAGGAATAACGACAAGAATGATCTAGCGCTTGCTCCTTAATCTCCAGCGTTCATTCCAAAAGGAAGCAGCTCATTCTGATAGACAGGCAGACACTGACAGAGAACTGACACTGAGATCACACTGAGATCTGACAGACATTATTCGCCGCTACTGATCGAAACCCTAATTTTCTGAAATTACGATTCTAAAGCCTTCATGCTATGCGGCTAGCTTTCTCATAAACGGAATGAAGCGGTACAAGTAGTAGACGCAACTTGTCAAACCAAGAAGCATACTGCAGGTACTCTCCAACCCCTGCTTTTTTGGTTTAGGGCTTAGAGTAAAGGGTTTAAAAAAACAAAAAAATAGCTCTTTACTTCATCAAGCAAACATCTTCTTTGAATCGCCGTTTCTTTCTTGGTAGTATGTGAATTTGGTCTGAGTGTCCAATTGAAGGCCAATTTATGATCTATGATCCCAAAGTGTATCGCTGAGTGTCGATGTTGAGACCAGCCCTTCGGCGAAGGTCCAATGGTTGCCCGATTATCCTCATTTAATTTCCTTCGCTTTGGTCTGTCGCCGAATGAATAGCCGAATGACATCTGACTTCGATCTTTAAAACGTTTTGACAGAACAATACCAGAAAGAGACATCTTAAATTTGTTTGGGTGTCTAAAACATACAGAGAAGGTGCCAGTCCGCAGCGCCATTCTCCACCATGGGCTTTGCACTAAAAGGGCACAAAATCGAAACCCATCTCTACATCTGAACTATAACATGCGCATCTCTCAAAAGGAGTGAAGCATTTTCCTTTTTAGCTTCCTACACTAGTTTGTCCTTGGATGATTTCGGCATCATGAGCTTTCTTCACTAAAGGAGCCTCCGCTTGTTTCGCATTTGCAGCTCGTTCTTGTTCCCGGGCCAGCGCGAACTCGGGATAGTTCTGGTCGTTCAAAGAGAGCAGAAACATTCGAACGTTCTGATCACGCTTCTCCGTTGCAGCCATGTGCGGGTAGATGACGTGGCGCTTGAAGGCATCCACCTGCTCTCGGAAACAGTCGAGGCTGATCTCTTCGTGGGAGTTTTGAAACTTGCGATTGTATCCCGTATAGAGACATTCATCCAAGAACAGTCCAACTTCTGGAGCAAGCGGAGTGTTAACTTTTCGGTCCCTGCAAAGAGAGGCACAAATCCTCCGAGCTTCAGTTGAAGGCTGACTTTCTCACCAACCCCTGAGCAAATTTGAAGTGCATAAAATAGATGAAGATGAATAGCAGCAAACTCTTGGAAGAACATTACTGGCAAATGAATGAGCCAACATAACACCAGAAGCTAAAGCCACCTCTAGGAAAACAAAAGCGGAGGATGACAAATATTGACTATCGGCCTCCAAAGCTAAGCGTTAGAGAAACAACTTAAGCAAAACAAACAAAAGTTACCAAACACGTTAAAGTCAAAACACCAAACGATTTGGTAGAGATGTTCGATAATCTACCTTCGAAAAGCTAAATCGATCATAGATTCAGGTGCAAACCCGCGCAGAACAGCAACTGCCATGCCAATCATCTTTCGAATCTGATGGAGCATGAAGCTCTGGCCAACCACATGGCACTTGACGAATTCAATGCCGCCTTCACAGAAAATCTCGACGGTCTTGAAAGAAACCATGTAACGGAGTGCACTGGGATCCTCTGCTCTAACTCTGGATGTGAAATTATGGAAGTTGTGAGTTCCCTCGAACATACTCAAAACCTTATCAAGTCTCGCCCTCACTTCGTCGTCAAACACGAAGGTACTCCTTCCCTTGCTCTCCTCTATGCTCCCTTTTGAAACATCATCTATTGGTCCTCCACATCCTCCTGCCTGAGGTTGTACGTTGTGCTTCCCTTCATGCTCTGTTGCTGGAACATCAGTTTTAGGCTTCTCTACATTTTCTAGCCCATCTCTGTTTTCTGCGCCTTCTTCCCGTCTCTCCCCTACGCCTATCTCTCCTCTCTCCTCCATGCGAACGTCCCTACTACTTTCCTTCACTTCGCCTGCAACAGTAACTTCAGAATGTGCTCTCACTTCCGACTGTACTTTTTCCAGAGCCCCCTCTGCGTTATTTCCACTACTATGTTTCTCTTCGCAGACTTCCACTCCCTTGATTGTTAATTCTAAATTGCTTCCAGATGAGGCGATTGAATCGGCATTCACAGGCCTCACATCTCCTGGACGGAGCTCTTTGTTTTCTGAAGTACCCTTCACTACTGTCTCTACTTTGAGAAACTCCGCATCAAATGCAAAAGTGGGAATAACGTACTCATATCTCCTCCTATCACAAAGCTGCTTCGCGTTGAAACCATTTGTGACACGTTTGAAACCCAACAGGTGAATATCTTCTGGAAGCTCCTTGTTCACGCGTTCCACAAAACCTGCTGGCTCTATCACCATTCGAGCTGAAACAACTTGCCCAACTGCACTCACTCCTTTGTCAGTTCTTGCGGCTCTCATCCAGTCAACACTTCTCGGGTCACCAAAATTGTCATCTCCAATGGCCCCTGCTCGATGCAAAGACGTTTCAAGAATCCCCTCAATCGTCACTGCTCCCGGATTACGCTGCATTCCTTGGTACTTCTCTCCACAATAAGCAAAGAACATGGCAATCTTCCGCTTCTTGAGTCGCTTCCTGCCCCCTGCTTGAGTCTCAGAACCTCCTGCGCAGGGCGCTGAGCCGGTCTCGCCTTCCTTCACAGATAAGGATTCTCCCTCAGTTGCTTTCAAGGCGGCAGAACCTCCGCCCAAGACAACAGATGAAACGACCCTCTCTGTTTCTTCACGCAACACACCAGAAGATGAAATGTTCTCGCATTCCACATGTGAAGATGCAACTGCACTGACAACTCTCGCCGAATCACTCGCCGCCTTCTCCTCATCTCCAGCGGCTCCTTCCGGCGCAAGCCTCGCCTTCTTAACAGGCGGCTCGTGGACAGCTGCCTGCTCTGGAGCAGAGACGGGCTCTTCGCCTTCCCCCGAGCCGCGCCCCTCTGCAGCGGGCGCCATGGCTTCTCCCCCTGCAGCCAGCCTCCCTCCCTCCCTCCCTCCCTCCCTCCCTCCCACCCAGGGCGCGCTCTCCGCCTGCGTCACGGCTGACGCTCGGGTTTGTTTGTTACTGGTTTTTTCCTGTCACCTGGTTTGCGGTTTCAGTTCCATGCAGCTCCATACTTCTTCCGTTACATCCACGGCCATCTGTCGAAAGTTCACAGTTCCGTAAATTTTTTTTAAAGAACCTGAAATGACGAGATTACCGACCACACGGAAATACCAACATGCCGAAATGTCGAGTTCAGGAACCATGGAGTGACCCATGCGCACAATGTTGTTCTCCATGGACGCAACATGGGGCCAAGTACAACAACAACAAGGAGAATTGTGGAACAGTCGTGGGCGGACGGACGGGCAGACTTCAACTCTTTTGAGTGCCCGACACGGACGAAGGAAGTCGCGGGTTGGCTGCCGCTGCCGCCTGCCTGATGCCCGTTCACAGTTCGACCGGCAATCTGTCGTCGCGAGATTTTGAGGGCAATAGCCGAAATTATGGCTGCCCGGGTGGAGCCTCCGCCCTGCTATTGGCTGTTGCCCGGAAGGGCAGCTCGGTGCGAAAACTTGCGACGGACTGACGGCGCCCAGGCAAATGGCTCCCTGCACATGCCGGCCAGTTGCGACTCTGTTCGCCGTTAGGAACTGGCCAGCGTCACGACACGGACGACACGCTACACTGAGCAATAGAAACTGTTGACCCGTTCTTCCGGCAATCGCTTTTCGCCACGTGGCAGCCCGTCCATCACCGACGCCGAATCGGCTGTCCGTACTTTCGAGCGTCGCGCCCGGCTTCCCCGCGTGGCCGCTTCTGAGCGGCCAGATATGATCCTCGAATCCCGCTCGCTTCCTTCCGCCATTCGCACCTCGCCGTTACACGTGTGCGAATCCAGCTTCATGCTGATGTGGCATCCCCACAGCGTAAACACGTCTGCAAGGTCTCCTTCCTCCCTCCGGTCCACGGCAGACCGGCCGCCACGTCGCCCGTCGGCACCTCTCAACGGGCGCCACGTGGCAGAAAGTTGCTCCAGGGTCCAAAGAGTGGATCCCCAGCGCCCGGAGTCCACCTGGAGCTCCAAGCTCTTGAGCTCTGAGCCGAGCAGAGAGGAAGAGGGATAGGAGAGTTTTGGAGGTGCGGTGTAGGGTTAAAGCTTTGGGAAGGAGAGGGAGCGGAAGAAGGGCGGCCATGGATGCGGTACAGCTCGCAGCGTGCTGTGGCTCAGGAAGAACTTCCGAGTGCTTTGGGTCAGAGGTTCGCGATGGCCGGCACAGATCTCGGGTGGTTTCGTCAGCAATTTCGTTTAGTGGGGCGTTGCAGAAAGATTACAGTACTTTGATGATGCACTCGTCTGTGTCTGAAAGGGGAGGAAGGAAAGGGAGGGAGGCGAGCCGTGTAGATGAGAGCCGGCATAGCCTCAGCGTGAAATGCATCGCGGTGCCAGGATATGAAGGACGGCCGGCTGCGGAAGGTAAGACGAGGAAAACGGCAAAAGATGAAGAGCTGGAAAGAGAGTGCTTTCCGGAAGCGAGGGAGCAAATATTGAGGTTGACAATGCAGGAGGCGTTGCATTTGCAGGGAATGCTGCAGCGTCAGGTACATTCCGCCAACTTTTCTGGCATATTTTCATACTTTATTGTGAAGCTAAATCGACTTGCACTCACAGAATTCCACCAGAACACGCTCAGCTTGTTGCGTAAGCCCGAGCTGTGCAAATGTAGTAGCAACCAATCAATTTGAGATCAATTGTTTGATATGAGTGCAGATTGCTCGCACAGAATGGCCGGCAGTTGAAAATTTAAGTGACGAGAGGCTTGTGAAGGGATCCGGCGGATGGAGAAGTGGAGGTGCTTTAAAATTCGCTGGAGATTCAGGGATTGGTAATGGAGCTGATTATTTGAACTTAGACGGGAGAATGCAGGGGATAGCTCGAGGCCAAGTGTTGCTGACCAGAGCAGTAGAGTCCAGAAATTGGAATTCTTTGGTGTTTTCGAACGGCCATCTAGCAGACGTCAGAGATCCTTCAGCAGACTTTAAGACGCGTGACATAGTTTTGCGAGTTCCGTCTGATTCGATTTCACTACCGGCTTCTTTGACCTCGTTCCTTTCAGAACCATCTTGGTTAACCGCGTCAGATAGGAGCGGCGAATTAGGGTTTGCAAATGCAGGGGAATTAGCAGAGGAAGGGGTTCCCAGGCAAAGATTAGAGGGGAGCAGTTCTTTGCGAAAGGACGATGGGTCTGCCACTGAGATGCTTAAGCCACAGGAGGAGTTAGGACTCTATGGGTTTCCCATTGCTCGGGAAACTCTGGCCAGAGGCCCTTGGTGAGTTCTATTCCTTCCACTCTGTCTGGTGTACATAGGCACTCCAATCCGTTAGAAGCTCCTTTAGCTTGCCTGACTTGAATCTACGTATTTTCAGTTGTATGCAAGGTGTGCATCGGTTTTTCTCTGTTATTCAATCAATTTAGATACAGCATGTCCTTTCAACATCGTCGACTTTTGCAAAGGCAATGGCTTCTTATGTCTTATGTTACTGTCCTTGTACATTTATATGCAAGCTGAGACTGTCCTCGAGGATTTCCTGTACAGTAGATGCCTCCGCGAGCATGGCTCTCAAGGGTTTGGGGGAAACATTGCAGGCTCCTTGGACTGTTGGTTCTTCAGTCGGGCTCATCCTTCGTGCTGGAGAAATTCGGGGGATTAATAGAAGAGCATCTTATTATCACACTTTTCTTGACTATGCTCGTGGGCGCTGGCGGCAATGCTGGCAATCAGGTAATACAGCGAGTGCCTGCTTCTTTTTTTTTCATCCAGTCACATTCATTTGACAGTATGGTAAATCAATGCTGATGTAGTTCCAGAGTACGCACGAGATCTAGCATAAGGGTAACTGGAAAACGCTGTCGAAATCATGACTTCGTGTAAGAATTGGATGGCTTTCTTGCCTTGCAAGTGAGGCATGTAAAGTTGAACACATTGGTAGATAGGTAAGATATGTGTAAGACCTAATTCTGGTGCATTTTGGTGCATTCAGAGCGCCATCAAAGTTATCCGAGAGTTTGCGACAGGCGAGGCATCGTTGTCTGTGAGCAGCTTGCGGCGATGCCTCAAGGAGCAGCTGCTGGTGGGCCTCCTGCTGGGCACAGCACTCTCTGTGCTTGGTTTTCTGCGCGTGTTTGCGACCAACGGTGACTTGACGGTATGCACTTCTTCTCCATGAAAGCTTTCTCTGCTCAAAAAAGTGAGAGATAGGTCCTTTCCATTGGGGGGTATGCACAAGTGTGAGATTGGAGAGAAGGCATGCAGACGAAAATGGGAAATAAAAAAGTTTTTGGGAGAAGCGTGGTAAAAATCAGGGTCACCTCCCTTCAAGGAAAACGAAATTCTTTCGTTTTTGCCAGCCCGAATTCTAGCCATTTGCACTGCTTTGTCACTATTTTCACTTACTCACCGTCTCGATTCTGAGCATTCCCTCTTCCTTTCCCTCCCCCTCTTCCCGGCTCCCCCTCTCCCCTTCTCTCATTCCTTGCACTTTCATCTCTTCCTCTCTCCAGTTGTCTTTCCTGTGTCGATTTCCACTCTCACGTTCTCTGTCTCATAACCTCCCTTATCACTCAGTCCTCTTCCAGCAAATGTCTTTCCACGCCTGCATTCTGAGTACAGTCGATGCAGCTGCTCTGTGCAGAATGCAACAGCTATCTCCGCCTCCCTCTTCGCCATCGTGCTGACCTCTGTGGCTGTGGGAACAGCTCTCCCCTTCGCGCTCGCATGGAAGGGGGTAGACCCGGCAAATGCGGCAACATCTGTCCAGGTCAGCCCCGACCTCCTTCTCTGGAAACGCCCTCTCCCTGGGAGGACTGCTCGAGCTCTTTCTATAGCAGCAACCCACTTTTTGCGTGGTTCTGATTCTGTATTGTGCTCTTATTGGCTATGCAGGTGCTAATGGACATCCTAGGAGTAGGCCTCACATGCATCATTTGCAGCCTTATTTTTTCCCTCTCCAGCCATCATCCGCTCGCGTCCTTCACCCTCCTCCAATGATGGCTGCCTGACTTCCCCCGCTCGCTTCTGCTGCCGGTTTTTTCGCTCAAGAGCGTTTCCGCCGGCGCTGGAATACTTGCCTCCATGCGCCGTGGGACCTCCGTTGGTTAGACACACAGAGATGAAGCCCTAATTGATGTTCCCATGAGCGCTCGTGCCTTCGTGAAAAGCAGCTAGGCTTCATCTGGAGATGCGGAAGATCCAAGTCGCCTGAAATTGTTAAATTTCGCGAGGCAGTAGTCCCGTGTGTTGTTGCATTTTTACGTGTTTACCTTTCTATATAGATTGTGAATAAAGTGTTCATGTTGTGCATAGAAATCATGAACTTGCAGACTCATGAGAGCCCTTCTCGTGGTCGACCAACCCCCATGTCGTCTCTTGCACCTCCTTGTTCTCACGACGTTATCCTCTGTTCCCACTAACCAGCACGTTTGCGTTTGTGTGAAGTGAGTACTGTTTTGCACTCGCATTGCCTCTCTCATAGTACTCGTTTCGGTACCCGACTGCGGGACGGACAAACGGCTCGTCCTCGTTTCCGTGAAATCCAGTTTCAGTTAACGTGTGCCTTGACGAGCAACGATAGGTACTCGTTCCATGCGAAGCGTTGCGTTGACGTACAGACCTTTCGTGAACTTTCCGCCACGCGAGACCGGGAAGCAGAACTGTACGGATATTGTACGTGACATGTACGGACTGCATAGTACGACAATCATGTGCGAGAACGGCAGTCAACGATTCTCCGTATGGACGTGGTCGGCGCAGATGTCACCGCACGAGGCGAAGACCGTTACCCGCCAATCAGGGGGCCCGTGTGGTCCGCGGGAAGAAGCTCGCGGCCAATCAGAAGGTGCACCTCAGCAACTTTTTACTCATTCTTCTGGTCAACAGATATGACAAAATGATGGATCGGTTTTGCCGCGTTGACCTCTCCTTTCCCGCCCCGTCGAAATCGCAAAGCAACCGCCGCAAAGCGACAAAACGTCCGGGCAGGAATGTAAGTTTTTCTATCTGCCCAGACATTCCGACAGCTATTTTCACCAGAATGTAATATTTTCCGCCCTGCCCGCCGTTTAAATTGCCCCAGGCCAAAAGTCGACGACAAATGGACGCTGACAAAATCAGAAGCACGTTGACGAGCCGGCCCCTCCGCCGGTCAACTCCCTACAATGTGTACGAACTGTACGGTATTGATCTGTACGGCCCGTGCCGGTCACGGCCGACGGAGCATAAAGCTGCGACCGAAAGGACGCGGGCGAAGGGACGCCGTAGGGGAGGGGGGGAGGTGAGGGGGAGGGAGAGGGAGAGGGGGAGAGAGAGGGAGAGGGGGGAAGGGAGAGGGGGGAGGGAGAGGGGGGAGGGAGAGGGAAAGGGAGAGGGGGGGAGGTAGAGGGGCAGGGAGGGGGATTGGAGGGGGAGGAAACCCTAAAAAGGATATAATCTGCATACATTCTTTCTTTCTTGAAGCTCCATTTTCGATTTGGTGAAATTTCTGGGTAAGTTTGCATGCTGATGAACAGCGGGATCTCTAAGGACAAGGGGAAGGGGGGGGGAGGAGGAGGAGAGCGGAGGTTCGATGCGGAGAAGGTTTTGGATGACGTGTACAAGAAGGTGAACGAGCAGAACATGGCGAGGTTTCAGGCGGGGATAGGAATGGCTGCAGGGAATTCTCCGCCGGGGGAGGTGATCCGTGGGGAGGTCGTGGAGAAGGAAGGAGGAGGGATCAATAAGGCTTCGAAGCTCAGCCATGGCGGCGTCCTGCTGCTTGCGAGCCCCCTTGGCGTGAGAATGAGTGCGGAGAGGAGGAGGCAGACCCTGGAGGAGCTCTCGAAGCTTCCAGAGAAGGAGCAGAGGACGGAGCACAAGAAGAGCGAGTACTGGACGGTGGACATGGCGCCTCCCAACCCGCATTGCAGGATTGCATGGCCGAGGTGAAGCAGGGCTGCTGGTCGGCGATGCGAGCGGCGTACATAGCGAACTTAGCGATGTGGAGGAATCGAAACATTAGGAAGTTTTTCGTCAATTGGTAAGCACCCACCTTTGCTTGTCCCCTTTTGATAAACTTAAAATAGTTGCAAGTTTTCCCGTGTAAAAGCTCAAGTGTTGCATCTCAAGCCTATTCTGATTCCGTCCTTCTCTTTCTCTTTCGATGCAGATGTTCGGACAAGGGTCCTACCATCAAATTTTGAGGTGAAGTCTTGTGAAAACGATCGTTTATGGCAATCTAGGAAACAGTTTTTTCTCTTTAATGAGTGCCCACTCAACTGTTTAAGCGAGAAGTACTGGCCCAATTTAGCAAATTATTCACCGCAGTGTCACTACGACGGTCAGTCTTTGTCCGAAGCAAAAATGCTTCGAGAACTGTAAATATTGTACCAAAATATAAGTAATCGATTTTCAAATTTCCACATCAATAGAAGCCCGACGTGACCCATCACTTCTGGGACTTTGGAGAACTGCTCGTACAGGTGCCAATTTCAAGACGCATTCATTCATTTATTCATTCATCCAAGCAGCTTGGGTTGCCTGTAGAAGCTCACATTATCGTGGAGGCTGTTGAAAGCAGCATAAGGATGGACCTAACGAGAATTACTAACGCTATTATTCTGCAAAAAAAGAGGCAAAAAAGTCGTCTAAGATTGAAATTGCAGTCGTTCTACTGTCCTTTGCCAACCTTCTTTGGCCTATCTTTAACCAACGATGGAGCAACTTCAAGCGTCTTCTCGTCCTTGAGCAAAAATGCACGTGCTGCTGAATTTGCTGCTTGCTTTCCCAACCGAAACCCTAAAATTGAGCTGCCAAAAAACCCCATTGTTCCACCCGACCAGCAGCTTGCGAGCACTCCCTCCCTCCCTCCTCCCCCACATCCTTCATCACTCGTCTAAAATATGATGCGGAACTTGGGGGCGGAGGAGCTTCCTGTGGGCAGCAGCTGCCACACGCAGGGCTCCATTCTGTCTGACACGTGGCAGTAGCCTGCAAGAGTGCCCGCCCCCCCCCCTCCCTGCCCGAACTCGAAGACAGAAGTGTCGCTGGAGAATGTCTCCGGGAAGGGAGGGCCCCCCTCGGCAGCTGCAGGCTCCGCCGCCTCCGACTGCTTCTCTGCTCCCTTCTTTTGCTCCTGCTTGCCCTTAGGGTTGCTCTGCTTGCTGCGTCCCATGGATGCTGAAAAGAGAACAGAAAGCAGTTCACCTTTCAGAATCAGGGCCAGTTATTGTACAATGAAACCGTCTACCACTGTTCAAGGGATCGAGCGTGACATGAAGCAGTTTGGTACTTCAAAGAAACGTTGAAGTGTTTTCCAATTCCCACATTAGGGTTGGAGAACTGTTGACTGAAAAGCACTACGCACCCTGATGTCTGTCCTTTGTTACCTCAACAAGATCATCACGTGGCAAAAGGGAAAAAAAACGAGGGAATGTCACAAGCATCAATACCCCTTTCTAATGAAATCACGTCTACTGTTCAGATATCAGTGGCAACAGAACAAGAACTTCTACCCAAAAAAAAAAAGAAACTCGAGCAGAATCGTCTAAGGTCGTTATCAAGAAGAGTGAAGATCGGTGTGACAATATGATATCTCCCACCACTTCTAAAGGGTGCGAAATCCATAGCGTCAATCTTCTCTGTAGAATGTGAAACTGTACACTAAGGTTGTAAACTTCTGTAAACATTTGAAGCGCTAAAAAACAAACAGGGAGGGGGCGAAGGAACCCATATCTTGAATATCGTTATCTGGGCTAAGGTGCTTTCTAACTTCTCTGTCGCTTTTTGCTTGGAGGGGAGAGAAGAAAGTGAGGGAGGGACTACAGGATTGGAGAGAAACTCCCTCTCCTCACCTCTCCCTCTCGTCGCCTCTTCGCCCCTCTTCTCTCCTCTGCTCTCCTCTTCTAACACATGAAAGAACCCAAAAACAATCTCAAAATAAGGCTGCATTATAACCCACCTGCTGTCTGTGCCCAACGACCCCAACGACGCCTTTCCGGTAGCCGGGTCGAAGCTTGCAGCCGAAGGAAAATGGACGAACCGATGCTTCCCGCGAGAATTTAGGGTTGCGCTCTGAAGTTTGGGGTGAAGTTATGACGTCACAGCCCCTCTTGTGTCGACTGTGTGCGACGATGAGCAATGCAGCGCATGGTCCAGCGTCTATCATGCATGCTTTCCTGCTTCTCAGAACCGGCATGAAGCCATGGCGGCGGAAGGGGCATCTGGGATCTCCGTCCCGCTCTGCCCTTTTGCCTGTTTTGCTCCTTGCTTTATTTTACTTTGTTGTTGAAGCAAAGACCTTCAAGAGTTCCCGATTGAGTAAGAAAGCAGTAGAGGAACCGCGGGCTGCTCCTGATTTGAGGAGGGATAGCGGCACTCAGGCGCCAGTGAGCATTGTGGAGGAAAGGAAGGAGAATTTAGATGTGTATAATTGTAGGGGGGAGGAGCGGGAGTACTCCGTGCGGTATGTGCCAGGTGGGCCTTTGAGTCATGTTAGATTTACGTTTTTTTAAAGCCTACTGAGCTATAGCAGAGAATGGGAGATAAAAAAGAAAAAGAGGTAGCGTCTAGGAGAGAGATGAATAACCATATGGTCCATAGAACCTCATAAAGTTTGTCTCGTCCTGGTCTTTGCCATCAACATTGAGCGCATATTTTCTGGCTCACAGAAACCCATTCGTCGAGTATTTGTTCAATGCGCAATTTCATTCCGCTCGACTGTTTCCATCATGCAATTTTTGAGTGACCATATACTTAAAAAATTCCGGCGACTCCTGTGGTCTATGTAACTGTCTCCTACTGATATCTTTGTTACTGCATTTTTTTTGCAGGCTTGGCATCCGAAAAGTTTGTTGGTCTAGGATTCAGTGGAGAGCAGCTGAGCAAGGCCCGATTCCACTTAGCAGACGCTCTCGCTTTGGCCAAGTCAACCGGCAGGACGCTCATCCTCCCCTCGTGCGGCAAGAGTGTGGTAGCGAGCGGATCTGGCGATGCCCTTCCCCTCTGTACATATTTCGACACAAACGAACTTGGTAAATTTGTAAACTGGGTTACAGAAAGTTACTTTTATCAGGAAATCGTGAACCGAAAGCTAATGAAACCGACGACCGTGACCGTTTTCTTGCTGAAGGAACAGCACGCCTGCCCTCCGGTAGGTGATGAACTACTCGCGAGACATTATAATTGAATCAATTTCATGTGTTCCAGGTCACTTTTGAGTGGGTCCTGGAAATTTTGAGTCCGGTTGATACTATATTTCTTAGCTTTTCTGAGGTTAGGGCTTCTCCTCAGTAAGATGTCAGCGAGCTCCAGTTCGGGATTAGAAAAATAGAGCAGATTCATTCTTGTTGATTCCTTCACACCCCCTTCGCATCATTAAGGTCACCCTTCGGGAACACTTGAAATGATACAGGCTTGTGAGACAATGCAGTGAAAGTACTTTCTTTTATGGGCTGCAGTTTACAGTTCGACGCTTTGGGAAAGACCTATCCGGTTTGGCACTGGGCAACCTCACATCTAACTGGGGACACGGAATTAAAGCGGTCTGCTTCAAATCCTGTCCTCCTAAAGGGAAGGGTCGACTTCACAACAGTCTTAAGCCAAAACTAGCTGCCCACGATGTAATTGTCTTGATTAAAGCTACTCCGAGAGTGTGCCATGTTCCGCATGAACTTGAGGTACACCATTTCTCATCCTTCCATGCTCACAATAGCGAAATTTCTCTTGTGCTCTGATGTTCCATTGGTTCCACTAGCCCTCTACTGTAAACCCATCAAACTTTCTCACGGGCTTCCTTGTTTTTGGGGGTAAAGATGCCACTGAGCTATGTCAAGTATCCTCTCCGACTTGAGAAAAGAGTGGCGGAATTAATTTCCGCAAAGGTAGGTCCGCGGTTCTTAGCAGTGCACTGGCGGATGGAGAAACTCGCGGAGGCAGAAGTGACAAGAGCGAAGTTCCGGAAATGCACTAAAGACCTCCTCCGCTCGGCGAAAGTGCTCACAGAAAGCTGCAACTTAACCTCCGTATTTCTGGCCACAGATGTGGCCGTGGACGGCAGGTGAGAGCGGGGGCGAGTGCGAGGGAGGGAGGGAGGGAGGGAGGGAGAGCGGAGGAGGAGAGGAAGTAGGGGAAGAGAGCGGAGATTCTGTTTTATGGATTCGTACAAAGCTGTCTACAGATTATTGTTTCTCTTGTTCTTTTCTAAGTCTTAAACCGGATGGGAGCGCTTCTGCAGGCAGTATTCGAACTCAATGCGGTGGCTGCCAAAGCATTTTCACGAATGGATGAAGGAGGCTATGAAGGTACGCGTGTGAAGCATTACTGTTCACGGTTGTAGAGTTTTACAGAAGTCAGTGCAGTTCCTGTCGAGGAGGAGATATGTGCATTGAAATCATCAGACAACGTCAATCTTAGAAGATTGAATAGCCTCTCATGAAGAGAAGTGTACGCTGTATGCTGCGCAATAGAAGCTTCTTATTCGCGATGAGTTGTTATGCCTTTGTATTCAGGAGCTACATAAGCATCTGCAGCCAATAACGTGGGAGGTCCTTGAACCCCAAGTGCTAACACTCGACTCAGGCATTCAGGTGAGCCCAAAATGAGCAGCGAACCCATCATTCACTTAGCCACACAGCTGCCAACTTTATGCATTTGACAGGAAGCCCTTCGGTGTTCCATCCTGAAAGAGTCTGACGCATTTTGACAGAAAAAGTAACATTTGGTGCGGAGAATACCTCCAAAAACTCTTCTTTGGTCATATGATTGTGACATGGAGTGAGGGAGAGGCAATCATTTCGACTTTTTTGTTTGTTTACAGGGAATTTTAGACAAGCTGATGTGCGTGGGAGCCCCCTACTTTCTGTACCCTCCGGCCCAATGCTTGGGGCAGCACAACCTGTTGGCTTCAAGCTTCACTCGCGAGATCGTGACTTTGAGACAAAACCGCGGCCGCAGCAACGCAAGCAGCAGAGCGTGGACGTACAAACTGAAAACTAGTTGTCAACGGGAGATAGATAAACCTTTGAAGACGAGGAAACAATGGAAGAAGAAGCCGTAGACCACCATGCTGCTGCTGCTGCTGCTGCTGCTGCTGCTGCTGCTACAGGGAAATAAAATGAAGGGGGTCGGTCGGACACTCCGCCAGCATTGGTCGGTGGCGAGCGCGCGAAGGGGAAAGAGCCATCAGATTGGAACACGAATTAATTATTTTATGTGGGGAAACTCAATTTTGAGTTACATTTTTAATTCTTTCATTACATCAAGCAGTCTTCCCAATAGTCCAGCGTGCTTGCTTTGCTTTGCCTTTCTTTGGCCTCTCTCTCTCTCTCTTCCACCTCTCCCGTATCTCCTCTCTCTCTCACGTCTCGCTTTCTCCCCTCTCCTCTCTCTCTCTCTCCCCTCTCGCTCTCTCCCCTTTCCTCTCATCTCTCTCTCTCTCTCCCCTCTCGCTCTCTCCCCTTTCCTCTCCTCTCTCTCTCTCCCCTCTCCTCTCTCCTCTTTCTTTCTGTCTGTTTGCGGGCGCTGCACCCATCCATCCCTTCACCTCCCCCGGTGGCTTACAGTAGTGGCGGAGGGGGGAAAAAAAAAACTTTCCCTCGTGGTTTCAACAACCGCGTTGTACCAGGCAGTATGAACCGTACGAAACTGTACGGGTCACCGGCGATGCCCTCGGCCCGGGGTTCCATGGAGCGGGTTTTAACCGCGCCAGGTCGGATGGCGCGTTGTACGAAAGAGCCCTCCGCCCTGGCAGGTGCGGGCCCCACCACAACCGTGATATCCAATCAGAGCTCGCCATGTTGTCATCATTGTAACACGTGACATCAAAATTTGTTCTCGTCGTCAACGTGTCTGCGCACGATTGGCCAATGGTCATGTCCAGTCAAGAGAAGTTTTGCAGTAGTCTGCCGTGGCAGCCACGTTGACGCCACGTCATCAAAACGCGCACACATAGAACCGAGAAAAGCGTCGCACACGACGGCGTAGCGCTGCATGGAATCCCGCCCTGTGGCTCCCTTGTTGCCTCGGTGCAGATTAATGGTTGGCAGTGGTTGGCAGGGTCGCGAATCAACGGTTGGCAGCCATCCGATGGTTGATCCAACGGTCTGAACTGCGCCCTAGCGCAGCGCTAAACGACAAACTCAGTCCGATGGCACTTGGCCTGCTGGCGGCGGCGGCGGTGAGAGCAGCCCTGCGTCAAAATCGTCTTTGCTTTTTAATTTGTAAGCAATGGGTTGTTGACAGGCGGCCGCCATGGCGGAGCAGCAGGAGAGGCTTCTGATGGGACTGCTCCGTGAGTGAGCATGGCAGGATAAGGCAGCAAGAGGAGGCAAGGGAATGTGCAAGTAAGGGGTTGATGATAGCGCTTTCGATGCGGAGGACAGGGCTCCTCTCCAAAAGCTCCAATTCATAAAATAGCAGCAGAGTGGCACTTCAACAGTTTGTGTTGCAATGAGGAAAAGGTCTCTCTCCCGCACTGACACACACTCTCTCCCTCTCCATTTTTCAATTACGACAGCTGCTGAATTGTCGCCGCTTCTTCTCTCCAATTCCCCGCTGTTTCTTCCCAAACGCGCTGTCAATCCCTCTCTCCTTCTCTTCCTCCGGCTCGCCTCTCTGTGTCTCTCTCTCACCATCCTCCGGACTGTAACAGCAATGCACCTTCTTAAAAAACTCTCCATCGCACAAGCAGTGTCACGCACGGCAGCAATTACACATCTTGGTTTACTTTGCAATGAATGATATGGCACCACTGGAGTATAATACAAATATTGTTACACGAACCTTTAGGACACAGATTTCTACACCTTTGACTGGTACTACTCATGCGTGTCCGATGTGTGACGTCAGGAAAATCTGCACATTCACTACATAATCTACGCACTCTCTGCTGCATCTGCTGCAAAGAGAGCTAAAAAAACGCACCAGTCTTCTGTTATTTGGATTCCTAGCAAAATTGCGGCCACCCCATCTCACTACCTTACACCTTCCTTATATAGGCGTACCACTATATGTCCAAAACACCAGTCTGCTGAAATGTTTGGAGCATGTCACGCCATGAATAAACAGGGCCTACAGGTTTCAAATCACGTTACAGAGGCAGAGTTTCGACTAGTGCTGACCTAGGACTTCGGAGAGACTGACCCGCTGCTCTATCTTCAAAAAACGTCAAATGTCGAGAAGAGAGGGTGAGTGGAATTTATCTTACCCCACTTCCCTCTCCTCTACCCCCAACAAGAATTCGTTAAATCCGAACAACTTGCCAGCAGCACACGAAGCGTGAAAGCCTCAAGCCTTGGAGTCGAAACAAGGTTCGGCCACAGACTGCAGATAGGTGTCCACCTCTCCGGTGCTCAGAAACAAGTTCAGTACAGCAGCGATGTCTGCTTCTGAATCATTGCCCTTTAGTTCATCACATTCCCCTCCTTTCTCTCCCCCAGCTATCCATGTCCCCAACTCTCCAGTCTTCCTTGTAACTTCCGCACTCCCACTTATCGCCCATGCGTCGCTAGTAACACCCAAACTAGAATTTTTACTCGACTTGTCAACTATGCTGTCACAGTCGTCAATAAGAAAGCTTCCAGCAGCTGTAGATGTTTGAAGGTCTGTAGCTGCAGCTGCCTCTCCATGGACCATTCTTCCTCCATCTTCTCTCTCAGGCTTGACTTTTGCAACAGCAGTTTTCCAGGCATCTAGAGATTGTCTCCGAGGACGAGAACGAGGATTAGGAGTACTCCAATCTTCTAACGAGTACTGCCGAAAAGCTTCCTCAAAAACAAGCAGAAGTGCCGGATCAAAAATTGCGTCGTCAATTTCTGACTCATCGAGCAATTCACAAAACTGAAGCTCGTCAGTAGACTGTTGCAGGTCACTTGATGATGTGCTGACTATATCCCCGCTGGTCTCACTTGTAAAGTCGATTTTTCGAGATACTGGCCTCGACTTTGGCGGTTTTGGTGGAGTCGATGACAAAGTTTCAAGCTTCCAAGGAGCAGGAATGTCCTGCTTAAATGGACAATCAGATGAGGGAGATGGACCAGCTACAGAGTAAATAGAAGATACAGTAGGAGAAGTTGAAGCTGCCTCCTTTCCAGATGCTTCGGGCAACAGTAATCCCTCTGGACTGCTCGGGTTCACTGATGGTGCTTCCGAGTCGGTTCTCACATTTGTAGTCTCTCCACAACGAGGAACTCCTAGGCCTAAAAATTCCTCAATATGAGCAGCCAGCATCTCATCTATGCCTTCATCCACTCCCCATAGCCCCTCTCCTGCCTCCTTTCCAGTACAAAATGATTGTCCCCCAACCTCTTTACTCGAACCTCTCAGAGACGAAATGTGCTCTACTTCTGCCACGGTCCTGCTCTCTTCTACAGAATGCAGCAAGCCCTCCTTCACTCCGTGATCTCCTTCACTCCCCACTTTAAAGTTGCTGGTGTCTGGCTGCGCAGTTGACGCGACTCTTTCTCCTCCATCTTGACCATCCCATTTCTCAGAAGTTGACACAAAGGCCTCTCCTTCCCAGACATCAACTTTCCCTCTTTTATTGGTTCCAGTCCTGTCAGAAGCATCTAGACTTCCAGAATGTTTCCCTCCCACTACTCCTGTCTCCACTTCGTTGAAAACTCGACTTGCACCCCTTGCCAGAAACCATTCTTTCAACTGCTTATTCACGCCTTCCAGAGTAAGTTTCTCAGACTGTCTGCCTCTCCTCCTCCCCATTCTCCGTGCGAATGAAAACCGTTCCTTCGACGCAGGTTGAACCGAAGCCTTTGAACCTTTCCCTTGAACAAAGCGCCCCTTGCTCTCAGTGCTGGCGGATTCAAAGCTGCCAAAAGAGCTCTCGCTCTCGCTGTAACTGCCGAAACTTGCGACGCTGCTGCTCTCGTCTGAGAGCAGCGAGCAGTCGGACACGGTTCGCCCGTACTGCAAGCTGCTCAGGCGAGGACTCCCGCCCTTCACCTCTGCAGCCTTCCTCTCGTTCACGTCAGCAGAACTCAAGCACGCCCCCATCGCGCTCACAATGTCAGCTTCAAACCAAGTAAAAGCCCACCGAGCCACCCCAAAACGTTTGCAGACGGAATGTGGGCCTAAAGATGTGTCAAAACTTTAAATTCTAAACAAAGATAAGGCTTTCCCTCAGAATCCACAGCCGCTGCTCGACCCCCACTCGCAGCCTGACCGCAGCTTAGAGAGCGCCGCTTTAAGTAGAGCGAGGAGCGGCGGCGGCGACACTGTCCGTACAGTGTCCCGCGAACCCGTTATGTACGGTTCCACGGTCGTACAACCCGTTATGTACGAAAAGAGTCAAAGTTGCCGAAAACTGTACGAAATTGAGCTGAGCCGTACGGTACGGCTGGCCTTAGGCCCGTGTCGGTCCGCGGCGGTCCGCCCGACGCGTCGCGCGCACACGTGGCGCGCGCTCAGCGGCGAAGGCCGCCGCGAACCTCGTTAGGGCCACGTGGCGCGCGGAGAGGCGCGGGGGGGGCTGTCGGCGCAACTGATCTCAGGCCGCCACGTGGAATTGTTTCATGAGGTTAAATAGCAACTGTTTAGTCACAGTTTCAGGACTTTCTGGAATTTTGAACAGTAACTGGAAGAGTAACGACGTAGGGTTCTAGGATAAACAGGACTGTAACGGTGAACTACACTGGATGGATAGATACGGAACGTCAGGCCGTACCGTACTTTGAGTGACATGTCTCCCTTGTTGATCCTGGGCATTTTCGGATCAACTACGGTAGATCCAAACCTCTTATCCACTCCCAGAGACCGAGATCTACTGAAAGAAAATCCAGAGTGGACTTCAAGAAGATCGCGCCCCGCCGCCATGCTGGCGCAGGCCTTGGGCAGAGCGCCGCCAGCTGGACTGATCGGACGGCGCTGGTGCGCTCAGGATCCGCATCGGACGGCGAAGATCGCATCAATCTCTTCGGCATGATCGGGCCAATCGGCGCCCTCACACGTGGCCGGGCCCTCCGGGCCCGTCACGGCGGGTCCTGGTCGCTCCTCCCTCGGCTGGCGGGCGGGGGCTGCATCTCTCTCTCTCTCTCCCTCTCTCTCGCTCAATTCAGGGCGTGGGGGGGACGGTCAGGGCAGGAATTGCACAAACCAAGAAGTGGGTCTGGCAAATTACGCGGCTCTACAAGTGGGTTTGCAATTATATTTCAGAATGGGGGGCTGCGTGGGCGTGCCGGAAGTGAGGCAGGAGACTGCGAGGAAGGGAGAGACGGGCAATGGCGACGAGGGCCATTTTCGAGCCTCGTCGGAGTCCTTCTCCTCCTTCGATGGACTGCATTTTGACAGCAGCAGTGGAAAGTCGGGTGACCGGAGCGGGAGTGACAGCTCGTCGGGAAGACGGTCGGGCAACTTTGAGCCGATAGAGAAATTGTCATTAAAAGGAGAGATTGTGAAACCTGCTCGGAAAAAGGGGTTGCTGTCGAACGTAAAGACACCTACGAAAAAAAGACATTTTCTCGCGCATGGAGGATCAAACAAGAGGAATGGAAGGCGGCACAGTTTGTCGTTAGTGGTTGATGTCAGCGAAAGAGTGAGAATGGGACGAAGGAGGTCGACTAGCGATATTCCCGTCACCGCGGAGGAAGAAATCAAGAAGAGATTTTCAATGGAAGCGAGAGATGCTCAAAATGCGGTCAGTACGGAGGAGGCAGCCGACAATAGTCCGCAAGAAACGGTTTCTGCAAAAGGAATTGCAAGGCATGGCCCCAGTCCGTTTGGTAGTAAGAGAACCTTCTCGTGGTACGTCGAAACTAAGGTGGATGTCAAGCCTTGTGACGATGCTGAAGCTGAAAGCGAGAAGAAATCTGGAGGAACAAATTGTGTAGGCTCGCATGAGAAGGATGTAGCGGAGCCTGCAGCAGTGGAGGAGTTTTTGCCTCAGGAGAAGACTGTTAGTGATGTAGAGATTCAGCAAGTGGTTGATTGGCACTATCCTCTGGCAGATGTGAAATTGCCGGCAGTGGCGGTTGAAGCTGAGGCAGGTTCAAGGAGTCAGGTTGTGCTGACAGCAGACAACGAGAGAAAGGGTGCAGGTATGAATACTGAGAACGCGAAGGAGAGGGAGGCTGCCTCTACAGAGTCGAGAGACGAATTCGCTGGAAGTGTAAGCGGAGATGGGGCAATGCAGAGGCAAACAGTGCAGGGCATGGCTGTTTCGAGAGTGAGCCTGGGAGAGGTGAAGGAGGATGTTGCTTCAGAGAAGAAGCTTCTGGAGGCCGTAGCTGCACTTAGTCACGCCTCGGAGGAAGATAAGCTTGCAAAGAAAGCACTCCTTACAGCTGTCAAGAAAGCACAGGAGGCAGCTGCAGCAGCAGCTGAGATGGATGGGGAGTGGAGGGAGAAGCTGATCCTACAGGGAGCTAGCGCAGAGGTAGGAAACGGTCGAGTGAATGGAAAGTCGCAAAGGATGAATCCTGCTGATGATGGGATAGTTATTGAAGAGTTTACAGGTGCTGTTTCTAATGGCTCCAGTTCTCCCAAGGGAGGTCATCTTTCTCCAAAAATGCCTACACATCCTAGAGAATGTTCTCCAATGTCTCCCAGCAGGTATTCTCTTTCAACCATGGGCGCTCCCATTTCCCCAAGGGCAAGTCCAACATCTCCAAGGGCAGCACCTCCAGCACCAAGTCCGCCGAAACTCAAAAGTCCGCAAAAGCCTCCGAAACCGAGACTGCCGATAGCGCTCAACTTTACTGGAAAGTCGTCTGCACAAGGTGCTGCCGACTCGTCATCTACCGGTGACAATCTGCAATTAAAGTTTTGTGAATTCGTCGATGACCTCGACGACCTCGATGATGACGCGGATGCAATCTTTGATCCGGCTCTCCTCCTGACTTTTGAGGAAGCTTTCCAGCAGTATTCCATAGAAGACTGGAGTGCTCCATCGCTCGGTCCTCGGAGACGCTCTCTTGAAGTATGGCAGAGAGCTGTTGCAAAAGCCAAGTCTCTGAAGCTCGCGGAGGAAAGGGCCTCTGCAGATGCATGTGGGACATCAGGGGCCCCAAATTCCCCAACGACCGTCCTTTCGCCGGCGACCTCCCTGAGCAGCACCCACGAAATTGGGAGCAGCAGTCCAAGGTCGAAGTACGGCTTGCCGGCCGGCCGCGATGTATGGGCCGCCGAAGGGAGCTCTGCAGAGGAGGGGACGGCTGGGAATGGAGGGGGGAGGAGGGCAACGGCTGGCAAGGAGGAGGGAGAGGGACGGAGGGCGTCATCAGGAGCTGCTCCGGAGGCGGACATGGCGACTGTGCTGGACAGGTTTTTGAGCACCGAGGAGGGGGGCAGCGCCCTCTCGTTCTACGACTCGAGTGTATCTTCATCTCCGGTTTTTGACGGAATCAGTGTTTGAGCTAACGCGCTCTTACAAGGTGGGTTGTGCACTGTTCTGCTCTCCCGCTTTCTCGCCCTCTTCCCCTTCCTCCCATCTCTTTCTCATTCCCTGAACTCCGTCCTTGTGTTTGTGTCGATTGGCTGAAATTGTTGCCTGTGAGGGCAACGAGTTCGTGAATATGTCTAATCTATAGTTTCTTGATGTACACCTTCTTTCCAAGCCAGGCGTGACATGGTTCATGTCCGTGACCTTTCCACTGAAAGCCATTCATTTCTTTGTTCGTTGCAGATCTGCCTCTTGCTGCTTTGTAAATTATACTCGCGAACCTTCTACCACGAACGGGAGGACTCTCCCCTATGATACATAAAGTGATAAGCTTTGCAACGGCAACGGCGGTCTTGGCGTGAAGAAGCTTCTTCTTTTGACATCAGATGGTGCTCCTCTGGTGATGCTCGCCAGGCTCCGTATTGTCGCACTGAGAGACATGTACCGCATCCTCGACAAAGAGGCGGAGGCGGGTGGGGGATGCCCTGCTCATGGCTCGCTTAAATTTTATTAGAAAAGTTCATCTACGGATAGGAAAGTTTTGCTTTTAGGGAGGTCAAAAGTGCTAGCGTGTTATTTTTTTCATTGCTTTGTGTGCTCCTGTTTATATTGCTATGCTCTCGCATGCTTAGGCTATTATGTAGCGGCGAATGACGCCCATCCAAGCAGTGGCACGTGTACAGTACGCAGCAGCAGTGCAAGGCAGAGAGGCAGGGCAGCGCGCGGTAACGAGTTCGTGGTGTGGTGTGCGAGTGTGCTCTTTTCCGCGTAATCCCAAACGTCATTGTCCTTCGACCGTGCTGTGCTCTCGTCCATGTTGCCCAACCTCGCTAGCGGTTGATGTGCGCACTTGTGGATGCATCAATTGCATGTTGCAAACAGACGTATCCATCTCCCCGGACGATAGCTTTTCTGTAATCAATAGTTTTTGCTCATTATTGCCCCTTCCATGCGCTCAAGCCCCTCCAGCATATACACATGCATGCATGCGTGCCCACACCCATGTTAATGCCCATGCCCATGCTCATGCCAATGCCCATACCCATGCTCATGCCCATGCCCATGCCCATGCCCATGCCCATGCCCATGCCCATGCCCATGCCATGCATGCCATGATGCCATACCCATACCAATGACATGCTTGCCATGATGCCATACCCATACCCATGCCCATGCCATACCCATACCCATACCCATACCCATACCCATACCCATGCCATACCCATGCCCATGCCCAGGCCCATGCCCATGCCCATGCCCATGCCCATGCCCATGCCCATGCCCATGCCCATGCCCATGCCCATGCCCATGCCCATGCCCATGCCCATGCCCATGCCCATGCCCATGCCCATGCCCATGCCCATGCCCATGCCCATGCCCATGCCCATGCCCATGCACATGCCCATGCCCATGCCCATCCATGCCCAGCCGCCGTTCCATGCATGCGCCAGTCCCCAGCGCCGGCCCGCCCCTCCCCGGATCCCTTGCCAGGACGGGCCCGCCCCCCGCCTCGGCTCCTGGCCCCTCGCGCGAGCCGCCAGGCCGTACACTCCCACCGACATTTTGTCGGTTTATCCGTACGGCCGCCCGGGCGCAGCCGCCCGCAGGCAATCGGATTCTGCGGCGGGGCTGGGCGGGCGGAGATTCGCCCCCACCACGTGGCGACCCGGGCCCAGCGAGCGGCTGGAAAGGGCCGAAAAAGGCGCCCATATCCATTGGGGGGGACCGTGCCTCACCTCCCATTGGCCCAGACCGGATCACTGACGTGGACCTTTGTGGCTTCCGAGGTTGCCTACTTGGCAGTCCGTACATCCACGTGGTTATACGTGCGAAAGATCTTTCCGTCCCCCCCGCCCGGTTTCCCTGCCTCGGTTCAGACCACACCTCGGATTCTTCCACGTCAGGGCACCAGCTGGCGCCATCCTATTGGCCGGCCTTTCCCTAGGAAATATCTCTCCCGCCCGCCCGCTCCCGCGCAGCCGCTTGCGCCGAATCTTGGGATCGCGGGCACATCCGTTTCCGAACCTGAACCTGGCCGCCACGCGACGCTCGGACCTACTCGAACCTGAGCCTAGCCGCCTCACGAGGCTCGGACACCTTCGAACCGCCGCCTCTGAACCTGACCTCGTGATTGAGGAGATAGTGACGTGACGTGTCCTTGAAGCGCCACGCGGGGCTTATCCTGCCGTACGGCATGGCCATCATGCTCCCTCACGCCATGGGCCCATCCATGCCCATGCCGGGCATCCATGCGTCCATGCATGCGGACGCATGGATGGGTCCAGGCCCCAGGGCCCCGGGACGTGCAGACGCGGCCTGCCCTTGGATTAGAAAGCGAGCGCTGGGCGGGCGGGCGGAGGGAGAGAGTGAAAGGGGCGCCGACAGCCGCCGGGCGGCTGAGGATTAGAGTGAGCGGATAACAGCAAGGGGAGGGGGGAGGAAGAGGATACATAGGGGGCGCAGCTGCAGGGGAAGCGTACGGCAAAAGAGGTTGAAGGACACTTGTGCGTTGTAGAGGGAGTGATAAGAGGAACAAGGAGAGGGAAGGAGGAGGTGAAGAGGCTGTGGGTGTGAGAAGATGTGTAAGACAATGGTTTTCGATCGGGATGGGCTTGACTGTAGGGCTTCGAGCCTGTATGGCTGCGGGGTAGCTTGCGCGCAGGAGAGAGCAGGACTGGCGGGGCTTCGGGCGGGAGCTTTCTGCTACTGCTCAGCAGTGCTGGCGCAAGAGAGTCGCTGTGGGGAATTGTGAGTAGTCCGCCTCTTTCCTGCGTGGGTTGTCTTAGTTTTCAAATAATTAATCGAAAGTAGGTTCTTTCATTTCATCCTTTTCCTTTTTTTATTCCTTCACATATGTCACGAGTGTGTTAAATGTTATCTTTATCGTTTATAAAAAGGAGGCGTGTCTATCGACCTTAATAGTGGGTGTATCCGTCTGAGTATGATATCCTCGTTCGTCATTTATCCGGAAGCTGTAAATTATAAAGTGAAGTGAATTTGGTGTTTTAGTTAGGTCTCAGCCTGTTTCAGTAATTTTCCTTGGTCGCTGTTACTGAGTAAATGCAAGTGCTACTCGGACGGGATCTGAATGAATGAATGACTGAATGACTCTGTTTCTAACTGAAATGAATCCTCGAGTTGCATATTTTGAATGGACGATGTTGTTACTCTGCCCAGTCTTTTTCGTTGCTTTTAATTGCAAATGGTGAAAATATTTAGGGCTTGTCTGAAGGACCTCTCGATTTTGCGAGGATGACTGCAGGCGCCAAGGAGAAAAGGTTTCTTCAGTTGCAACTCCTCCACAGGTGGAGAAGTCGTCGTCTGAACTCGTGAATCGGCATTGGACAGCTGTTCTGCTGCTCAGCCTCGGCACAGGGCTCACTGCTCTGGGAGTCAACATCGCCGTTGAGACTGCAATTGGTCTCCGGCTGGTCGCCGTGTTTGGGCTCTCAGTCGACGCACAGTAAGTCTAACCAACCCTCCTTTAAAAAACTGACTCACTCGCAGCATGCTCTTTATTTCGCATCGCTATCCCTATGTTTTCCGATTCTCACTCAGCAAGGGCTCTCTGTATCGCAAGATACAGACACTTTCTCCGTCTCTCTCGTTTCACTTTCTTCGTCTTCCTTTCTCCGTCTCGTGCTGATCTCTTCTGATTCGATGCGATATGTGCAGATTTCTTATAGACCCTGTGAGCGTGGCGGTGGTGCTGATCGCCGCCTGCTTGTGTGCGGCTGCCACCGTCGCCTGCGCGGGGGCGGCAGCGCTGGGAGGGAGGTGGTGGCTCGGCGCGTACTGGCTGGCAGGGGCCTCCGCCAGAGCGGCTCTCCTCAACGTGAGTGCACTCTCTGCCAAAGGCAAAATCTTACTGTTGTTTCTCGCCCCCCTTGTGGAGATCCGGTCAGCTTGTTGGGGCTATTTTAAAGGGTTTGACGGCGTCTGATAATGAACAGTGGTCTTTCTTTGATTTGAATTGCAGGCACTTGGGAGGTCCTGCCAGTTGGTATGCCAGGCGATGATCGTTCGATATCTGGCAATGTCCACCACAACAAGCGAGCAGTCCAAAAGGTGAGATATCGAAATTCTTTGCCTTCGAGCCTCGCTCTCTTCTCCTCTTCGAGTCGATTCATCTCTTCCAGCCGCGGAGCAGTGTATTGAGTGTGTTTTCCTCCCTCTCACGCAGACCTGCTGCGGTTGAACCCCTGAAAGTTGAAATCCTTGCCCCGGAAGCGAGCAGCTCCCAAGAGGCGGATGCTGAACTGGAAGCTGAGGAGGGGGCTTTGCGGATCCCTAACCCCATAAGGGGCGGAGAGGAAGAGGTCGCTGGTCCGAGTGGGAGGGTGGAAGACTGCGATGCGATTGGATCGCTTGTGACTGACCGAGACCTTGCAGCTTTACTATGGCGCCTTGAGGCTTCAGGAGGGGACCATGAGGACCTCCGGTGGGAGTCCGTGGTGGCGAAGGAGAGCCCCACTGTCAAGTATTCCGTGCGAAGAAGAGATCCGGAGGTGAGGGAGGGAGGGGGAGACTGGGTCGTTATTTCTGTTTTGGGGATGGTTGAAGCATATATGGGAAAGTTTGCGGCTCGTTGCAGCAGAAGGCTGAATGGGAAATGTTCTGTCGATCGTGTGTGTGTGCAGGATGGGAGTGCAACGGAGTACTTGAGCACAACGCAGTTCTCGGACTGCAGTCCTGAAGTGCTGCGTGACTTTTACATGGACTCGGAGTACCTCTGCAGTTGGGACAGCATCATCCGGTCGCACCGCCAGGTGGCGCTCTGCCATTCGTCGGGAGTGGAGGTCGGGCAGTTTGTGAAGAAGTATCCTCTCTGCAGCGCGAGGGAGTACGTGCTCGCGTCCAAGCTGTGGGCGGGCCCGCCGGGAGTGTACTACTGCTTCACACGGGTGAGCAGGGAGCATGGAAATATGGCTATGCTAGACTATCAGAGCGTCCGGGGATCGTTACGTGGAGCAGGAGTTCGCGATAAGTGGGGCTTTTGCATGATCTTTAAAGAGGATAATAAGTTGCTGAAGCTGGGGCTCTGTGGTTGAAGGAAAGGCATACTTTGCATGTTTTGATCGGTTGGGGTATTCTTTTGTCTGTATTTGCAGGCTGTGGAGCACTCCTTAGTACCCCACCAGCAGAAGTTGCGGCGAGTTGATGTCTATGAATCAATGTGGCGGATCAGAGCAGGTAAGCGGCACGCTTCGCATGGGTTTCTCTGTATATTTGAAGCCGAAAGTGGGGACAGATGCTGATGCTATTAGATGCTGACAGCAGGCTTTTGTTGCTTGTGTGAACAGTGCCCGGGACGTCTGGTGCGGAAATCAAGCTGTACATGCAAGAGGATTCTGGTATGCCGAAGGAAATAGCTAAAATGGGATTCAAAAGGGGGATATGGGGTTATGTCAAGAAGACGGAACAACAGATTCAGCGGTATGCTCTCACGAAGAGGAAAATGTCTTCCATTCCGTCGGCCGTGATGTTTGCATCCGAGGTGAGAAACGCGGTGCAAAACTAAGATTTGTGTTCATCTATGCCTGTCTGAAAAAAGTAACTTGACACCTTGTGGGTTTCTAGATGTACTTCAGTAGCCTACTTGAGAAGCCTGCATCCTATTTGAGAAGCTTCTGCTGAGATTGACAAGGTTCACACGTGGTTTCCCTGCAGATCCCGAGTGACACGTGTGCGCAGAGACCGACTATGGGCAGACGGAAGCCATCGGCAACTTGCCTCTCTGCGCTTCTCGGAAGCAGCACCCTCAATGGGCTATGTACGGCAGGAGGGGGGGCGGAATATGACCTTGACAGAAGTTACGGGAGGCGAGAAGGGGAAGATGTGGGGCAAAGTCAAGAGAGGAGAGAGAAGGTGCAGCCGAAACCTCGGAGGTTGATATCCTCCGCTCTGCTGCTGGGAGGGGCCATGGTGCTGACCAATGGGGCGGCCCCTCTTGGGGCGAAGGTGGTGGTGGCGTGTGTTCTCAAGTGCATCATTAGGCCGCAGAAGAGTTTGACTTCGTAGGTATAGCGAGAAGTTGGAGAGAGAGAGAGAGAGAGGAGAGAGAGAGGGAGAGAGGAGAGGCCAGCGGTAGCCCGGTAGCTCGATCTGAAAGTGAACTCCCCCAAATTGGGGAGTGCAGGTTTAGGGTGTCTCTTGCTATTGGCCGCAGGGCGGCATCGCCCGAAAAAGGCGGATGTGTGGTGTAAATTTTTTTGTGAAGCTTTTGTGCTTGTTGATTTTGTCCATTTTAGGGTAGATTTAGGCTCGGAAACCGAGGCTCAGAAGTAGATTTTTTGTTGCGAGAGCAGCAACTGCCAGCTGTGGCACAGCTTTGTACATTATTTTTCTCGAAAAAAACAAACACCGACCGGCTCATACCAATGAGCGCTTTTCCAAACACCTGTGACTCGTTGCTTGGCAGTGTTTTGAACCGGTTTGGAGTCCGGTTTTAGGGTTCATTTCGGGGATTTTTCTGATCTTTTAAGCGTTGTCTTGCTGTGTGGTTATAGATGTGTGATCTCAGTCCTTCACTTGAACTCATGTCTAAAAAGATAATGATCCATGTCATGGC
The DNA here is from genome assembly GCA_037447605.1 of Zygnema circumcarinatum. Lineage (NCBI taxonomy): Eukaryota > Viridiplantae > Streptophyta > Zygnematophyceae > Zygnematales > Zygnemataceae > Zygnema > Zygnema circumcarinatum. The sequence goes on from CM074809.1 coordinate 988,566, forward strand.
CTCAATCATATTTAACTTTATTCTGACGGCTGTGTACCTACTAGCTAGCGCCCACCCATCCTTCCCAGTGACTGCTTCTTCGTGCGCATGCCGGTAAGCCTGCATGCATTGTATTCGGCCTCTGTGGGACTCGGTATGACATGGGGTGCCAGCCGCCATGCTTGCCTTTCGAAATTCATTGGTAAACACAGAACATCCTTCGCTTTCTCCCCGCAAAATTCCGGTAAAACAAAGCCTGAGTTCTGTGTCTTTTAGTTCACGCCTAAAACCCAGTTGCGAAAATGTTCATGAACAACGGGTGGGCCCTCGAGTCCTTTGAGGGTCATGGGCTCCTCGCAGCTTCATGCCGTCCACACATGCCATTCATTCGTACCCAGTAGACTTCTCCAACCAACCATTGGTGCTGTTGGCGGGTTCGCAAAGCAATGGTTGCTAACATTCGAATTGGTTGACTTGGTTGCCAGCCAACGGTTGAGACCATTGGCAATGGTTGACTGGGTCCACCAACCGATGGTCGCCGGCGCCCCAAGCAATTATTGGTTCGGTCTCTAGAAAAACCAACTGGCAACGGTTGCCTCGGCCGCCACCCCAACGGTTGGCAGTCACTTCCAATGTGTGGTCCAACAAAATCTTGAACCAGCCAGGCCGAGGGCGGGCCTAATCGTTTGCGGTCGCAAACGCGCCACGTTGGATGCTTTCAATATTGCAGAATCCATAAAAATCTGCGTTGACCATTCAGCGCTCGTCACATGGCAATGAGAATCGGTCGGCGCGAATCGGCTGCGAGCTCTCGCCCTCGCGGCGGGTCAACGCCTGCCAGCATGGCATCCAGGAGGATCCACTGTGTCACATGGCGACGTGCGATTAGCCATTCAATCGCGTTTTGTGGATCCTTCCTCGGAGTAGATTCCTGCGAAACGCCATCGTGGCACCCACGTCGGCGACGCGCCCTCATGGAACCCCGCTTCGCGTCGCACTTGACCCTCAACAGCCACATGGAACCCCTCATGCCTGTCCAGTGCATTGTCGCACCCTGCTCGATGACGTCAGGACCCAAACTTGTCCGTTCGTAGCATGAACACAGACAGCCTGGGCTCGTACGGCGCGCGGCAATGCAGCCTCCCCCGGCTGCCACCTGGCCGATGCGCCCGCCCCCGCCCCCACTTGCGCCACCCGGGACAGTCCGCTGTACGGACAGGCCGGTGATCGCGCCGCCGCATTCATGCAAGCCTCCCGTCCGGGCACGTGCGACAAACCATCACCACCCCACGCGCGCCACGTGGCCGTGCTGCCGTTTGTCGTTTTGTGTTCGCCCCAAGGCAGTAACGGGCCGGTCTCGTTCCGGACACAAGAAAATTCGCCGAACGGTCCACGACAAAAAATTCTAACTGCCACGTGTCCCTTGTGCAACACGTGGCTAGCGGATGGCCGTTCGAAGCTTGTCGGTGCCGCCCAGGACGGCGCGATCCGGCTTGCCCAGTGTGAACGCGGCGCCCGGATCTGGTTCCGGCCACCCTTGCCCGGCCCGTATTGTACGGACCATTTTTTGGACCGTACAGTACCGTTGCCCTGCCGTACAGTAACCGTGCAGTTCGTACAGTCCATCGTTGACCGCACGAGGGAGCGCCGGCTAATGGCGCGGCGCCGCGTGGCTTTCCCGCTTTCGCCCCCCCTTCCCTTGCGCGCCTCCCTCGCTCTCCCTCTCCCTGCTTCCCTCTCCCTTCCTCTCTCCCTCTCCCTGCCCCCTCCATCTCTCGCTCTCCCTCGCTCTCTCTCTCTCTCTCTGCGTGTTTGTGCTGCGCTCGAGCACACGTGCAAGGCGCGGAGAGGTCCTCCCTCCCTCCCTCCCTCCCTCCCTCCATGGCGGGCGGAGGCGCTCGGCGGTGAACGCGTGCGTGCCGCGATGGAGAAGGCCTCCGTGCGGACGCGGTCCCGCGTGAAGCCCACGCGGCGATTCCAACTGCGGCCGCGCAGCAAGGAGAGCCGCAGCGTGCAGCGCCAGAAGAAGCTCGCGCAGACCGCAGCGCACCCCCCGCCCAAGACCGCACCCGCAGGTGCTGCTCGCTCGAGCACTGCCCGAGAGAGAGAGAGAGAGATAAGGGGGAGGAAGGAGGGCGTATTTGTAGTTATTATCTACTAGCGGTGATATATATATTGCAAAATATTTCTTTTTCTTAAAGATCGAGCGACTTTTCAAGTGTTTGCTTGTCTTCTCCAAGCTTGCACGGTCGGAGGTGCGGACTTTAGGGGGAGGGATGGGTAGATGTTGAAGTCTCTCTTAGACTCAGAGATCCTAAGAGTAGTACTAAGAAGTTTACTAGTCATAATACGAGAAGGTTAACTTGTGAGTCTTTCTAAGACTCAGAGTGCGTTTGCAAGGGTAGGTTTGTTCGCAATACTACCCTCCGTTAGGGTTTGTTGCTGCTCAGCTTCATCCGCTCACATGCGAGCGGCTGAAGTGCGTCATGGCTGACGCGCATGGCGGAAAGATGCCCGCGCTGGCGCTTGTTTAGAGGAAGGAGTCGAGCATTTGCCATAGCTTAACCCTAAGAACCACGAGCTGGTGCAGCAAGACGTTAGCTTTTGGCGAGTTTTGAGTCCTCCGCTTGCTTATGAAGTAAAGGAAAGCACATGCTAGGTCTGTCGTACGTTGCTTTACTCACACGTTTGCCCTAAACAATACACTCATACACTGTTTGACATGCTTTTGTTTCTAATCTTGTCGTGCAATTTTCAGGAGATAGCAACATAGTGGCCCTAAGCAGCGCAGCTATGTCGACCTCGGCTCCCACGGAAGTGCAGCTTCTGGACAGTGAAGCCATGGCAGAGAGCTTGGATGCATCAGCAGGATGGTGCGGCCCTTTCCTGCTTCCACAGACAGCCGGGACTTTCTCAGACGCTTTCAGCTCACTCGAGGGGGAGTTAGGGCGAGGAAGGCGAGGTGATGTGCGGCAGTGCAAGCAGAGGGGGACCGGCCGACTCTGCGCCTGCAAGTCGATAAGCAAGTCGCTCTTATTGGTAAGAACTTCGGCCCCTTCGTTCTTTGATGCAGCGTTCGTACGCCGGCTTGCTGAGGTTGCTGCCTGCAGTTGACATGGCTATGCATAATTCTGTCCCTTCAACATGAACAGCTTCTTTCTGCTGAAAACGCTTAGAAACTCGAGCAATCACGCAGAAATATGATGTGTCTTCTTCTTCTCCTCGCCCTTCTCCCTTATTGATGAAAAGTACATGGTATAGACAGTGTCTAACATTCCCTTTGTGTGGTGCGGCAGCCGAGTCCGCCTGCCATTGCGGCCCTCCACATGGAGCTGAGCATTCAGACGAGCCTCGCCGGCCACCCCAACATCGTGGAGCTCATCGGTGTGTACGAAGACCCCTCCGCGGTGCGCGTAGTCGCGGAGCTTTGCGCGGGAGGCTCCCTCGCAGACCTCCTAAGGAAAGCAAACGCATTTCGAGAACTCGAAGCCGCATGGCTGCTCGGGTGAATGCAGCATCCCAGCCTATAGAATTCTGCTCTCTCTCGCTTTCTACCAACTCTTCTTCCCTTTTTCCTGCCCATGTTTCTTACGTTCGATTGATTCGTGCGAGCAGGCGGGTGGTCGAGGGAGTGCACGCGTGTCACAAAAGCGGAGTTGTACTCCGCAGCATTCATCCGAGGGCTGTTCTCGTTGGGAGGGGAGCTTCAGTGGAGCCCAAAATTGCGGATTTTTCGAATGCGGTGCAGCTGCCGATGGGACACGCGGCAACAGGAGCGGTCGGAGAGCTGTCGTACATGGCGCCGGAGGTTCTATGTGGAGCAATGTACGGCCCTGCCGTTGACATATGGAGCCTTGGAGTCACTCTCTATCAGCTGCTTTCCGGTGAGCGCTTGCATGTCAGGGTTTTTGAACTTGTCGAACTTATGTTTGGCACCTGCATGGGGTTTAGGGCTGTTGGAATGATGCGTGAGGAGTTTTACTGAACAAATAATAAGCTGGTGTTAAGGAGGACTGTTGAATAAAACTAAAGGTTGACAACCAGCGGGAGTATGCATTCCTTAACCAGGGCAGGGTAGTCTTACCGATAATCCTATACAGAAATGAGCTCATTCAAACCCGTTTCGTCAGCAAACCACGCGTTTTCAGTCCTCATTGAGCATTGCACGTTGTTAACATGTACTTTAGATTCAATTTTCATTGCAAAGTTTGCATTCCCCCCTCGCCCCTTCCTGCAGGCGTCCTTCCCTTCCACGGCGCAACCGCCCCCGAGGCCATGGCCTCCATCTGCCGCGCTCACCTCGACTTCCAGAGCCCTCCCTGGCCGTCGATCTCCTCCTCCGTGAAGGCTCTCATCCGTCAGATGCTGGCCCGGGATGCCCGCAACCGGCCCACCACAGAGCACCTCCTGCGCCATCCATGGCTTCGCCCCATGGGCTCAGCGGACCAAGCCGTCGCATCCATCCAGTGTCTCCACTCCCAGCCCCTCCCCTCTCCCATGGCTGCCTCTCTCCTACCCTTCCCTCCACCCTCCCTCCCTCCCCCTCCTCCTTCCTCCTCCTTCCCTCCCTCCCATCTCCTTCACCACCACTCCTCCTCCTCCCACTTGTCCTTCCCTCAAACCCTTCTCCCATCTGCCCACTCTCCCCCCCTTCATGAACCTCTAATCCCCTCCCACCCACTCGCCCTCCAAACCCTAAATTCGCACTCTTCCACTCCCTCCTCCTTCCTCGCTCCCACTGCTCCCCCTTTCTGGACCACCGTTCCCCCCACAATCCCATCCGGCCCTCTCACGCTGCCACCTGGCCCGCCTCCCTCCATCTCCTCCTCCAGCGGCGGCTCCCCCCCCGACTCTCCCTCCCCCCTGCCGCCATGGCCAGGGTTCGTAAGAGACCTCTCCCCAGAGCCCCTCTTCGGCCACTTCCAGTTCCCGGCTGACCTAGCCGCCGACCACACGTGCGGCCGCCAACCGACATCCCCCTCGGGGCCGGGCCCCGAGTCCACTCTCGCGGCGCTCCTGGATCAACGGCTCGCGGTTCTGCGCCTGCCGGCCCCGCAGGGGGGGGCGTCCGTACAGGGATCAGCGGCGAATCTACCCTTGATCCAGGCGCAAATCGGCGGTGCGGGGGTGGATCCGCAGTTCGAGGCGTTGATCTCGTCGCGGGTGGACCCGTCGCGCTCGCCGTCGGGGACGTCGGATGTGACCTCCGCCGCTTCCCCGAAGGGGCTGCCTGGCGGCCTTGGGTTTGCGTGGGCGGAGGGAGGGAGGGGGAAGAGGGAGAGAGAGAGGGAGAAAGAGCGGGAGAGAGAGAGAGAGAGGGATGTGGAGAGGGCGGAAGGGAGTGAGGCGGAGAGGGAGTCCACGTACGACTTCCTGTGCGGCCTGCATGACCTGGCGGACCCGTGGCCGAAGGAGGCTGTGATGGAGCAGTTGGCGAGTTAAAAGCTGCTCCGCGCGTGTTGGGGGGGGAAAGGAAGAGAGAGGGAAAGGGGAGGGAGTGGACGCGCGCTGAATCGGTTACAAGCGGTCGCTTTCTGGTTGTCGTTATCATTGAACGGATGCGAAAGGCTCGAGGACGGTAGAGGATGACATTTTTTAGCAGCTTTAGTCACCACGTTGTCAAGTTTGTAGAGTTTTTTTTATGTGTTGTGACAAGGCTTCTTTAGTTGGACTTTGGTTAGCGGATGTGACACGTGTAGATGGTCGGCTCGGGAGTGGAGTGTGCTCACAGACCAGCTCAGAGGGTGTGCCGAGAGGCGTGGGAGCGAGTGTGGTAGTTTTCTCTTTTGCCTCTATGCGGGTTTCCTACAATAGACATAGTATCTTATTTTCCATGTAGCAGCAGCGACACACCCCTTGGAGCAGCTGATTTGAATCTGACAAGCACAAAAAAATGTGAACTTGAATTTTCTTTTCTGAAAAAATGTAAAAGCAAGAAAGGGAGCCTCTCATAGGCAATTCCCCCTCACCAACAATTGTTTATCGCTGGCAAACACTGCCAAAACCTGCCAGCGATCATTCCTACTGAAACCAAAAAAGGCGTAATTTCCTTAAGAGCTCCACATTAACAAGCTAACTCCACATTAACTACTTGCCCTGCTTGCCCTTCCCCCCCTCCCCCTCTCCTTAGTCGGCACCATCCACAGCTACCTCCGCGAGAGTGGCATCTTCGCCATGGCCTCCTCCCCTTCCACCATTATCGTCCATCATGTGCCCCTCCTCCTCCTCCGCCCCCATGGCTCGCGCAGCTCGCTCAAAGTCTTCCGCCGCCCCGAGGGTGGCCTCGTTCGCGAACATGTCGGCGACGACCGAGGGAGGCAGAGCGAAGGTGGTGATGCCCTCCACGGCGAGGGAGGTCACTTGCTGACTGCTCTTGATGGAGGCAACCAGCACTCGCAGCTCACTGTCGAGGCCCTCTACTATTTCCTGATTTCACAACGGATTGCACACGAGCAGCATACACAAAAGTAAAGGAAAGGGGGGGGGGGGAGGGGAGAGGGTGGATGGAGGGGAGGAGGAGAGAATGTACAAAACAAGAGCAATTTAGTACCACAGCATCACTTTAGTCTGTGTAGAGGCGGAAACATAGGAGCATAGGCTTGGAAGAAGGAGCAGAAACCTGCCTATGGACAAGGTAATATAGTGCTTCAATCACAGACAGATTCACCTTCTATATTGCGGGGTTTGGGACTTCAGGTACATACCATCATGTCTATTACTTCTGCCTCACCATCTCTCCCCTGAGAGATGATTCGGCCTAAATATGGAGCAGCGTATTCGGCCCCTATTGAAGCTGCAAGAAGGACCTGCATGGCGAACTATAAAGCATGAGAATGGAGACCAGCAACTTCTATTCGAGTGAGAATCGCGAGCATGGAACCATACTGAAACTCAACATTATGCTTATCCAAGACTTGCGTTCCGAAAAAGTGTCATCCACGTGCAACGCATTGGATACTGAATGCATCCTCATATACCAAGACATGTATAGGCCCAGAGCATTGCCTGGTGAGCATTATATATTCCCGTCATTGTCACCCGAATGCCTCGCTTCACCAACAAGTTGGCGGCTTCAAGGCCGTCTTGAGTGAGGGGTATCTTCACCTATAGCATCGCCAGCGCCAATATTTCAAGATTAGGTGATGGGCAGGGAAAATATTGAACATTTGAAACAACCCAACAACAGATTTTAAATGTTCAACAGCAGAAAACTCTAATTCCAAAAGACATTAATTTCGCATGCCTGTGGGCTTTCTGCAAATAGACGATTCATGAAAGCCGCCATAACGACTACTCACCACCACTCTTGGATCAATGTAGGCAAGCTCGAGTCCTGTACGAATGTACTCGTCAGTGGTTCCCCCCCAAGCTTGCAGCTGCACCTCCTCCGCTCCCTGTACAGCATGGCCACAGTGAGGGGTTAATGTGACGAAAGGTCTTCCCTTGCGTCCTTCAGCAATTCAAGGATTCCCCATCCGTTTTCTCCTCTCTGGTTATTGCTTTCAGGTTTGAGTGTCGACTTACGAGAGAAAATGCCTCATTAGTGAGGTCAGTGAGCCGTTCAATAGAGCATTCTACACCTGCTCTTTCAAGAAGAATGGGGTTGGTGGTCACACCTGCACAAATGTTTAGAAGTGTCAAGGAAAACTGATTTTAATAACACCATAAAGTCCATCGACTGAATTTATAAAGGAATTCTTTTATTATTCACTTAGAGAGCACCATTTATCAAACAGCTCCAAGGTGCGTATCACTTCAATGGGCGTTCTCATGAGCAGAATGAAAAATATACTTGAAAACTGCTCTTTGTATTTCTATAATCACCCCTCTGCAATATAATCCGCTTCACCAAATAACACACTGTCTTAAATACCCTAGGGAACCAAGCTGCATACCATAAAAAGCTCCAGTGGGCAGCCATTGTTCCCACAATCGCTCATCCGCCGTGTCGAGAAACAGCCGTAGATTCGCTCGATTTCGCTCCACAAGCCCCTCGCCAGCAGTCCGAGAATAGCACTGCACCTTCACATCTCCTTTACTGTTCGACCACCACCCAAACCTCCCACTCCCATGTAAATTCTCTCCCTCACTTCATTTCTCCATCCAAAAAAAACCCAAAACCAGGACTCTCCTCCTTCCAACCCGCCTCCCGCCTCTTCGCCCCCCCACCCAATCTCTTCCCTCCAACTCCATTCCCGCCGCCTCGGCCACCATCCAGCCCTTCCTCATCCTCCCACCTCCCAGAGCTCTTCGTCGCTCATTTCTTCTCCTTATCTCTCTCTCTATCTCTCTCCCTCTCACCATCGCTCTCTCTCTCTCTCTTCCCCACCCCACCCCTTCCGTATAAAAGATACTTTCTAAGCTAAAAACCCACCTGGCGAACGTAATGCGAGTGGGGCGACGGTGCTGCAGAGGGAGCGCCGTCCGCAGAGCGACGGACTGTAGAGGGGACCGCAGCGTGAGGGCGGGCGCGTGCATGGCGGACGAGAGCAGAGCCCCTCCCTCCTCCTCCTTCTGCAGGCGCGCGCTAAAGGGGAGGGGGCAGGAGGTTCGCGCGCCATGGCCTTGAAGCCGAAGAAACCACGCGTGCGGCCACTTCCATGTACACAGTTCCATATTCCAGTTCCAGATTTTTGCAGCCTGTTGCGGATATAAAAGGCGTTTCGCTGTTACTGACTGCTCAGAAATTAGCGTTCAACGCTACCCGAACTGGGGACATGGAGACAGAACCGGAAGCCCCGAGGAAGGCGCAGATGATGGATGACCTTGAAGAACGCTTTTTAGGGTTCGCAGTTTTTAGGGTTGGCGTTTGCTTCTCTCGCTCCTCCTGCTTTTCTCCTCTTGCTGGGGGTGTGCCTGGCTCTCATGGCGGAGAAGAGGAAGGCGGAGAGCATTGCTGCTCTCTTTATTTACAACGATGACGATGAGACGGACGAGGAGGACGAGAAGGCCGAGCAGAGAGACGCGGAAGCTGCGCAGAGAGACGCCAGTTCTGCGGCAGCACATACGGAGGGGGGGGCTGGGGAGCAGGAGGATAGGAATGGCGAGGGAGGGGTGCTGGGCATGCTGGACTACGGCCAGGAGGAGCCCGCAGCTTCGCCGGAACGGGAGGTGCATTTCTTGTGCTTATGGGTAGTTGTGCGAGGAAAGAAGTGTAGGGAGTATATTGCAGCGTTTCTGGCTTTTAGGATTCTCGCCGGAGATGGAAATCACTTTTTTGCTGATTAAACGCATACGGGTACAGTTGATGCAGTAGTGCAGTTTTTGAGGGGAAGCGCGGTGTCCAGTTGGCGTTTGGCGATGTTATAAGCTTCATGGTCCTCATTCTGCGCTTGAATGGTGCAGGAAGGAGACGCAGGATATGCGTCGATTCGAGTAGAAGGAGCTGAGCAAGATCAAGGTAATTTCTCTGGACAAGATTTCACCAGATTGTTTGGAGTACGGTGCAAGTGGTCCCTCACTATATTACGGGTAGTGCTTGATGCTACTGACGTAGCTATCAGCTTTAAAGAGATTCTCTTTCCCCTCCTTTGGGGAGACCGCCTTGCATATGTGCATACGGGAGATGCATCAGAGGAAACGGAATGAATTTCACGATGTGGGGTGCAACCCATCGTCACATGAAACTTGGTGAAACTTTACGCCACACAGACGACGTCCCTCATTTTCACTTCGTTGCGCACCAAGGGTCCTTTTCTTGTTGAATGCGAGAGTGGGCGCTTCATGTGAAGCGTCACAAGTTACTTTGACTGACTCCAAAAATGCTCCTTTTCATTGGAGCGAGATAGCCTGCAAGATTTATTTAGGCTGCCTGTTTAATTCATGTATCTGCTCACCTTAGGCCTTACTGCATTTCTGCCTCGTTGCACGCAGGTCCAAGGTGAGGGCAGAGGCAGTGCTGCTCAGCTCTGGCTTGGTCCTGTACCTCCCCATCCCTCTCTTCAGCCTCCACAACTTTTTCTTTCGAAGTAGCACACCTCTGCTTGCTACTTCTTTTTCCCGGCTCAGATAGCCCACTCAGATTGAATTTTGCATGGTTTATACGTTTGTGTGTAATCCTCTACACAATGTCGAGTGCCCCTCTAATCTTGTTGGCACTAGATAGTTGCGTCTTCTCTAACACTGTTGTTTCATCTCCCCTGCTCCTTGTCCTGCAATGCGGAGGCAATGGTGAGCCTTACCTCAGATGGTCAAGTAGCGTTCGTGGAGCCACAAATTCATTGAACCTCATTTTCCGCTAACTGATTCGCTTTTTTTGTCAAAATTTCCTCCGTGTTGTCATCTCACTAACCACATCCAAACTTTGTACGACCGTATAGATGATGTAGAACTGCAGTTCAAAAGGGTTAACTTGAGTGAGGAGGGAGAAATCTATTGCTTGTATTCTGCAGCATGGAAATGAAGTCACACCACTTCCCTGAAGCGGAAGCAGTTTGATATTCGAAAATCCGGGTCGAAAGGGATAAGGTTTCACCCCTAAAGAAGGAGTGCTAGTTGCTCTGCAACAGCGGATGTGAATTTTCCGGAATCCTAATTTCTGAATTTCCTGGTTTGAGTCTTTGGAATTTTTTGCGCATTGCATGAGAAATGCGAGAGCCGCATAGACTCGGTACATGATGGGGATTATCTGAAATTATAGGGAGCACGGATTAGTGAAATGTTTTCACATTTGAATTTTAAACTGTGACTCTAGTCGTATTTGAAGCCGTCTTAATATTAGAAGAGAACGACCTTCCTGGCCTGATCTTATTTCTGATAAGATTGGACAATGAATTGTCCAAATCTGAAGCTTGTTTAAATAGCTCAGGCCACGTGATAGATTGACTGTGCCTGGAAGTATGTAGATGGTGTCTTTGCTTAGGCTACTCATGACTGGCAGGGAGTCCCTGTTTGATGTGTGAATATACTGCCAATATTTGCCCATATTAGCATTGAAATAGGTTCGTCGTCCGGCTCCTTTGAACCTTGCAAACCATTTAACGATCGCCTCCTGCACGTTCTGAATTATCCTTACAGATATCCAACTTTGTAGTTTCAGCTTAGCTGTTTGTAGCAACATCTCTTACTGCCGGTTTGCTTTCCGATACGGCGCAGGCCCTGCAAGGGAGAAGTCTCGAACTCCTCCAGGATCTATCGTTAATCTGACGCCAAACAAGGCGGGTGGAACTCCTAGTAAACTGTCGCCATTGGTCAATGATCGGTCAGGAGAACCAACAGCCTCTGAGGAAGTGCCACGTGGCACTGAGAGGCCGAGTGGGGATGCTGCAGAGCGCAGTTCAGGGGAAGCTCATCCTCTCGAGAAGGGAGGGGACGAGCCATCAGCCATGGAAGTAGAGGATGGCGACCGCTCCCGTAAAGTACTTGACACTTTTCTGCCACCTCCTCCTACAGAGAACTGCAGTGACGAACTACAGGTGTGTAATGGAGCTTGGTAACATTTTTATGCAGTTAAGTCGATTCCAAATGCTCAGAAAAGCTGAACCGGGTTTGCAGGAAGACCACTTTGCAATACTCACAGTTGTGATTCACTTTGTGTGGGAGTTTTTTCAGGAGAAGTTTGCGAGATTTTGTTACTGGAGGCAAGAACAAGGGCGGAACATCAATGACGAAATGAGGATGTCAAAGGGCTACAAGAATCCTGACTTCATGCAACAAGCAGTGGAGCACGCGGGCATAGATGATATAGGCAGCTGCTTTCCAAAGGAAATATTCGATCCGCATGGCTTCAACGCCGGTGATTACTATGACCAATTAGGTGAGCCTCCCACTTCTATGCAGAACTTGAACTCTCCCCTTAACAAGTTGTTTCAGCAGGCCCATTGTTTGTGCATTCAAAACTAAACGAGCATGCGCATGCACGTGGAATTTTTTGTGTCAAAACTATGCGTGTCATAGTTCCTACCTCTGTTGACCTCTCCTCCTCTGTCTCATAGGCACATCACATTTAGTCCCTGTCTGAACACCTTGTTGTTTGACTCTGTGTGGTCTGAATCAATAGTTTATTTTTTTTCTTTTTCCAGCATTGGACCAGAGGCGGCTGAATGAGAGGCGAGAGCAGGAACGTAAGCAGAAGGGTCAAATTGACTTCCAACGGGGGGGCCTGCAGCTGCCTCCCGGCCCGCCCAAGCCTGTAGTGCAGCTCATATCCGGGCAGCGAGGTGAGTGCCATATTGAAACTCTTGTTTGGAAAGATGTAGGTTTCGCGAGTTTCAACTGCCAATAGACCCTATATGTTAGAAAATCGAGTCTTTTGGTATGGCCTGCCTTTCAACATTCAAGACTGGAAAATACTTCTTGGAGTCTGACTTACTTTAGGGACTTTCTTACTTTCCGCGAACACAATCGCAGGGATATTCCCAGCTATGCCTCTCGGAATGGGAGTGGGCATTCCCGGCCTTCCCCAAATGATGGCATCTGCAGCAGTAGTTGCTGCTGCTGCCGCTCCTGCGCTTTCCGCCGTTGATTCCGCAGCGAAAGCAGAGCCGCGAGATCGGAAGCGGAGCAAGTGGGACAAAGTGGAGGGAGAGAGTGCGCGTAGCGCGCAGGAGGTGCTTGCAGCCGCCAAAGCGCACGCAGCGACCATTGGAGCACCCACGGGGTCTCGCCCGCCTGCCTCGTGAGTGTTCCCTTATTGCAAGCTGCATGATGCCTCCATGGCAAGGTTCGATGAAGAAAGGGGCCGCACTTTGGAGTGCTTGGAGGGAATTGGGGCTGCTTCGCATGGATAAAAGGGAAAGGAAAAGTGGTAGAAGGCTGGGCAGGTGGTGATCCGCATGCCTGAGATAGGCATTTTCACGCACATTTTAAAATGCCATTCATCACGACAACGCTAATTTTATCAGCTCGTCGACTGTTTGCATGCATGTGGTTCTGTGTGCAGGCAGAGCAAAGCAAAAGAGAATGATGGGGACTCGAAAGGAAGGTCGAGAGAGAAGGGCGGAAGACCGCCTCTAAAAGTGTAGCGTGTATCCGCTGCTGCGCTGTCCAGTCAGTGCGGAATGTGGTGTGACTACCGTCCACAGGGCTTGCAGCTGCTGCAGCTGCCGCGGCTCACAGACTGTAACGCAGGAACGCTTGGACTTCACTTGCTAACAGGGAACCTGCTCCATGTGAGTGACTCCCAAGCAGGCAGCTGTAATGGGGTAAAGATAGCCGTTTGTGTCCCTCGAGCTTTGGGGTGCTGCCGCTGTTGTGGAATTATCCTCGAGAAATGTGAAAGGTTATGGTGCAGATTGTATGGGGTGCCCGGTCTCTCTCACTAAGCAGCGGCATCGGGTTCACCATGCAATGCCGTGAGCGGTGGCCAAGGAGTCACCTCGGATATTTGAGAAGCCAAGGACTAACGGTTCCATTTTTGTTAATCAGTTTCCAAGTTGTTTGCGACAATGGAAGCGCAGCCTGAGTCAAGTTCCAAACAGAAATTGTGGAGCTGTTCGCATGCGCCTCTCCAACTTGAAGCCGGAGGGGGGCGGAGGACAGGCGGCCTTCTCCAATTATAATGCGCCATGTGGCTGCCACGTGGCATGGCGTGTGCTCTAGGATGGTGCAGTGAATGGTTTGTCAAAAGCTGTTGCCATCTATTCGCGACATTGTTCCTCCATGGAACACGCGCTCAGTTTGAGCAAGATGAAACATTTTGATGGAGAATTCTGACCAGAGATTGTCTGCGTGTCAATTTGTCCCACTGGCTAAAAATTTCGTACCTCCTTTTTGGCGCGGGGTGTGGTCGCCGATGCCAAGGCGGAAGAAGCCTTCCAATGCAAAAACATCTGGGCGCCATGTCCCCGCTTCGCAGGCTTTTGCACATGGAAGGAAACGTCAAAGTTTAAGCTTAATACATGAGAAAAACTTGTATCTTCTGCCATGCCCAAAGTGAACGGCCGATTCCTCGTGAACTGTAACTGTAACTGTAACTGTAACTGTAACTTTAACTGCGATTTTAACTGCAACTATAATTGATGACTCAGGCCAATATGATCCTCGGAAGTCGGCCGGGATTGGCCGAGCCCGCGCGCGATATGCGACAAAAATTACCTCCTGCCGGCAACCGGCAACGCCGGCTAAAATCTGGACGTTGACTTCCCGGAAACCGTCGGCCGTACAGTGCTTTGTCCGTTATGCACAGGAGGGGGCGTCGAGTCGCACTGCACGGAACTGAAACTGTGTGCAAAGACGCAAAGATCGGCAGTTAGGGTTCGCGGCTCCAGTGCGCGGCTCGTCGGGCAGTGGGACTGGCCAGTCTCACTGGCACTCGCCCTCCGGGGCGGCCCTCAGGGGAGGTTGCAGCTGGTGGTGCTCTTGCGCCGCGCCCATTTTTGCATCATTCCGCGCATATTATTGCGTCATCTCGTCGCCCTTTCTTCTCGCCATACACAGTTTCATTTCAGCTGAAGAGGTGAGCAAGAGGGGTCGAGAGTGAAGGAGCATGTGAGAGGGAGAGAGGGAGGAGCAGGGAGTGCGAAAGGGAGTGAGGGGGGAGGAGTGGAGAAAGAAAAGGGAAGAGTAGGGTATTGGAAAGAAAGAAAGGAATGAAGAGAATGATGAGAGAAAATGCATTCCCCTTTCTAGTCATATCTATTAGTTTGCCCCGTCTCTCTTCAAGCCGTGTGCATTCTTCTCCTCCTGTGCGTTTGTTTGTTTCATCCTTTTTATTTCCTCCTGAGATTATCTTGTTCAGCGGTAGCAAAAGTTTCCTATTTCTGCGCACGTTGCATCTTTGACGTCTTCCACCTTCTTCGTCTCTCTCTCTCTCTCTCACTCTCGTTTGTCATCAACGGCGTCCCTCCGTTCCAAATGCTTTATCGCTTTGTCAGTTAAGTAGTGTATTCAATGACAGTGAATCGATGATGCATCTTTGGAAAATTTTGGAGCCTTACGGAAGAAAATCTCTCCGTAATTGCAGGGCTCATGGGGGACCATCCGATGACACCGGTTCCAAGCAGCCCTATGGATGCACCACGGACCCCCACGGAAGGGGGCGGACTTGGAGGACACGGGGAGATGGACGAAGTTCCGTTGGCTAACAATGGCGCTGATTGGAGCGACCCCTACGCAGAGAGTAGAGGCTCTCTTGAAGACTATAGAGGTGGACACGGAGGTGCAAGTTCTGGACAAGCTGGACAGTATGTGAAAAGAGGCGATTTTGAGGTATATTTAGGAGCAGACGACCATCTCCGTTCTCGACAAGGCGCACGGCAGCCGCTGCTCTTGGAGCCTCTGGTGAGTCCCGATGGATTTAAAAACTGAAGCGTTCAGGGTCGGTGCCCCGCTGTGATTCTTAAGGCTAGGTTTTTGAGGTGGTTGCGGTTCTCTGTGATAAATATTGGATGGAATGTGCTTGAATAAGTCTTCATGTATTCTACAGGGGAATGAGACGATGGAGGGCCCTGGCAAGCCGGAGGAGGATCGAAATTTGGAAAACCCGGGATATGTGAAGTACAACATTTATGGGGTCATTTTTGAATTACCACATAAGTATTCTCCGCCAATTGAAGCGCTTGGACGAGGTGGCTATGGTTTTGTCACGTGAGATTTCGTCACGCATCACCTTCTTGGCGTGGTTTGCCTTGTTTAGAGTGTGAATGAAAAAGCATGATTAAGGGACTTATGGTTCTCCTCCCCCCTACATCACCTTCCTTTTTTTTGGGACAGGTCTGCCCGAGATAGTGCTACAGGAGAGCCCGTTGCAGTCAAGAAAATTTCTACTGCCTTTCGCGACGTGATGGATGCGAAAAGAGTTTTGAGGGAAGTAGTAATCCAGCGGCACATGGAGCACCCAAATGTAAGCGACTGAGTCTGTACATCATTTCCTTGTTAACATCTCGGTGATTAACATCGAGTCTTTGTGCTCTCTTCCCAGTGGGGTCTGGATACAGTACTGCCAGGTATTCTAAATCCAACTATGCATTTCGTGTTTTTGGGGTGTAGATTGCCAGCATTCGCGATGTGATTCGGCCTCCTCGACCGCGTAACTTTAAAGATGTTTATATTGTGTATGACCTGATGCCCTCCGACCTCCAGCAGGTCATTGCGTCTGACCAGCCACTCTCCGAAAAACATTTCAAGGTACACAGCTCAGAGCGGGCAGTACTGCTTGATTCGTTTCTAGTACTGAGAAGCAGCGTGGACTGTCTTTTGCAGTTTCTTAACCTTTCCTCTTCAACACCTCTCTCCTCCTCGTTTATGCTATCTCCCCCTCCCCCTCCCCCTCAACCTCTTTTAGTATCCTCCTGTGTTTTGCTGTATGGATGTTGAGGTTGATAGAGTTTCGTGTCCAAGATTCCCCTGCCCAGTAAATGATGTGTCGTTGCCCTTGTTATTCGTTTGAAGAAGCACTGCTTTTCTTCTCCGAGTTTCCCTTCGCCTTCAATCTGAACTGCTCAATGCTTGCTTTTTTTGACAGTACATCCTCTTCCAACTTCTCCGCGGCCTCAAATTCATCCACTCAGCCAACGTTCTTCACCGAGACTTGAAGCCGAGTAACATCCTCATCGACGAACGCTGCAATGTTCGCATTACGGATTTTGGCTTGGCGCGCACAGTGTTGGGGCTTGAAGACCACATGACGGAATATGTGGTTACTAGATGGTACAGGGCGCCGGAACTCTTGCTTAACTGTCAAAGGCACACGGGAGCCATTGACATGTGGGCTTTAGGGTGTATTTATATGGAGCTTGTGACGAGACAAGTGTGGATAAAGGGTCATGCCCCTCTTGACCAGTTGCGAAAGACTGTGGAGGTGGGTAGTCTAGGGGGGTGCAGACTTGTGTTTTCTTCCTTGTTTTCTATGTAAGGTATATACAGGTAGGATGTATGAAATGGATAGGTTGGGCATCGGGAATGGGTGGGTGGATGAATGCAAACTCGTGTATCTGGGAAGAGCTGATCGCGAAAGTGGGTTGAGATGTATGGCTGAACTCGAGGCTAGACATGAGATCCAAATTTTTAGTTAAAATGAGCCAACGCTTGATGGAGATGTAGCATTTGCTTTTCAACTCTCCTTGTTGACAAAAGCATTTTTGCCTTCACATGTTTTTGCAGAGAATTGGAAGCCCTACTCCGGATGATTTAGGCTTTTTAGACAGCAACGATGCGCGGAAGTACCTTATGCTTCAAGTGGCACATCCTCGGCGGCCATTCGTAGAGCAGTGTCCCCAACTTACTCCTAAAGGAGCCGACCTTGCGGAGAGGATGCTGCAATTTGATCCCAACAAACGCATCACAGGTGAGGATGTTTCCCTGCAATAGTGACTGTTGTGGTGCTCGATGTGCTCCCTTCATTCGCAAAATTGCATTTGTTATGCTTGGTCATCTTCGGTTCACCCCTCTTAACGTGACCCTCGGTTCACTCTGCTCAAAATTCATCGTCCGTTCACCCTGCTGAAATTTATCTTCCGTTCATCCTGGTTCTCCTTTTGGGTTGCAGTTGATGAAGCGTTGGCACACCCTTATTTGGCCCATTACTATGATCCAATGGATTCCATGGTATGCGAAGCGCCCTTTGAGTACGACTTAAGCTTCGAGCAGAGCCATTTTACGATTCCATTGATCCGCCAATTAATATACGAGGTCGCCTGTGACTTCAACCCGCTACCTCCGAGTGAATGATAAATAATCCGCGGGTGCATGTGGCGACATAGGTGTAAAGGCTAGAACTGACTTTGATTGGAACAGGATAAGAAATGTAGGATTTTTGCTTTCTAGGGCTTCAGCTTGTATTCCGTTTTGTCTCTATTAAGATGGGTGAAGCCACGGACGCTCATCTGATTAATAATTTGTATTCCAAGGTTGCTTAGATGGGCTCTATGGTCCCACTCGTAATATTGGTATAGTACTACGTCAAGGTTCGGCCACAGAAATAAAGTTCAGCAGCTCTTAAATCTCTCTTGGAACGATCGCGATGCATGTAAGGCTGCTATGATGGTCAGATGCTGCTGCATGCGTGGCCGCTGGTAGTGACGCCCCTAAAGCTGTCAGTGACTTTGTGTGTCATTCTCGCATCGAGGTTGATCACTCCGTTGGGACATGCGGCTTGAGCATTACACCCATTAGTGCCAATTCTGAAGGAAAGAAAATTGCATTGACATTTCGTTCTTTCTTTTTAAGTGGACCTCCTTCGATAAGGAAAGGCTTAAGTCAAAAGCCACATTGGTTCTTGAACACACACACACACTGCTTGAATGTACGGAATGTATGTCGACGCGTACCTGAACAAGGTGGGATAAAAAATTGAACGGGAAGTTAAAGGGTAGCGGGAACGGTTCCATGTGCCGTTCTTTGCTGTTCACCGTTCTTTGCTGTTCGCCGTTCAGGCGCGGTTGACGGCCTTGGAACTGGCGTGTCGCTGTCGGCAAAAGTGCGGCAGTACTGGTTCTGTGCGGAATTAGGGTTTGCGCGAGCACGCAGCAGCACTACAGTGGGAAGATTTTAAAAAAAAGGACGAAGAATGCGTCTGGGGATGAGGAGGAATGCAGTTATTGCTTGCCTGCTTTGATCTCTACGAGCGAAATGGAGCGCTTTGATTCTGCGAAGAATGTGAAGTTCAAGTGTGTGCAATTACCCCTGAAAGGAACCGAGACTGCAAGCAAAGGTGCAGGGACTGTGTTTGTTGCTGCGTCGCCTTCGCAAGGCAATGTGGGCGGTTTCGCGACGAGGGTTAGTGATAAGGTCAACAGGAGGCAAGAAAGCCTGCAGGCTAAAATTAAGGTTTGGGAGGAGGTCTCTCACCGGCTTCAGTCGCAGTTTCAGGGCATTCTTTCACCTCTATTGAAGGCTGTTGAAGAAGTTAGGGTTTCTGCAAGCAGAAAAGCAAGTACTGCCGCAAGAGAAGCCTATCTTGCACTCCAAAATCCTCTGCCGCTTCCAGAACGCAGGCGATTGAGGCCTCAAGCTGGGCTAAATCGTCTTCTCCTTGCTTCCCTTTCCGCATCTTCTTTAGCTGATAGTGATGGACAGGCCGGCCCAGAAGGACAAGGGGACGAGGGAGAGAGCGGCCAGGGCCATGGAGGAGAAGAGGAAGGAGACGCAGAGGGAGGAGCAGAAAAGGGGGATGAACCCTCTTCTTCAGCCGCCATAGTTCCATCCAAACCGAGTGTCCGGAAGCCGCGAGGTCGAAAAAAAGGCCACGGGATTAAGCTGGCAGAGGACCCAGAAAGCCAAGAGAGAGTTTTGATAAGTGAGATCTTAGTGAAGGATATGGATGGTCAGGATATTGAGGACAGGAGCCTGTTGGGGATAGCGATGAAAGCTGTGAAGGCATCAAAGCCGACGCTTGCATTGACGACGAAGGAAGTGCAGGAAGACGTCTTTCGGATCATTGACACGGGGTACTTTGCATCCTGTCTTCCGCTCGCAGAGGATACAAGAGACGGCGTCCGGCTGATATTTAGGGTAACTTCCTAACCATTTCAGTACTGTGTAAGCTGCATTACGTCAATTGTTGGAAAACAAGTAAGTTCAGTTATGGAACTATACTGTAGTTTAAAATGTATTTTTGAGGTTGAGCAATTGGGGATTAACTTGCCATCGCCCCTAAGCATTGGAATCAAACCAGAACATAAGCCTCCTGGCGATAAGGTTGAGTACAAAAGAGTTGGCATCAAGTAGGTCCTTTGAAAGGGAATTTCGGATCGTCTCGATATTGACGCTTGACTCTTCGAGTCAAAGTGAAGTTTAAGAGTTCAAATGTGTGAGTTCGCATGCTGACAGTTGTCATAACATGAAAGAGCCTTGGAGCATTTTCAGGTGGAACCAAATGTGGAGATGATGGGCCTCAAGGTGTATGGTGCCAACGTGCTGCCGACTCGTATCGTGGAGGATGCATTTCGGGACGATTTTGGCAAGTCATTCCTTTTAGTCAGCTGCTGCTAGAGAAAGGGTTTCAGTAGACGGCACGCGCGGAGGTCAGAGATTTTTACGATAAGGAGTCCGTTTGATAGCAATGCCTGAAAAGGACATCCTTGTAGATCTATATGTTTGGATATATGTTTGGAGTGACTAATGTGTATAGTGGTTTATAGCTGAAAAGTATAACATAGAAGAGTTTACAAGGAGGCTCTTTTCCATTGTCCGTCAGATTCCCAAGAGGATTAAAAAATGCCAAAAAATAGTTTCGCTCGTTTAGCTCTTGGTATACACTTCGAATAATAAGGTGTTTTTTCATACGTGGCCTTTTACTCTACTAGTGAATATAGAACTTGGAATTGAACTATTGAGGATTCGGTCAGTTTAAGTAGGAAATGAACGTGTGAGAACTGTTTGTTTATCACTTACCCTGATCCTTCCATCGTTATTGGGTATAACAGGCAAGATTATTAACATCCATAGTTTGAACAAAGCAATGGATACTCTCAATGGATGGTACAATACCCGGGGTTTGTTTGGTCAGGTATGAATTCCATCCTGAGTTGTGATCAAGATTTCCAATTGCACGTGATCAAGGTGGTCAGAATCGGCACTAGATTGCAAGAAACTCTGAGTTCTTTGTCCAATCAGGTCCGCCCCTAGGACACGGATGAGAAAGATTGGATGCAGGACAGGCCATATGGTTGAAGGCAATAAACAGATCAACGCGTGGGTTTGAAAACAGTGAGAACTGTGTTCTTTTACTGAACGGTGGTCTTGTAACGGGCCAGGTGACGGACATGGCCATGCTGCCAGGCGGCATAATCTGCATTCAGGTTGCTGAGTCAGAAGTTAACACCATCACGATTCGCTTCCGAGATCGAAAAACGTGAGTTGTAGACTCGATGAGGAATGATGATGCTCATTGAATGTTCTCACAGTTGACAGAATCGCTGAAATCCGATCCTTCTTGACCTGAGACTCTTTGTGTCTCCACCTGAAGTCGTGTTCATGAATTTGACTTACGAGATCAGGCCTCACTCTCTCATCTGAACGTATGGTGTGGGCGCAGCGGAGAACCGACAACAGGGAAAACTCGGCCGGAAACTTTACTCCGCCAGCTCATGACTAAACCAGGCCAGGTACGTTGCACCGGTCTAGGCCGGAAGTCTCAGAAGAGCTTCTTTACTTCTTCAAAAGCATACATCATGTACCGTGTGCTTTTCTTCAATGTTGAAGCTAAACTTGTGCACTCATCGCAGGTGGAAAGTTTGTTTGAAGAGGGTTGACTTGCGATGCACGCGCAAATGCATAGCTGGATGTTGAGGATGTACGGGTGGGATGTCGCCAGGTGTACAGCCTGCAGCAGGGCAAGCGTGATGTGGAAACCGTGTTCACTATGGGCATCATGGAGGATGTGAATGTGGTGCCTCAGCCTGCAGGTATGACAGTCTCGCTGCGGCTCATTCAGATGTTTCATGGATAACTGTTCCGATCGCTCCGTATTGGTATCGCAAGATTGCCGCATGTCCTTATTGAGATATAGTAAGCATCAGCATCATCATCATCATCATCATCATCATCATCATCATCATCATCATCATCATCATCATCATCATCATCATCATCATCATCATCATCATCATCATCAGCATCTCTTTCGGTTTTGGATTTCAGATACGGGAATGGTGGACCTCACAATGAACGTGGTAGAGCGCGTTGCGGGAGGATTTTCTGCGGGAGGCGGTCTGTCAGGGAACAGGTGCTCCCTCTCTTTCATTATTTCTCCCTGTTGAGCTATTTGGGGCAAGTAGATGATGACAGTGGAAGTCATAGCCAGAGCTTTAACTGAAGGTGAGAGCCTTGAGGCTGTACCTCCTTTTGCTGGCGTGAACAATTTGAAGAGAGAATTGATGAAACGAATACTGTGTTAAACTAATTGTTGTGTTTGGGAGAGCGTTTTGCAGCATATCCAACGGCGCTTTGTCCGGTCTGATTGGAAGGTGAGAAGCACAGCAATCTCTTTTTGTGCATGCCAACCTTCCTTCTTCCTTTGTGTGCATTTAGGGCCTCAAAAAGATGGTGAAGGGGACTACTAAAGCCTCAATTGGCATGTGGCTTACGGATTGAAGCCGTGTTTGAAGGCTCCTGCATTTTTTACTACTGCGATTGTGCACTATAATGAATATGCACGAGGCTGCGGCCGCTATCATGAAGTGTATATATTGGTTTCGTTACGAACCTTGTTAGTAGTCTAAATTATGGAGCAAGTAAATTCAGCAGTGTTTGGGTTCAGCTCAAGACTGTTTCCAAAATCCTGAAGCTGATGTAATCAGCATGGGTCAGCTTATATAATCAATGCAGTAAGCTCATCATTCTGTAATGAGGGCTGAACTGAGCATGTGAGGGTAGTGAGTACAGGCAGGGTTTTTGCAGAAGATCCCCTATTAGAAAATATCATAAATTTTTAATACAGACCCTTTGCATTCACTCCAAAACGGAATCTGGAGTAGCACCCTCACTTACATTCAACCATTATGAACAGAAAGATGAATCCCACCTCCTCTTGCATCTCCGGCCAGCCCCTGCTGAGCAGGAGGTTCCTTAGTTGAGTAAATGAGCAATCCCCAAATAGCCTCAAACCCTAAAAGCTAAAAGCTGCTGCAACGGAGGAGGAGGGGGCGGGCGGGGCCCAGGCCCTTGAGCACTGCCCTCCTGCACTCGGGTCTGGGGGCCCTCTTCAAGGCCCTCGAACACATTGTATATCCCACATTGTACTATTATGACTTGTAAGTGTCTACTGCAGACAGAGGCTATGCGTGTGCTTGGGATGTTACCCCATCATTAGATAGTCTAAACGGGCTTTTTTCTGTCTTGTGATGGTTATTGAGAGGAAGGGTGTAGGTGCATTGTATGGATCAATGCTGCTGATTCTGCCTCTAGAGATACAGGAGCAAAATTATATTTGTTCAATTCCTATAGAGCAAGGTGCTCGTACATTATGAGGTTCACGCTAAAGAGTCCGTCCACTATGTTAGGGGGAAGATAAGAATTACTAGTATGTGTTATGGATACGGTACTTGTCATGGGCAACTGTTGGCAGCCACGCTGTCGGGTATCCTCTCTCTGACTTTCTCTGCTTAAATAAATTCCAAAAGGAAAGGCATAATGTGGCTCCCCTAAGGATGTTGGAATTTCTGGGCCTGCATTTCCTTCTATAAGTTCATATACTTGCAGGTTTAGTGGATGTATGTTCTTGATCTATTCACGTTTCTGGTTTAATAACATTAAGCACATCTATGAAGCAGTTTAGAAATACATAGAATCGCCAAAGCAGATATAAGACTTACAGCGAACAAAAGACTGTATTATGCATTCATTGCTCATTGCCTGGCAACCTTTATCAAATCAACATTCAATAGATCCATCCATCCATCCATCCATCTGCGTAAAATTTCACATTGTTCGGCATGTGCTAATGAATTGCGATTCATTTGCTGGATAATTTTATTCTGAACTATCTAGAGGAGGACATGCGTCGATAGATCATATCTCAGATGCTCTTCTGTAAATAAAAAAGTGACTGGATATTTTTTTGCTCCTATGCGCAGTTTTGCATATTCACACCGAAATGCTTTTGGACGAAACCAGAAGTTGAACATATCTCTGGAGAGAGGACAGTTCGATTCCATGTTCAAGATCAATTACACCGATCCGTGGATCGAAGGAGATGACAAGCGAACGTCCCGAGCAATCAACATCCAGGTACGCGAACCCCAAAAGCCCCCACCTTCTGCAATGTATGTTGTGACCTTTGTGTAAGCTATCGTCCCTTTTCGATCTGTTCGACCATTGTACACATCCTCCTAAGCTGTAATTCCGATTCACCCCACTACCCCTTCTCCCCCTTCTCCCTCCTTTGGCCGACCCCTGCAGAATTCGCGCAGTCCCGGAACAACTATCCACGGAGTGCGGCGGGAGGGGTCGGGTCCTTGGCACGGAGGGGTCACCATTGGCCGCCTCGTGGCAGGCGTGGATTGGAGCAGACCTCTCCGGCCCAAATGGAGCGCAACAGCTGGCTTGAGCTTCCAGGTGGCGGTTATCCTCCCTCCCTCCCTCCCTCCCTCCCTCCCTCCCTCCCTCCCTCCCTCCCTCCCTCCCAGCCACTCAGGCTGCTGCACTGTTGCAGTGATTGGCTGGGTTTGATGCAATCTCTACTTCTCTGGATGGGTGGCAGTCTGGGAGGGGTTTTGTTCAAGAATGGTAGTGCTAGTTTCAACAAGATTGCGTTTCCTTGAACGAGAGAAGGAGGGGGCTGTGGGGTTTGACAGAGAGCGGGAGCGAGAGACGACCATGGACAGCCCAAGCTCGTTGACTCCTATGGCAGTCCTCTAACATTCAGGTCTGTCGCAAGAGACTCCTCCATGGGCATCACCAGCTTGAAACTGTAATATCTTGTTTAAAACTCAAGAAGCCCTCGCTTGTTCTTCAGTGGGACCAACTTGTGCGGGCTCGCAGTGGGCGGACATGCGACAACATGCTGGTGGCGAAGCTGGAAACGGTCTACACGGATTCTGGGGATAACGGCTCCTCTCAGGTGCCTAACTACTCTTCCAATCAGGTCTACTTGCAGGCATCACATACAGATGCTGATGATCTGACATGCATTATGCCAGTTTCTGCACAGACAAGCATACCTTCTCTGTCGTCGTATTCGGGAATGTATGGATAAGTATTGAAGTGGAGACTTGAGCCCAGTTTCAGTACGTCTTTTGTCCATTATTAACTGTGTTTTCATCATTTGTTGGTTGAGAAAGGCCGTTTACTTTGACTTCAGATACGCAAAACCTTACACAGAACCTTGGTTGTCAATCTTGCAGTTGGTTCTGAATACAGAGCAAGGGCTACCTATTCAGCCAGATTGGCTTTTTTTCAACAGAATCAACGTGAGAGCTCGGCAGGGCGTGCGTTTGGGCCCACTCCGCTGCATTGGGAGGTTTGCGCCTCCTCCTAAAGGGGGTTAATGGCTTGGAGGGGTCAGTAGTATGACGGGGGATCTGAGTCCTTGTGAACAATCCCATAAAGATGGGATTCTGTTCTATCAGCTCATTTTTATCCCTTTGCATTCAGTCCCAACAGTGGCTTATGTGTTTGTTTACATTTGTATAGTCTGCATTCCGATCGAATGAGGTCATTCTGACTCCTCTTTGTATGCCAAGCAAATGAAACACCCTGAACCCATTCCGGATGCTTGTGGCAGCTTCTCGGGAGGGACGGTGATGGGGGACCTCGCACCGCACGAGGCCTTCCCCATTGGAGGAGCGAATAGTGTGAGGGGATATGATGAAGGAGCTGTGGGGTCCGGGAGGTCCTACATCGTGACAAGTGGCGAAATCTCCGTACCCTTGGTGAGCGGCCGTTTGGACGTACATAGCTAGCCGTTTGCTACTCACAGCTAAGCCTTAAAGTGAGAAGAACCTGATGCTTCATTGCGTCCAATTTGTTGGTGGGCTATCTTCGCATGTCAGCATGCATTCCTCATGCTTTGTTGGGCATGGGGATGGGTCAGTTTGGTCCTATCGAAGGCGCAGTGTTCTCCGACTTTGGCAGTGATCTTGGCTCAGGAGCGACAGTGCTGGGTACGCAGTTAACTCTCTTCCATGCTCCATACTTTTCCTTTCCAATGTTCAAGTCGCTTCTACAACCTTAAAGCACCTCTCTGTTTTCTCTCGGTTCTGAAACGCCCCATGTGCATTGGGCTATTGCAGGGGACCCGGCCGGGGCGAGAGGGAAGCCCGGGAACGGGTACGGGTACGGAGCCGGCATTCGGTTTGACTCTCCTTTAGGGCCCCTTCGATTGGAATACGCCTTCAATGATAAGGGCAGCCGGCGGTTTCACTTTGGCATCGGGTACCGAAATTAGGCTTCCACGATTAGTAAGGGTTTCTATGTTCCGTTTTTTCTGTGGTTCAGTTTACGTCCCCTCTCCAAGTTGAGAAGGGTTCAATTTTGATAGGTGAATATTCTATTCTGCGATAGGTAGGAGGGGGCTGCGAGGTGGGCAATTCAAATGATGTGCCTTTAGCTCTTCTGTTGGCTCAAATGTGTGCTTAACAAGTGTGGGGTCGAACCTGTTAGGGAAATTAACGAATGGAACTGAATTAATCGTTGTGCCGTGAGGCCTTGCTTGTCGCATGGAGTTTGAATCCAATGCAACTTTACCTTGTGCCTTACTCTATTGCTGAATGCCCCATCGTCGAGGAAGCGGCCAAGTTCAACGCAGAGTCAGCGCCATGCGGAGGCGCCCCCTCGCCCCTTCGAGCAAACAGCCTTAAAGAGTGCCCGAGGAGGCGATACATGCAGAAATGCGCGTAGCTGTACCGTGACGCGCGAATTTAGTGAAACAGCGCCGCATGTGAGGCGTGACGTGATGTGACGTGACGTGACTCATCAAGTCTGTTCTGAGACTACCATTCGGCTGGCGGCATGTGGCACCTAACTCCACATCGCGACGAATTCCTGGAACGACGCGTGGCGGGGCATGCAAGTCTGGCAAAAAGGAGGCCGCCACCCGCTTGTCTGCTTGCGCCACGTCGACTCCGCTGATTTTGCCGTTTTGTCGCTTGCGGCCTCTTGAGCATACACGTGTTTTGGAAATCGTGGGAGACTGCCACGTGGAAAGCAGGGTCCCTTATTGGCGCCACGTCGCACGTCGTCGTGGCCTCGCGCGAGCCACTCACTGTTCGTCACGTGTCCATGTTTGCTGACATGGCAAGCCGTGATTGGTTGGTCTCAACACAGTCCCGCAGTCCCCCCATATGTAAGCGCGCGATAGGGGAGGGCTGGGGAGAGGGAGGGAGAGAGTGAGAAGAGGGCGGTGGGAGTGGGAGAGGGAGAGAGAGGGACACAAGGAACAGGGAAGCCATGGCGGCGGAAAGCCCTGACAGACAAGGCCCGGTGCCGGACCAGGTGGAAGGGCAGCCGCAAGAGGGGGAGCGCCAGCAGGGCCTTCTGGGGAAGGCTGCAGGGTCGCTCTACGACACAATATGGGGAGGAAATCGTGGGGACAATGGGGGGGAGACGGGGAAGCAGGTGAAAGAGGAGGGGGGGGAGGTTCGAGGGAAGATGGAGGAGGGAGGAGAGAGCGCCGTCAATGAAGGGAGGGAAACTTTAGAGCAAGGGAAGGAAGTCGGAAAGGAAGCGGTAGGAGAGGGGCAGCGTCAGATGGGGGAGATTCAAGGAGAGGGAGAGGAGGTGGCAGGGGAGATGAAGGAACAGGGGAAGCAAGTAGGGGAGCAGGCAAAGCAAGGAGGTCAAGAAGCCATGGATCAAGGGAAGCAGACGTTGGAGCAAGGAAGCGAGACGGGGAGGCAGGCACTTGGGCAAGGGCAGGAGAAGGGAAAACAATTCACTGCCCAAGCTGGGAAGAAGTTGGACGACGCAGGAAGAGTTGCAGGCAATGTTGCAGGAAAGACGGCTCGAAAAGGGGAAGATGCAATGGGAAAAGCTCAAGAACAGGGTGGTCGCGTGACCGGCCAGGTAAAGGAGATTGTTGGGCAGTTGGAGGGCCAGGCGAAAGGAAAGGCCGAGCAGATGTATGTGCAGCTGGTAGATGGGGGCCCGGATAAAGAAGGGGAGGGGCCTCTAGCTCCAAGCAACATAGTTCAGAGTGCGGGGCAGTTTTTTGGAGCAATGAGAGCGCAGGGGGGCGGGGTGGGACAGGAAGCGGAGTCGTTTGCTCGGGGGGTAAAGTCGACAGCGGAAACAGCAGAGGGAGTATGGGACAAGGTTCCGGAAGGCGCGAAAAGGACGATTGCAAGAGGGGCAGAAGAGGTCACAGGAACTATGGAACGCCTATGGACGAAGGTGTTCAGCTTAATCGAGAAAGCTCTCGATTGGCTCGACCGGAATCTCTTCCCAGCCAACAGACCGGAAGACTCCGATGACGAGGGTATGAGTTCAAAGTTGTATCAGGCGGGGGAGTATGTGAAAGGCGAGGGAGCAAAGGCAATGCAGTACACTAAGGAGAAGGGTGAGACAGCCGCTGAGTACATGAAGGAGGGAGCCGAACAAGCTGGCGATACTGTTGTGAAGGGGGGCGCAAAGACCGCCAGTTGGTTCGGGCTTCGCAGCAGAAGTGAGGCGGAGAAACGAAGGGCAGAGAAGGAGAAGGCGAAAAAGAAGGCGCAGAGAGAGGCGGTCAGGCAGAAGCGTTGGAACACTGTAGCACTGGTGACCAAGCTGGTGGGAGGAATTGTGAGCCTGCTTGTTGGAACAATGCTCGTTTTCCTCCTCGGATTTCTCCTTCTGCCGATTCTGTTCGTCGCGCTCATTTTTAGTGTTTTGGGAATCCAAGTTTACGCCTGCATTGGGCTGGTTTAGTCGTTTAAAAAATGATCAGGGCAGTTTTGGACACATGCAAAGAGAAGCGTTTAAAAGGCAGGAGAGAACCGCAAACAAGGGGTCGTGTGATGGAGGTGGGTCAGAAAAATCGACTGACATAGAAGTCGGAAAAATCTTGTACAGTATCATCGAAGTAGATCTAAAGCGGGCAAGATGGAAGTGACAGCTGGAGCAGCGCACTCCTCACCTGTAAATTAATGGTTTTTAATAGAAACAAATTGCTCTGAAGTGTTTCAATAATGTGATAGTGGCTGCTTGGCGATCGAAGCTGTTCTGTTTTTCATATAATGGGAAGGGAAGAAACAAGTAAATGAAACTTGTTGCTGAGTGAATGCTGCGTTGATGACGGATGCTTTTGTTGCATGTCAAATTGGAGCAATTCTATCATAAACTGAATATCTATGGCTGGTTTGCAGTCAGAATTCAGCGCATTTCTTAAAAAAAATGCTAAAACATCGCGTTATTAATCGCCTTTCTGTTTACAAGTGTGAATGTTAGTGCTCTGCTTCGTGGACGGTGAATGAAAAGTATCGGCTGGACGGAGAGAGAGTGAGTCGGGGGTTTAAGAAAGGGGAGGAGTGCACCTGCGAGAGGAGGGAGGACAGGAGAGAAGAAGGACGTAGACGAGGGAAAGGATGGGGGGAGGGAAGGGGCGGTAGGGCGCTTGAGACCAGCGATCAGGGCAGGTTAGGTGCAGAGGAATCGGGTAGGGAAGAGAAGGGGAGGGAGGGGGAATGGAAGCTGGAGGGGTACAATAGGGACAGCGAGGGAAGGGAAGGGAGATGGAGAAAAGAGGGAATGACTTGCAGAGGAAGGGAAGTAATGGGGAGGATGGGTAGTACTTAGAAAATGCAAGTAGAGCTGGAGAGCACAGCATCCACGGAAGGAGCCATATGAGCACGTGCACACATTCGCGCTTCAGCAGCAGATGGAATACAGTGCCAACTTCACAAGTTGGTGGGGTAGGTTTCATAGGCTTGCGCAGAGTAACAAACATAACTTCTTCGGAACAGGATCCTGGAAGGGGGAAAAAAGGAAATGTCGATCTTGTATATGAGGATGAGGATGAGGCAGTGCCTAAAGCCCATGCTTTGACAGTGGCATTACTCATGGGGCTTACCAAAAGGCTGGCCAAGCATAGATTTAAGAAGTTGGCGCGAAAAAAACATAGCTAATGCATGTAAGTCGTGCGGTATCAAGGCATATCAAGAGACTCCCTTGGATAAGCATAAAAGAACCCCAACCCTAAAATGTACTCGAGCCCCCCGAAACCTAGCGCGATTTGAAGGAAAATTTGCGCTAATCGCGGTGCAGGAGGGAGATGCCGAACTTCTGAATTTGGTCCGGAGCCCTCAATACTAATAGCTGCCCAAAGGAGAAAGGGAGCTACCGCTGTTGTTAAACCTCCTAAGAGCCCTCGTAATCCAATCGTTAGTATGAAATGCTCTCTAGCAAGAGACTGCAGCAAGATGTAGTTCGTTGCAAAGAGTCGCACTACTCCCGGCATTGAAGCAAGGACCATGATGGTCACTATGCATGGCTTGGAAAAGCCACCAAAGAGGTACCAAGATAACGTTACAAGGGCGGTCGATGGAGGGAGGATGTATGAGAGAAGGGGGGCAGAGATAGGATAGTGAAGTCTAACTTTTTCCAAAAGATGACCAACTCCGAGTGATGCAAGCGCTGTTGCTGTGAAGATCGTTGTGAGCACGCTCGCCACCTGTAAGTGTATATGAAAGAGGGATACAAAAAAAAAAAACTGATCAGGTTAGAGAACAGCTGCTGGAGCACTGCTAAAGCTGCCAAGAATTGGATAAAAATTGGTCCTCTCGCACCTCTTTGTTGGTCCATCCGTCCGCATATGCCCACACGATGAAGAAGGTCACAGTGCCAAGTGTCGCTCCTTGAGACAAGGAAATGAGGAGAGCTATCCACACAGTTTGGCGGTATGCGAGGAGCCCCAACTGGCCCTTGGAGGGGAGGAGGCGGAGGGAGTATATTGGAGGGAGGGGCCGCACTGCGATAGTGACAGCCATCAGCGTAAATATTCCCGAAAATACAAAAACGATGATGTTTTTTGCCGCGAGTCGAAGACCTGCAAAGAAACGCCATGCCGACGAGTAGTAAAAAAAAAGGGTGTCCATGGCGGTCGAGGGATCCTAGGAGAGAAAATGTGAGCCTGTTTGAGTATGGACGCGTGGCAGCTTACCAGCCTTGCCGGCCGTAAGGATCAGGACTGCGCCAGCCCCTGCTTGAAGCAAGTTCCGCAGAAATTCACCCACGCCGATACGATGCCCCACTTCAACCTTTCCAGGAATGTCCTCCATAAAATTAAGTCCTGCCATGTACCATATTTCCCAAAGTTTGTTCTATGCTACTTACAAATATAAGTTTCAAACGTTCCATGTTTTGCACGGTTGTGAATTTTTTCCAAACTCCAATCACATTTATTTACTCACCAATCATGACGGGTGGGGCGAGAGCTGCAGATATCGCCGAGAATACTGCCGCTCCCACGATGTGAGCAGTCCAGCGATTGGTCAGTCCCAGCCAGACCACACTCACAGCTTGCCCGGCGAGGCCGAGTCGGAGGAGGGTGATAGGGCGAAGGCGCAGAGCGAGCATGGACCACGCTAAGGAGGAGATGGCGTAGGTAAGAGAATAGAGCGCTATGAGGGAGGAAGCAATACCGAAGGAGAATCCTCGTCCTTCTCTCCACCACCTGCGTTGAAAGGTTCTATAAGCCGTCTGAACTCAGCTTTCGTAGTTCCGATCTTGGGGTGTGAAGTGACATTGGTTGGTCTTGTGATAGCCCATAATGAAACAAGTCAGTGCCAGGATTAGGGTTTATGGAAGACAAGGCTTACCAAGATGAAGATAGCAATACAACAAGAACGCCGGGGACGAAATTCAGCACATATGCCAGAAAAAAAATCGCCTCGTGAAGCTGAACGCACGACCTTTTCGGTTTGCAGTCCAGGTCGGAACCTAAAGCCGACGAAAATTCATCTGCAAGCTCGTCAATTTTTGACTCCGAGAGCGGTGGAGGTTGGGCTTCAATCAGTTTCCTTCTCCGAACGCAAGGAACTTGCGACAGCCATTCGGCATATTGCGGAGGGAATGCAGCAGGAATTTCCTGTTCCAATCTTGGTATTTCTTGATGGAGAGTCATGTACAAACGAGTATATTTTGCAAACATGTCCTGCACATCACAAGGATTCTAAGGGAGGAAATTAGGTTAAAGCATACAATCGGGCTTCTGCAAAATGCAATGTAACCCAGTTTCTGGAAATCATACCTTTCCAGAGAACGTGGTTTGTACAGCCTCCCTCCGAAGTCGATCTTTGGTCTCCTCGTCAGCCGTAAGGGCCTCATGAATCGCGCAGAGGAGCTGCAACCTTTGGTGCTCTTGCGAAGAGGATAACAGGGGACGATAAAATCCGGGCATTTTTCCAAGACCCCCCTGTATTCCATATAAGCCTTCCATAAATTAGAATCTAGAAACACAATCCTTGTAGAAACACAATCCTTGGTTGAAACAACAATTGCAATTCAGAACCCAACCGTGAAAGAAGAAACTTCCCAATAGCAAGCCATCCATACTCCAATCTATCTGAAAGGAATCCCTAGAGAAAACAAATCAGAATCCAATGAAGTCCTTCATTATGTTCCTGCGTTATGCGAGAACTAGAGACCAAACTTTTGAATCGTTTAGACTTGTCTTGTGGCGATCCATGCATCGCGCCTAACTGCGCCTTGCACGGGCAGCCATGCAGATCCAAGGGCTGTGCGTGCGCCACCTGTCGGAATCCGACGGCCAGCGCGCCCCGCCATCCGAACTCGATGTCGACGAGCCCGCACGGCTCGAAGCGGCTCGGCATCAGCGCGAAGTCCGCGGCGCGCAGCAGCCGCTCCCTCTCCGCCGCGCCCACCAGCCGGTCCTCGCCGTGCACTCGCCCCGGGAACCGCCGGGCCGCCGCCGCTACCATCTGCGGGAGGGGGGGGGGGGAAGGAGAGAGGGGAAGGAGGATGGAGGAGAGGGTTGGAGGAGAGGATGGGAGGAGAGGATAGGCATGGGGCCACTGGAAGCTGGATCGGCTTTTGGCTGATGGGATCAGCAGGGTTGGCGATTCAGGTTGAGTGAAAGGAGGGTTTCGAGGGAGGGCGGTTTTGAGGTTATAGAGCAGGGGAGTTGGAATTGGGATGAGATGTGTTGTTGAATATACGAGTTGACGATTTGATCGCGTGGTTTTTCTAGAGTATTTGGCGAAGGCTCACCTCAAGGCCCTTTCGGCCGTGCTCATCCGTGCATGGTCCGAGGAGGATGATCTGCGCGCTTGGATATGTCGAGAGAACCTCTTCCACAACATCGGCAATGATGTCGGTTCCCTTTTGGTAACTCTGACGGCCCAGAAATACGAGCAACTGGGATTCACTTTTCCGTTGATTTTCCAATAAGTGTAGCGAGCATTCTTTGTCTGTACCGCAGCCTTGTTCGTCAAAAGCCGCCAATCGTACATCTGTAGTTTTAGGTGTCGACATCTGATTCTCTTCGTCAGATGGTTCTGCAAAACAGGAAGATAAAATCAGTTTCGATAAAGTTGTTCTATTAGGTCAACGGGGCTTCTGCTTCTCCCTCCTTATAGTAATTTTCCAGCCTCTTTAAGCGTCCTTTACTTCCTACTTTTAGTTCTTTACTTTCTTTACTTTTCTTTTACTTTTTTTTTTTTCTTCTTTCTACCCTTCACCCCTATCTTCTCTGTCCTCTCTCCTCTACTACCTTCCCGCTCTCCATTGTCAGCCTATCCTTCTCGTTCTCTCCCAGTCGACTCTGCCTTTGACGCACTTGTAGATATAGAAGTCCAATCTCAAGTGAAACTTCTGCTGCATAGGAAATCGTGGAGAGAACCCACCTTGTGTAGAAGCTCCGATTTCGTCACACGTATTCAGAAGGCCATAGCTAGTTTGCACCCATCCCTTAGCATCCCTCTTCCACGAATTAAGATTATCACTGTCAATGTCAGGCTTTTCCGCGTCGTCAACAGCATTAAGAATCCCTTCAATGTTTTCCAGGGACCAAAACATGCTGTGCTTTGAAGCCAGCCGCTTCCCATAGAGAGGAGACACTGCCACAATTCCTTGGCCAGATTGGAACTTTCTTATGTAGTTTAATCCGGCATTAAGGCAGTTGAAGGTTCCCGCATGCTCGCAGTACTGCTCAAAAGTTTCTTCTGAAAGATTGAACGTCGACAGGACGAAGGAAAGGTGATCAGAACTTCGTATGCGCCAAGCACCCTGCAATGCCAGACTTCGGTTCAGAGTACTCAGCGATTCCCAAATAGTGCTGCGTTCTTTGCTCCATCCATTATTTTTTACGCCATCAGAATAATATACAGAAAATCTGCAGCTTTATCAAAAAAATATGAGTCATGGCGGAAAAAGGAGAAGTGGCGAGGGGTACCTGAAAGTCACCGTTGTGAAGGGTCAGACAGAACTTTGTGGAGATATTTCGTTGGAGATACACCACTGCCATGCATGCTGCACGCATTTTAAAATTCCAAGCTATGTGTAAGTCGAACAAACGGGGAGAGGGGAAAAGGAGGAGGATCAGGAGGGAGAAGGGAAAAAGGCTGGGGAAAGACAACGGAGCAGAAAAGTACTCCTACCATGGTAATCATGAATGTGACAAATGTCAGCAGGGTAGAGACTCAAGACGCGCGCAACCGATTGACTCCACAAGGAGTAAAGGGCCATTTCTTCAGCTTCGTTCTTACACCTGATCGATAGACACTCATCCAAGACAAGCAACGACTAATATTACTACTGGTATTAGTTATGAAATATAGAAATACTCAAATCGAACTTGTTTGGGATCATTCAAAGATTCAAACGAAGATCATTAAATGGTCCCTGTTGTCATGCAAGCATCATGAAAACGGCAACTTTGAACGGTAAACACAAGGAGAAATGGGGAAAAAACTCGTTCACTCTCTCCCTTCCTTTTTTCTATATAGAAAACATCGTACTGGTAAATTGTTCTCGATGTCCTCTGTTCGAAAGTGTCCGATGAAATCAAGTAAAAAGTTCGCCACTTCTCTTCGACCAGCTCGTGTAATATGTGCACCTTCACGGGAATAAACTTTCCACGAACTGTGACATAGAACTCGTTTCGAGGTGGAGGAAGTTTGTGTGTGGGGAGATCCCCAAGTTTTGGTACAATAAGGCAAAGTGCCAACGGAAATTTTCGGATGAAGAGATCCAACACCTGGCCGACAAAGCCAAGGGAGAGATTCCAGCAAATGAAGTTACAGGACCGAGTTCCGCAGTTCGGATCTAGTAAAAACGCCACCCCGCGACTACATGTGAAACCTTTCTTTCCTGAGCTCCAAATCCCTTAAAATCCTTTCATAGATTATGATTCAGATGAATATTAGATTGAGTGGTCGTGGACATACCTTATGAAGCCCCCCTATAGAGACAGAATAGTCAAGGCAAGGAATAGAGTACTCGAGTGCTACGTGTACTATAGACGGCAGCATGCCGTCATCGTGAGTCGTGTCCCTCCATCGTATGTAACTTTCTGATTGCTGCTTCGCAGACAGCTCATCACAAGTCAACGTCTCTGTTTGAGAGGCGCGGCGGACCCAATCGTGGCCATTCACTCTAAAAGTCATGCCTTTTTCCGGCTCGATGATGCTTTCTGTTCGAATGTCTTCAAAACATCCCGGAGAGTCCCTTTGGACGGCACCATTCAGCCGCCGAGGTGGTGAAAGTTTCGCCTCAATATCAGAATCCGACGGCTCCCATATGAGGCTGCCATTGGGACTTAAAATCGAGTCCGGCGACCACTCTTTCGACGCCCTCTCAAACTTTTCAGAAGGAACCGCCGTCATTAACTGCTTCAGTTTTCCGGAATCGAGCAGATTGTTGAGGATAGCTGGGTAACTGTTCAAGGAGAGGCCCTGCCCCACCGACTTCTGCAACTCTGAAAAGGGCGAAATAGGATCCATGGAATAAGACCGGTTTCCGCAGAGCTCGATCTCTTCTGCACTCCTCCCTAGGTCGAAGACCTTCCTTTCTAAGTTGTAACATTTGTTAGTTCCCCACTTGCCATGAAAGTTCTCACGCGTACTAGCCTCAACTGAATGCATGTCCATGCCGCGCCACTTCCCCACTACTTCTCTCTCTCCCTCTCCTCCCTTGCTCTCCCTCTCTCTCTCCCTCCCCCTCTCCTCAGGGCCTTCCTTTCACCGCCCTTTCACCCTGCGTTCACCAGCTTCCCTCGTCCCTCGCCATCGCCATTGCTCTCGGAATCTCCAAAAACCCTAAACCCGACCCATCCCTCGCCTTCTCCCTCCCTCCCTCCCTCCCTCCAACCCTCCCTCCCCTCTCTCCCTCCCTCTCTCCCTCCCTCAGTCTCCCTTCCTCCCTCCCTCCCTCCCTCGAGGTCCCCCGTCGCGCGTTCCCTTTCGAGGCCGCAGAGGTGGCGCTGGCGCGGCGCGCAGTGCCTGTCCGCGTCCCTGAACCCTCCGAACGGCCCCGCCGGTCCCATACCACGCTGCCCCTTGAACCCTGCAAGTGGAGGTACGTGGCCCTTGCAAACTCCGCCGCGTGGCGAGGTAAAAAGTTCTTGAGGCCACGTGGCCCAACATGACACGTGACACACTGCCATTGGCGGGTCGTTGTCCACGAGCAAAACGGTGGGCCCCACTTTCGTGGGCCGCACGAAGTCAATGGCAGCCACGTGGCATGCAGTCAAGCCGGTCAACGCCCGCCTAGAGGGTCACTGTCGTTTGCGGACGGTTGCCACGCTGGCACGGGTTTGGACCATGACGTGGTGGTCACGTCTTTATCGTACGGCCTCTGACCAGGAAACACCGTATCCGGCGTACGGATTGACTTCCGTACGGCGCTGCTAACACTGTTTCGTACCGTACGGACAGACAGGGGGCGGGGGCAGCCCCGCCCATCTCCGCTCTGCGGAGGGGACGAGGGGAGGTGCCACGTGGCAGGGGGCGCCACGTGGCGCGCTGAGGGCCTGCCATGTGTGGGCACGTCCTGCTGGCGCTGCCGCGCACGTGGGCACGCCGCTTGGACCTCATGTGGGCCCTCCTCCCTCTCTCTCCCTCTCCCCCTCTCCCTCTCCTTCTCCCTCTCCCTCTCCCTCTCTCTCCCTCTCCCCCCCCCTCTCTCTTCTCTCTTTCCCCCTCTCTCTCTCTCTCTCTCATCTGAAGACCTATCATGTTCGTGTTTTTGCGTTCGTAGCCGTGAATTACAGCGCTAAGCTTAACCCTAACCCTAAATTTAAGGCTGATTCCAACCCCCGGCTCTAATCCTGCCCCCCCCGGAGAGGGAGCCTCCCCTGCAGGCTGAGCGCGTGCCTGTCACGGTGCGAGACGTGGTTTGACGCCGCCATCCGCGTGTCGGGGCCGATCTACATTGCGCTCGCCGTCACTCTCATATCGTGAGCGCCTCATCGATTGCCTGCACCCCAACCGCCCCGCGAAGCCTATAGATGCCCTTGTAATTCTTTTATATTTCTTAATTCAGCGCTGAAAATAATTACATTCAATGCATTTCAAAAGCAAAGAAAGTAGAGGACGGCCTTACGAAAGAACCCGAATAGCTTAGATGGCCTTAGGTTCAGAAGGCCTCAAAAGAATCCTGTAAAGGAGCATTGAGTACGAGTATGCATATGTCCCTTCAAGCTTAGACCGACGTTCCATTTCACATAAAGCTATGTTGCTCCTATTTTCCCTCTCTTCCGTTCCAGCGCGGTGATCTATGTCTACTTCACGGCTGTTCTACCTCTCACCTGCGCGATCCTTTCCATCAACGGGTTCCTCCACTGTCTGCTCGCCACCTGGCTCGCAGGAAATGTTTTTTTCAATTACTATCACTGCGTCACTACGAATCCGGGATCTCCTCCGGACCAGCTGGTAGGTGCAAACCCTAAATGTTCTTCTACAAAACTATGAAAGACAATTTTTAACCTCTAACTTTCACTTGGTGAGTTGTTTGATCTGGGAAAAGCAGAAGCTGTCTACCTTCCTGCTTGTTCTGGACCCTGATCTCCATTTGTTGGACAATGCAGGAGATGGAACACAATGGCGGCCCTTATGGTGAACGGCTAACCCAGAAAGCTGTTCGATGGTGTAAAAAATGTGAGTGGAATACAAACATGTAGTTGAGGTTCCTTCGTTTTTGGTCACCATAACCCAAAAACAATGAAAACTTCAGATACTCTGAGTGACTTATCCACTCTTGCATGGGTAGAAGACTTTCAAGTGTTTCTGTTTGTCTGAGAGAGACACAGAGAGAGCGACAGAGGGAGGGAGGGAGGGAGGGAGACACACACACACACACAGAGAGAGAGAGAGAGAGAGAGAGAGGGGGAGAGAGAGAGAGAATCGGAGAAGTTACATGCGCTCCGAGTGTTCTTCATGTAGCACAAGGCTCAGAGGGAGGGTTTCATTCGGGACAGGTGGAAAACCAAAACCGCCACTTGCTCATCATTGCCATATATGCAATCGGTAAATGAAAAGGCCCATTTTCTCATGTAACTTCTATTTCTAGCCTTTGCTTAACAGGTACTTTTTGCAGTCAATTTGATCACATGTGCAGTGTCTTCTAGGGTTTTTATCCAGATCTGAAGATTTACTTTTCTTTATCTGCCCTTTACAATTTGAAGCTGTTATGGTTCTCCATTATCGTCTCTTCATGATGTTTTATTAATTATTATTTGGAGGCGGGGGGGGGAGATGCAGCTGTATATTAAAGATGGACCATCACTGCCGTATCCTTTCTTGCCAGTTTCACAGTTTGAAGCTCATCAAATATGAGCCTCCTCCCACGTTTCTTTTTTGTCTTCATTGCTGGAATGGCAGCTAGAGAGAGGGCTAGAAGTGAAAGGTTTTTTCGGGGTTAGCAACTCAACGGCCAATCCAACGATGCCACCTGGCAGGAGCGGAGCCTTGACTTCTGTCAGCTTGGATGCACAACTGTATCGGTTTCCACAATTATCGTTATTTTTTCCTTTTCTGTGAGTCTGTAAACATTTTTTTTTTTTTCAATACTGGGAACTTGAATATTGACGAATGAACTTGCAAAGGCCGAAATCGTCCTTTGAAGCTCCGAATGAACCCTCTTGAAGAATCTGCCTCCGGACCTGACCGAGTGCACACGTGGCATGTTGTGATTGGCTGGGACCTTGGCAGTGGCATACATGTGGATGGGGTGCGCTTACGCGCTGCTGATGTCATCGTATCTCTTGTTCCGCCCAATGCCGGTGGGTGGCCTCAAACTTCACTTCTGCCCCAAAGAAAGCACAAACCCTAAAACGAGAATGAAGCCCCCAAACCCTAAACCCTAAACCCCCACAATGAAGCAGACCCGTCCCTATCGAGCTTCCAACCATGGCTTCTAACGGCATCCCTCCCCTCATACTACAAAACTCTTCTTTGGAAACCTGCCAAGCCCCTGAAGCTCCGAAATGCTCGAGAAACCTCGAATTTCCAAGACTTATAAGGTTCTGAAATTTGAGTTTGTGATGCTGCAGACTATGGACATGGACCCCATCTTTGGAGTGATCTTCACTTTCGTTCTCTCTCTAGCAGTGGAGATGGCGCTCACTGTTCTCTTCGGTTGGCACATCTACCTCGTCTGCACTGCGCAGGTGGAAAGCAGTTCATCTCAAATGTTGTGAAGGACTTAAGATTGAATGGATTGAATCCTATATGTTCTGAATCCTATTTTTTGAAAGCTGTCAAAGTCGAGAACAATCCGTATTGCCTGTTGCATGAGACTGAGTTTAGGGTTAATTTAGTTAAGGTCCAGGTAGAAGACTGAGGAACCTTCGAGACTTACATTATGTTCAAAGGGCTGTGGGATCGGAACGGAGCAGACTACTATTGATTTTTATGGAAATCGACAGAAAATGCGAGAGGCGCGCAGGGTGGGGGAGGTGAGTTTCCTATGAAGCAGACCCCCAGCCTGTGCTGAACCAATGGTGTGCTTATGTTTCACCAAAAGATAAGACTTCTCCAAGCAATTGAAGATATGTTTTCTTTCTCGTGGGGGTACAGGTGTGGGAAAACCAATACGATTTAGGATGTAAGCGGAACTGTTTGAATACCTTCGAAGTGAGTGGCCCGTGGTGGTGGCTCGTCTTATTGCTTCCCCGGAGCAGACCTTTGAGAGGGGACGGAATTCACTTTCCACAGAGAGACGAGTGCAGCAACACGGGGGCTGCAAGCTACTCCAATGCGTTAGCAGGGAACGGAGGCCACAACAGACAAAACAGCAGCTTGCATGGTGCCACTAAGACCGTCGAAGTCGTCATCACGGCGACCTCCACAACGACGACCCACAAAGGGCGGCAGTCGCGAGAGCGAAGTGTGAACGAGGCGATGGGTCGAATGGGGCCCGACTTGGTGTGAACGCGTGGCGTTGGGGATGAGCGATGTGGGCTTTTCTTAATGTTGCGTGTGTGTGTCCATCAAATGTACATGGACCAACCAACTCGTCATGGGGAACCACAA
Organism: Zygnema circumcarinatum; assembly: GCA_037447605.1. Classification (NCBI taxonomy): domain Eukaryota; kingdom Viridiplantae; phylum Streptophyta; class Zygnematophyceae; order Zygnematales; family Zygnemataceae; genus Zygnema; species Zygnema circumcarinatum. The sequence goes on from CM074809.1 coordinate 1,028,330, forward strand.
CGAAAAATGTTCGCAAAGGACCTCAGAAGAAGAAGAAGAAGTGATTGGCGTTGTGCCTTTTTTGATGTCGATTTGTGGAGGTGTGTGTCGCACACGCGTGCAATTCAATTCTTTTTGAATTTTTTGAACATTTCGACGTGGCAATGCATGCATGCCATGACCATGCGACGATGAGCCATCGCCACGTGACATGTCATAAAGCGCGCCAAACACAAAGAACGACGTGAAAGACACGAAAGCTGTGCCAGTGTGAACACCAAAATCAGGTTCGCGTGTGAACGGGCACTCGCAATCGTCGTTACATCCAAGCGCTGTCCAATCAGCTTCAGCCGCCACGTCGGATCCCAGGTGCAAATTTTCCTCCTCGGCCAATCAGAGCTCCCCGCGGCCGCCCCGAACCTAAACCGACGTCCGTTGCGGGTCCACGTGGTGGCGAATAAGACAAATGGATTTTAATGAAAAGCCAATGTCTGAGTGTCACGTGGCACGCGGCGGTGCCCAGGGGCGGGCTCATCCGAGTCGTCCGTACGGCAATCGCAACGTCCTTTTAACGCACAGGCCCGCGGGGGACATACGAATATGTACGAATCAGGCATACGAATGTACGGTCTCGTACGAATCGTTGCGTACCGTACCGTGTTATGTACGGCGGAAGGCGGGGCGAGGGAGGGAGAAGGGGGCGAAGGGGAGAGGGAGAGAGAGGGGATAGAGCGGGTTAGAGAGTGCGAGAGGGGGAGAGAGTGAGTGAGAGAGAGAGAGGGAGAGAGGGAGAGAGAGAGTGTGAGAGTGAGAGAGTGAGGGGGAGAGGGAGAGAGACGAAGCGCATGGGGGATAGGTGAAAGCGCGATGCGGGCTGCTACGGCCCTGCAGGTGGAGGACGAGGGCGTAACCTCGGGCTTCTCTTCTCGCCCGCTATCTCTCTCCGTCCCGCCCTCCCTCCAGCCATGGCCGGCGGAGCAGCTCCCTCCCACCCCCCACAAGCGCGTCGCGCAGACCCAGGCCGCCGCCATGACGTCCCTCGCTGCCGGCCCCGGTGGAAGCTCCGGAGCGCCGTCCATGGCGCCGCCCCCTTTTCTCTGGTCCCCTGAAGAGGCTCCGAAATGGAGCTCGCTTCCAGCGGGCGGGCCTCTGGCACCTGGAGGAGCTTTGGGTCAGACTCCAGAGCAGCCTCCGACTCCGCATAAGAGAGCGGGGAGGGGGGGAGGAGGGTTGGAGAGGGAGAGGGAGAGGGAGAGGGAGTGGTTGGTGGGAGGTTACGGGGGGGGAGGGAGGGAGACGGTAGTGAAAATGAAGAGGAGTCCGAGCATGCCGAGGTCGCCGACAATCACAAAGGAAATCAGCAGTTTAGCGGATTTATCGCAGCTCAGTGGACATGGAAATGGGGCGTGCTGTAATGAGCAGAGATGGTTGGACCTTCAGGTGTGTACAGGGGCAATGGGGCCTCCTTTTCCCCCGTTGGGCGGTGGAGTTTTCTTGCTTTGCTCTGGAACGAGAGATTTCAGTTGCCTCTGGCAATGTATGTTCTGACAGCTGCCATGCTGCAATGTTTGGATGAGCATAAATGTTTAGGTGGTGTTTGTCCACATACAAATTAATTTCTAAGGGGTTTTTCTTTGTTCTGTTTGTGTGTATATCTATTGAACTCGGGATTCACAGCCTCTCCTCCCAGCCATTCTTGTGACGATAGCGTTGCTTTTATGGTGTCTTCGAAGCCTCTCCTCGCCGACCTTCACCTTTTGGATTTTTCCGGATGACTTCGTAACGAGATCGTGGCTGAAACTTTTTGTATTTTTTCTCCTTATCGCCTTCGCTGCTCTCCTCCTGCGGCTTTTATATCCCTCTTTTATCGTGCTTCTTCGAACGCCTGACATCTGGCAGCTCAATTTTAATCTACAATTTAATCTCAGTGGTCTGCGTAAAGGCCTATGGCCGGTGCTCAGGAGAGGAGTGAGATACTTCCATTTTACTGCAAAGAAAGATGAGCTTTTAGGCTATTATCAGAGCAAAAAGGGTTATTATAAGAGCGGGAAACCCTCGTCGGGACACGGACTTAGCTGGCAGGCCGGAAGCGTGTTCAGTTCTCCTCCTGCTAGACAGAATTCGCTCATAATGAGTGGAGGAAGTAGGAAAGTAGAGAGTCCGAAAGTTACAGGATGTGGGGTGCATACTTACTCGAATGGGGACCGTTATGAAGGTGAATTTTATCAGGGGAAATGCTCGGGAAGTGGGGTTTATTATTTTGCATTGAGCGGTCGATATGAAGGGGATTGGGTGGATGGGAAATATGATGGATACGGCGTGGAGACTTGGTCGAGAGGAAGTCGATATCGAGGACAGTACAGACAGGGCTTAAGGGATGGTTATGGAGTGTATCGATTCTATACCGGAGACGTGTACTCGGGACTTTGGTCAAAAGGGCAAAGCCATGGAGTTGGAAGTCAGACGTGTGCAGATGGGAGCCGGTATGTGGGCGAGTTTGCATGGGGGTCCAAGCACGGATACGGAAAGTACATATTCAGGTGAGACAAGGTCGAGAAGCATTGGAAGATTCAGCCTGTTTAGCTTACACTTTAGGGATGCAGGGAAACGGGTTCTGCGGGAGGGAAAAGTTGGTCATTAAGCGGTTTTGTGTATGCATGGGGTGCTCGGCGCAGGAACGGAGATGTGTATTCGGGCGAGTATTTTGCAGATAAGATGCATGGGTTCGGGGTGTATGTGTTTGCGAATGGCCATCGGTATGAGGGGGCATGGCATGAAGCTCGGAAGCAAGGATTGGGGTGCTATACTTTTCGGAATGGAGAGACCCGTGCGGGGCATTGGAACAAAGGGGCGCTGGAGACTCGCAGCACGCATTCAGCAACAAGTGCTTCCGCCACAGCTGTAAACCACAGCAGAGTCCTCCACGCAGTGCAGGTCTGTAGCTCGCCAGAGAATGGCCACTCCCCGCTTCTTCACTTTTAGGTCACTTTTGGGGTCTGCCCATGTTGAAGGCCCCCTATCATCGTTTTCCCTGCAGTCATTTCCCTCTCTCTCCCTCTCCATTTGCCCCCCTCTCGTTGGTTTTTTCCTGCGTTGTTTATTTCTCTTTTTGATGTGAATGAATGCAGGAAGCTCGTCGTGCAGCATCTAAAGCTGAGAATGTAATGCTGGTGGAGGACCGCGTGAGTAAGGCTGTAGCGGGAGCAAATCGGTCTGCTGTAGCGGCGAGAGTGGCGGCAGTGAAGGCAACGCAGCAGAGCTCCGGCGGAAAACTTGCGGAGCCATGAACCCTTTATTTTTTATCACGACCAATATCATTCTTTCTTTCTCTCTTTCTTCTTGATGAGGAAGGCTTGCACAGCTCATCTACTCACATTTCAAGTGTGCTCAACGGAAGGCATTGAATCTGCAACATGCATATCGAGCCAAGAGACCTCGTGCAGCGAGTCGGTAATGCAGATTTCAAAATTGAAGGAGCATCGACGATTGCCTTGGATGTCGACCTTGTTCACCTCGTCGTGGAGGAAGTGGAACTTTTGACATGAACTTGCAAGGCCGGCGGGTCTGTTAAGGGGAAGAAATTCGCAGGCGGAGCTACTCTCTCCTTCCTCTCACAGGTGGCGCCCTTTCTCCGAATGCCCATTCCTTCACTCTTCTCTTCTCTTCTCTCAAAGGAGATGTGATGCTCCGATGGTCCAAGTTCAGTGCAGCCAAAGCTGCTGCTCGCAATGCTCATGGAGATCGGCAACAGGTCGACTTTGCTAAGTGGTTCTGGTGATGTTTCCATGACTGGCAAGTGATGTCATCGCAGCCGCATACGGCTGCATGTGATGATGTCGCCAGATACATTGTCCGCACTCTGAAGGAGCCGTACGGTACCCGCAGCAGCCTCTCTCTGTGGCGAAGAGAGTGATGTGGTGATGGCAGCAGTGATGATGTTTCCGTTCACCAAAGTGATGTATGTCGCAGCAGTGATGATGTTTCCGTTCACCAAAGTGATGTATGTCGCAGCAGTGATGTCGTGATGCAATTTGAAGACCCTCCGACGCATCCGTTGAGCGTCCTTGCTGACGTCAGCGATGCAGCTGCCGGCGTTTCCCACGAGCTTCAACGATGATGTTCCTCTTTGGGGGGAGTCTGCCTTCCAGCAGAGGACGGTGAAGGGATGACGTGACTCTGTCACATGCACGCACTCACTCCTGTATGCAATTTCACGCACTGTTTCCTTGGCACGCATACAGCAGCATTGCTGTCCTTTTCTATACTTCAAAATGTCCCAGTATTAGTCCCAGTTCCCAGTTCGTTTCAGGAAAGTGTCAAACCAGCAGGGGCCCTGGCAACATTGCATGAGGTTGCTCACGTGTTCGAGAAACTGGCCAGCTGCCGCTGTTGTAGAGAGTGGGAACTTAGGGTCCAAGTGGCCAATGATGGAGGGCCAACGCTGGGAGTACAGTCACATGTACAGCATGCAACTGAATAAATTGCTTTTTCGTAACTTTTCGCATCACGTTCTGCGGTTCCATGTGACTGCCGCCTTTTATGAATGTGCCTGTTTACTGTTGGCAGGACTGTTGACCTTGAGAGGACAACCTTGCTGGTTTTTTTGCTAAGGACATGGTTCAGAAACTTCAAGGCTTGGTTTCACAATACCTAGTGGGGATGTCCATTTTTTGTTTCAAATGTGAAACGATGGAGTATGTGAGCAGTGAACAGTGAGTGCGAGCGAGATACCGAGACGGGGGAGAAAGGCCAGTAGGGAGGGAAAGGAGGACATATCCGAAATCACTATCCCGAAATTTAAATCAATTCACAATTCCACAGAAATGGAAAATAATTTGTCTGTGACTGCTCTATCTCCTACAAAAAAAAAAACCGGATTTCAAGTCCTAGCAGTCTGCCTGTCTGCCTGTCTGTACTGTACACGGGCGACACTCTGTTCAGGCAGTCTGAACACAGTCCTAAGGGGGTTCAGAGGATGGGGGGAGTTGGCCAGATGGGTGAATGGCAGAACTTCATAAGTCATTGCATAGTAAAAGCCGAGATGAGAGCCTTCATGCTTTGCTTTACGCTTTCGGCTTTTCTCAGCTCCTCTTCAAGCACACGGATTTTCTTCCTTGCGCTTGCCCCACCGTCCGGCAGCTTCACAGACTGCAGCCCGCCCCCCCTGACTGATATATGACTATGCCATATATGGACATTGCTTTTCCTTCTCCGACGAGATGATATGATAGCATGTAAGATAAGTTGGCAGAGTGAAAGTGATTAAAAGAAAGAGGGACAGGCAGCAGCTCACCGGATTATGGAGGATTGCTTGCAATCGCTCGATTTGAGTTTGGAGATTGGCCACATTCTGCCGCGAGAGTAGAAGTTGTTCCCGAGCTCTTTGAAACTCGATTGGTACTGCTTCGCTCGCTGACGATGATGCCCTTCCGGCCTCCCCACTAACGCGGGTTTCCCCTTGTCTGCAAGTTATAGGGCGAGCATGATTGGAACATTATGTATCGTTTGTAAACAAACAAAGCTTGGGTGCACATGCAGTAGCGCCTAGGATGAAGGGACGAAGAAGAATGAGGAGGAAGGAAGGAGAGGTCAAGAGGCTGAGCCCGCAAACCTGTAGTGAGAAGAGGCTGAGAGGTTCCCTCCTCCTCCAGGTCGGGTGACGTATCTACCGCTACCTTGACTCCTGCAACGACAGAGAAGGGAGGGTAAAGAGAGAGAAAGCCATAAAAAGCGATAGAGAGAGAGGGGAGGATAAGGAGAAGGAAGACCAGAAGAAAAAAGAAAAGGGGGTGCGAGCAAAGGGGAAGAGAGGGCACGAGAGAGGGGAAAGAGACATGGAAGCGAGGTCGAGGAGAGGTTGAGGACGAAAGGGAGGGAGAGCGAGGGAGGGCGCACTCTTACCTTGGGCTGTGGGGCTTCAGCAGCTCCGGCTGTTCCGGCAAGTCAGGAAGGGGAGGGGCTTCTTTGCTGAACAGAAGGTTGTGGACACTCATTCCCACAATCTTCTGCCGCTGCAAGAATGCCACGTGGGACTCCAAGTCTGAAGGCCTGCAATGATTAAACACGGAGGCGAGAAAGCGAAAGGAAAAAGAAAAGAAAAATGGATAAGGAAAAGGGAAAAGTAGGCAGCAAACGAATATGAGAGGGCACTAAGTTAATTGTTCAGCTACGGTTGTCTTCTTCCTTGACTGCGCACAACTAAAGAACTCTACTGAACTCTGAACCTAATCTTGCAGGCTGCCTATGGCACTCACAGCTGCTGCTGGTCTGCGTGCAACGCGTGCAGATGCTTCTGCGTTTCGCAGACATCAAAGCCGTGTTCCGGCACTTTAAAGAGGTCGGCCAAATCCTGCAGATTCTCCGCCATGGCCCAAAACGTGGAGAAGATGTGAGGCGACATTTCACTCAACTTCCATCTTGCCCTTTTTTTTTTTTAGAAATGGGAAGGGAGATGTTCGTACACCTCTTCACATCCAAGTAAAAGACTTCACATATCTTGCCTTGCAGAGTGAGGGCATACCTGAGAGCTGAAGTAGCGGAGCTGCTCCTTCTCCTCAGTCGCAGTCTTCATCAGGCCTCCCTTAAAGATCTGCACTTCAAAACGTAGAAAGGAGAGTTAAAGGATTATAAATGGATAGACAGATTGTACACGCCAATCCAACATATCTTTGTATACCTCTTTAGTAACAGTTGTGAAGAGGACGCAAAGTTAATGGCAAGATAAGAGTCAAGGTTGTGACCTGCTTCCTATAAATTTTTTCCTCGACCGTGCCAGCGGTGATGAGACGATAAACTACCACGTCTCGCTTTTGTCCTATTCGGTAGGCACGATCAACACTCTGATCGTCAACCCTGCCAAAAAAAAAACCACAACATCGAATGAAGACGAACATTACTCATCACATAAATCTTATTCACGTTCGAACCTTTTGGAAGTACTAGAAACGAGTGTTTGGAACAGACTTCAACCCTATCCTCACTTAAATACATACGTTGGATTCCAAGAAGGGTCCATGATGACCACTCTGTCCGCTCCTGTAAGAGTGAGCCCCACTCCTCCCACTTGAGAAGTGAGCAGAAAAAAGGGAATCCTTGGGTTGTTTTGGAACTCCTGCAGGCCCAAATGTAACAAAAATCGAGGATAGTAAGCAATGGAGTCACAGACAGACAGAAGTTTAGGAAAATTTAAGGAAGCTTTTAAGGGTCGATGCATTGCCATGTTCACATAAAGATTTGGGTTAAGTGAAGGCATGCAAATTTGGACTTACGTCGACTTGTTGCGACCTCTGTTGGGGGGGTACTGTTCCATCAATCCTGCAAAACTTGACTTTCCGCTTTTCTATTTCTTTCTGTTGGCCCCATCACAAGAAGAAGTTGTGAAGCTGCAAGATTAGTCAAAGATTTTTGACTAGTAGAGAATTTAATTTAAAATAAGAGATGGAATTTGCGCATTCAACACACGGCTGTTGGTGAATCACCTGAACGATGTCTAGCATAGTCCTTTTTTCCGAAAAGATGAGCACCCGATGGCCATTCCTCACGAGCTCCTCCTTCACATTCCCAAAGAAGGAAAGAATTTCCAGAGAAACAACGTCTTTTGTCAGAAAAACAGGACCCAAAATCAATGCATAATGCGGCCCCCATATTTTGTTCTCGTGGCTGCAAGCGTGAGTGAGAAAAAGACATAGGGGAGAGCGGTGGGAGGCGAAGGCAAGAGGGAGAAGGTGCATACAAGCAAGATTATCAGAAAGTCGATCTTGCAAGAGTCGCTTGTTTCAGGGGGGGGGGCGGCCTCTCCTTCAGCCCTCCTCCTCATCATCTCCAGGGCTTCTTTCATCCCTCCAGCATCTCTCCGCCCAATGTTCATGTTGTCGACTCCCTCCACAATGTCTTCCACCGCATTCTCGTTCAGAAGAGAGGGATGGACGCATATCTTCTTCAGGACCTGCCAAAGTTTTTTGACATAAAAGGGAAATCAGCAATGAACTTCTGGAAGGATAGGAAAGCGGAGCTATAAAGAGGGGGAAATCAGTTTTGGGTTTGCGTTGGGCTTGTGGGGGCTTACCGTGATTGCAGCAAGGGCTGATTGAGTTTGGTTCAAGGCAGCCTTCACATGCTCTGAGTTCAGAAAGGCGTGATAAAGATTCCTCTAAAACGAATGCCACGACAATTGAACGAAGGTAAGGGGAAAAGAAACCCTCAAACTTCCCACTTTAATTGACATCTCCCTCTCACCCTCTCCCATCTCTGATTACACTTTATCCAAGCTCCCTGCATGGGGGCCATGCCGTTAAAAAGAACAGTGCAGAAATCGAGGCAAAAGAATCCGAACATGCTTTTGCAAAGGTTTAAGCTTGACTTGTACCTGTCGCTGAGTGAGCGGCAACCACACAATGAGATCTGTCTTTTTGGAAAAGTTTGGAGTGGCTGCAGATGATGATGCAGCGGAGGGGGCAGACTGCGCAGAGCAGATGTCTGCTTTCAGGCGCCGCAGCAAGAAAGGGGCAATTTTTTTCCTTAAATTCTGCAACAGAAAACGGGTGTTGAAACATGGAAGTGTTCAGTGAAAAGTGCAAAGGGACAAAGCAATGCGCATCTCCCCATGAAACTCGAGAAGCTCGTTTTCGAATGATTATAGGATGACGATGAAAAGTTCAAGAGTTCGCCTTTTCAAAAGTTTTTGCAAAGGATTATGATTTATGTTCATCTTTTGTTGGAAATCATTCACGACAAGTCCATACCTCTGCAGCGGCATTGCCCTTGAGTTTTTCCCGCGCAGAAGCATTCTTGTCGCTACCGAATGTGATACTCTTTTCATAAATCTCCCGGAACCTAATCAGAAAAAAAAAAGCAGCTACATCATTGGCCACAATCGTCCAGAGGAGTTCCAACAGAACACATGAGTTTTTACTCTCACGTTTGCATCAGTGTTGAAATTCCATGAGACTATTAAGCCAAGACAGTCATGTTGATTGTAGTTTCAAAAGAACTTACTCGGTCTTTTCACCGAGCAAACCTTCGCAGCACAAGTTGAAAAGAGCCCACAACTCCTGTCATCATCCATTCACAAGACGCATGTCAGCACAACCTCTGCAACCAAAACCCTTTCTCCTAACCAGCCACTCTCTCCCATGATGTTTAGCAGCCGTACACGCCCATAATAAGCTGCAGAATAAACGACGAGGTTGACTTCCCTCCCGATATAAAAAGTGTGACCTTCTAGTACACTATGCGCACCAGATTTGATTCCAATCTACGTAAAATAAAAAAAACAGACTCACCTTCATGTGATTCTGAAGGGGAGTTCCCGTCATCAAAATGCAGTGCGAGTAGCTCAGTTTTTTCAGCCCCTGATAGGACTTTGTACTGGGATTCTTCACTCTGTGCCCCTGAACCCATAAAACCCTTCTTGCGCTTCAGTTAAGTCACGGCTGCTGATGCACGCATCCTGTTAACATACACACAAAATCGACAAAGGAAACTGTGAATTAAACCAGCAGCATTGCTTGGGGTTAAGGGCACAGCCGTACTTCATCCAGGATGAGATAGTCCCACAGGTTTGTGAGGTGGCTGACGTCAGGGACGGTGAGCCCACAGAGGGCCTCGGCGTGGCCGGGCACCATCTCGTAGGTGGTGAGGAGGACCCCACCAGACTGCGCAGCAAGGAGGGAAATAGTTTCAGTAATATATATATATATATATATATATATTTTTATTTTTATTTTTTTTTTTTTTTTTATTTCTCTTCAGAAATAAGCTTTTGTAACACAATTCATGAGTGATGAAAGAAGTGGGGCAGACATGCAACAGCCAAGGAAAAAACATGAACAATTGAAAATAGGTAAAGATGGAAACTAGCTTTTGTTTGAGGACATAGAAGGCTCTAGAGAACACGAATATAATAAAAATTGCAAAACCGGTAGCAAGCCATCTACAAAATGCTAGTTAATCGCAGAATAAAGGACGCAGTGAGGTGATTATGAAACAATAGTGAATACTGTGAAAATATGACTTTGGAGGCTTTACAAAAGTAGTGAAAAAAGGAGTAAATTCAGTCACCTGTAAGGTCCGTGCGAGAGCTGCATCCCTCTGTCCTTTGCCCACGGTAGAGACATAGCTGCACAGTGCAACAAAGAAGATGGAGAGAGGGTCGAGTCAACTGAAGGTGTTGCATGTGCTGCAATTAACAGATGAAGCTAAAGCAATAGCAACACTGCAAGATTGAGTAGCAGCTGCTTACGTGTGCACCCTGTGCTTGAGTCCAACGAAGTCAAGTTCTGTTTCCCACGTCCTTATAAGAGTAGATGGGAGGACCAAAAGCACTCTCTTGGTGAGTTTAGACCGAAACAACCCAGCGATAAACGAGGCAACCTGTGAGACTCCGCATGGAAGAACGTCAGGTCATCATAAGAGTTGCCTTAGAATATGTTTGAAGGTCGTGAATAAGCAACAGTGTATATCCTACTCCATACAAACCGTATGAGCAATTTCATCATCTTTGATTATTAGCACAAATATAAACACATTCAAGTCCTACCATGTCTCCTGTTCAGAGTTCCGATGTACAAACAGACATTACCACGTTCCAATCATGAGACCATGATCATCACATTTTTTTTTTTTTTTTTATCAATTTTGATGTTACATTTGATTCCATAGAACAAGTCTATAGGCTGTATGACTCGCCTGCCGAGTCTTGCCAAGGCCCTGCAGGACAAAGCAACACATGACAACTTGTCAATGCGAAATTATTCATTAAAAAAAGCTGCAACGAGGAACACTCTTAATTTGCCTCACTTTCTCGCCGTGCGAATCCAAAAAAGTGAGAGTGAAATTTTCAAAACTGACTTTGAGGGACAGTTGCAGAAAGGAGGAAAGTAAAAGTACGGGGAGCTGAAGCTCTCCTCACTTTCGGGCCCATCATATGAGACAACCAATATCAGCGAAGCATCCTCAACATCAGCAGCAGGAAAAAAGTTGACAAAGTTCACCATATCATCGCCGAGAATCCCTCCGCGCCCCATCTTGTGCAGGCCCCACATCCACTGTATGCCCTCCCGCTGGTGAGGGTATAGGCCCGCAGCTAAAGTCCCAGGGAGCAAAAATTCTCCGTCACCAAGAACAAAATCTGTTGGGACAGTTTTCTTGGAAGTTGGGGGCAAAACCTCTTCCTCGTCGTCACTTCCAAGATCTATCGATGCAATTTTCTGCGCAACATTTTGGAATGGCTCCACTTCGCATACTCCACTGGCCCCTGGACGACGAGGTTGGATTCCGCCATTTTCCTTTTCTATACTCAAGCCGCGCATCATCTCCGTCAGGGAAGGGCTTTGCAAGCTGCCGCCATTGCCGCATGCAGCTCCTTCACTCGCCAGAGCATTCTTCCTCCTCTCTGCCTCTCTCCTCTTCATGACAAGCTCCTCCAGAGCCTTCCTGCTGCTCTCGTTCGGAGGAACCACTCGAGCTTCCCGAATCTTTGGCTGCGCAGGATCCATGGCAGCCGGATTCCGCCACTCCTTCCCTTAGTCAATTCCTTCCCTTTTCTTCCCTCTCTCTCTCCTCCCTCTCTCCCTCTCCTCCCTCTCTCCCTCCTCTCTCCCTCGCTCCCTCCTTTCCTTCCTCTCTCCCTCCCTCTCTCTTTCCCTCTCTCCCTCCCTCCCGCTCCCGCTCCTCCCGCAGCTTTCAAATCCCCAACGGTCAACCAGCGCCGTACTTGACCGTACACATTGTTGCTGGCCAATCACAGATGTCCTCGCCGGTTGAACCCAATCTGCTCTGAAGTTGAACGCTTGAATTCACTTATAAGTGGATTGCCGTACGAATCCAACAGTTGATTCAAGTGATGAGTGTACGGAATGGATCAGCAGATGGACCTACTTCCATTAATGTGAACTATTAAATTTTTGGCTGTTCAGAAAAAAAAACTACTCGTAATCCGTTTTCAAAATAAAAACTGTTTCCGCTTTAGGTTTCTGTTTTTATTTTGGAACAAAGGTCCTTGTTCAAATGAGAATCCAATATGAAACTAATTGAACATTGAACAATTAACTCTCGGTCGTGTTCAATTTTAATTTACTTTGCATCCACCAATCAACAATGAGATCCTGGTAATCTCAAAGCGCCCGTTCAAATTCTGCCCGTTTCCGTTTCCGTACAATACGGAAATCGTTGATCTGGTGCAAAAAGTCGTACGGCGAAAATTGATCCGGAGCTAAGCAAATCTCGCAGATTGCCTGAATCCTACGTGGAAAAAAGTGGAATTCACAATTGTAACCGAACAGATTGAGACTTTGCACAATTGAACTATGATTCTACATTGTTAAATATAGAAAACTGTTCATTTCGAGTATTTAAAGTTCAAATGAAACCTTTTCATTTGAACTTTGAACAATTCCAAAAAAAAGGCTCAACAGTTCAAATGAATGGTAGCAGGGGTAAATCGCCGTAGGAAGGGTCTGGATCCATTTCAGCCGGAGCCATGTGAGCCATGCCTGGCCATCTGGCGACCCTTCCAACCCTCCATGGCATGGCTTGGCACCCACTCGATCTCTCTCCCTCTCTCTCTCTCTCTCTCTCTCACTCTCTCTCTCTCTCGTAATGTTGGCTGTTGCCCGGCAGGCAACAATATGGTAATGAGATGATGGGCCTGCGGCACCTGTGGAGGCAGCGTGGCATGGGATGCATGAGCATGAGGGCAGGGATGGAGCCATGGGGAAAGTCAATGCTGCGGTCATGGCGAGTCATGGCATGCCCATGCAGAGCTTCACAGGCCCTTCATTCGTATGCCAGTCATGCGGTGGGATTTTTCCAGATGAGGAATGTCTGGTATGCAGCTGGAGTTGCGAGTCAAGTAATGTCGAAAAAAAGGGAGTACATTTACTTGGAGAAACTCAACTCTCTAGGGAGCCGAAGCTTCACCTCTGCGGAGGTGAGTCGAGGGGATGGGACAGAAGGAAAGGCACGCCGAATTCCAGGTGAAAGTTCGATCACTTCAGCAATAAGAGCTTCGTCTATTCATCCTAGTGCCGAGGAAGTCGATTCTCTTGTGTTGAAGCTCTTGGAGCAGGAGGAAAATTCAGACGTAACACTCAGAGAGCTTCTATTGAAAACCAGATTTATGGACTGGACGGAATTGACGAACAAATACGAGGATATGTTGGTATCTGGTGCTCGAGAGAAGGTTGGAGTGAGCATGAACGAGCATAAAGAGCGAGTAATGCATGATAGTGGAAGTCGCAGCCGCGATCAAGGGGGTGCGGATTCAAATGGAATCGACGAGATGCAATTGAATGGAAATCGCTATGAAGCATCCAAGAAAACCAGGGTGGCTCATGCTGCTGAGGAAGGGGAAAGAGAGAAGGTACGTGCAGGGACGCAGAGAGATACGGACAGAGGGCTGCAAATGGAGGAAGTGAAAGAAACGGTGTTGCCAATATTGCGAACAGAAGATGTAAGGATAAGGGACGAGGAACAAGGGGTGAGTTTGATCGCGAAAGGTCGAATACGGTCAAGGCGAAGACTGGAAACGGTGCCCGCAAGTCCTCATCTGGAAGTAGAGGAGAACGTTGAGAGAGAGGAGGAACCGGAGAAAGCGAGGGAGGCGCATCTTATGGCAGATAAGAAAGGAAGTGGTCGATCTAGACGGCCAACAGTTCGTGGGAGGAGTGAAAGAGAGAGGATAGGCAGGGACAGAGACAAGGATGGACAGGGTGTGATAGAAACGGAAGAGGGAGGATGTGGGAATGGAAAGGAGGAGGCCGTCTCTCTTGTAGGAAGTCTAGAAAGTGGGACCCGGAAGCGACGGACTGTTCAGGACATGGCTCCGTCAAATGGATGCGTGCAAGAGTGAGTTATTCTGGTCATTATCAGATAGTGAGGCGGACTGATGAAGGCTGGACAATTTGTGCGTCGACTATTTACGTAGATTTCTCTCTGTATGATATCGCAGGTTATGACGTATCTTTATATAGAACTGAATGGCGTAGTGGCATTGTGAACAGCTTTTCTCTTCCGTTGGAGCCCAGTGATCAAGCAGATGGGAATCATATCGCTTCTGGAAGCCATAAACTTGTGAAGGAGAAGAAACCATTGAGAAAGCGGAAGTCGCCAGAGGAAAAGGTGCAGTCGGCAAAGGAGCTGAGTGAAACTGACAGACTGTCGGATCCGATCGGAGGGAAGAGAATAGTTGTGACGGGGCAAGACTTTGGCCCATTCTCTCGAGACGAGATGGAGGAGTTTGTGAAACAACGTGGAGGGATTCTGCAACAATCAGTAAGTTTTACTTGTTGCAGAAGGCCCTCAAGCTCTTCGGAATGGTTATCGCGTCCTCTCTCGCGTCGTCTGCTTTTTTTGTTCTTTCGTTCTGGCGAGCAATTTAATTAGGAAAAATTACAATTAGAAACTTGTACGATAACTGGTTCAAGTTTCTAGGCCTTCCTGCCGAGAGTACATGGTAAACATTTGTCAGTGTTGCAAGGAGTTTGTTTGTTCCTTTTAGGACATCCATGCCTGCTCTCAGGGCTATAAAGGAAATGTGTTTGAAAGTGCTTTGCCATAGATTCGTCATGAACGCAGCAAGTAATAGCAGAGCATGTGATGATCATGGTGAAACACTTGAGCACCAATTTGTGAGATATGCAATGAATGATGAGATGATGGCGCGCTTGAGAGCGGGAGAGGGAGATGGAGATGGGGAGGGTGTAGAGAATGGGGAAATGGCAAATGCGGGGGAAAGGCGATGTATAGGAGGTGAGAGGTGCAAAGGGACACTGCAGCTTGGGAGTCGAGAGGGATGGAGCAGTAAGAGTGAGTCCTAGCTAGAGAATATTCTGGGGCAGGACATATGTTATTCAGTTTGAGGTGAAGCATCTGACTTGTATTCTTGTCTTCTTTGACTTCAGGTCAATGGGCGAACTTCCATGATCGTGAGAGGGCAACGAAGTTATGGACAGAAGAAGCTGGAGAAAAGTACAGAACTGAAAATCCAGGTTTTCGACCATTCAGAATTCTTGAAGCTATTTGAAGACGACGTCATGGGAAGGAAAAATGCTTCAGATGCAGACGTAACTTTCACTATATCAGGAAGGGACATACCGGAAAGCGGTGCAACACATCAAGGAATTTGATGTTACGTCTGTTGTAGGAGACTAGATGCTGAGGCCAATCTGTGTATATGATGTTGAATGTGCTTTCAAGCATTTTAGAGGGACGGACATCCCTCATAGCTACCGTAACTGCGAAATGGTTTCATTACGTAACCGCTCAACCGTAAAGGTCGACGTGTATGGAATCGTGCAAGAGAAAGTCTTTTTACACATTCGAAGGTTCTAAACTCGGTTCTAAGCCGCAACTATGTAGTTGCGAAGCAACACCAAGGAAAAGCTCATATGCGCTTTCAAGGCCATTGTGTCATCTTGTGTGGTAATGCCATGAAAATTTCTAAAGTTGCTCCTGCTTCTTGGGAGGGGAGAAGGCTGGAGAAAGGAGATAGAATAGGGAAGAGAGCGGGGTGGTGCGAGAGAGGGAGAGGGAGAAGTGGTAGAGGCAGAGGCAAAGGGAGAGTGAGAGCGAGAGCAAGAGCGGGGGAGAGGGAGAGGAGGGCAGGGAAAGCGTAAGGGTGGGAGGAGGCGAGAGAGAAGGGAGAAAGGGGCAGGAGGGGGAGAAAGGGGCAGGGGGGAGAGAAGAGGGTGGGTGGGGGACCCAGGCGAGATTGACGGCAACGAGGGGAGGGTGAGGGGGACGGTGAAAAGAAGGAATTTGAATGACCGAAAATGCAACAGACTGGGAGTTCTTTCTATGCAATCTGCCATGTATGGGAGTAATCCTGATTTAAACAGCGTGACACCACTGCTAATTTCCTTTTCCAGCTGCATGCAGCAGTTTTCCAAAGTGATACAAGTAGAGGAAAAAGCGTTCGAAACAAACAGAGGGACACCCAGCCGTGGAGACAGTTTCCTAATTCCTAACATCTATACAATGACAAAACCTTTCACGTCTCGCCGAGGCCCAACTTTTTATCACTGCTGTTCTTGATGATTTCTCCAAGCTCCTTGATCTGGTGGACAAGGTTATTGATCCCCTCGAGGACGGGGCGGTTCCCTTCCATCACCGCTTCACGGAGAAACGTCTTCAGCTCCTCCTTCGACACGCCCATCTCACCGTTGCTTTGAGCGGGGCTGCCTGCTTCATCATTACCCTTCGCCCTCTTTCGGGGAGACTTCATCTCACTGTTCGGGTTGACTCTCTTGTGTTTCGCACTCTCTGGTGGGCAAATCAAATTGGCAGTAGATGCTTTGCTGTGCTCTTGATTCTCCTCGTTTCCTACTGTGTGTTGATCGTAGTTGAATCGCTTCCTCACAAAATCAAATGGAGCTGGGATCTGGAGTCTGTCAAGTATGAAGAAAAACTCATTGAATCCACGAGGCGATGCATTCACGTGGGAGATATTTCGTTCCGCCCTCCATACTTTTAGCTCTTGAAGGGCCGATGGGTATGACTTCCGGAGATGTTTGCACATCCGCTCAGGCTACATCCAACATAGAAATGCGAAAGATGGAGAAAACAAGTAAGAACAACGACACACCAAAAAGTAGTAGACATCCTTACGACTAAAGGTGAGGTGAAGCATCTAATACACACCTTGCTCTTAAGTCACTTATTCTCTTGCTTGATTAATGGGGATGGAGAAAAAAATAATCAAACAGAATAAGCCAACTAAAGCATATACAAGAAAACCGTTTCAGCATCGTCCACTCCCCTAAAACACTTAAAGCGTTACACAATTATATCGCGGCAAAACACCAAATAACACCTTTCCCATGATGATAGCCGACTTCCCCTTCCCACTGCCAATACAGACAGGCCCAATCGCCGCCTCCATAATATTCTTCCATTCTGTTCCGCCTTGCCTCTTATCCTTCAAGATCGCCTCCCGCACGTCGGGGTGCTGCCAGCCCAGCCCTGCTCTGCTCTCTTCCTGCTTTTCTTTCCTTAACTCCACCAGTTCCCGCGGCACATCATTTTCCTGAACCACGGCCGCTACTTGCGACATGCCACCACCACCACCACCACCTTCATGCATCACCACCGCCAACCCCAATGCCGACGAGTCCTCCTTCACAATAACGTCTTTCAGGGGCATCGGTAAAGCCGGCTCTCCATTGAGATTTTCCCCCATTCACGCCCTTGCAGCCAGTAGGTGACGGGTAGCAGCAGCAGCGGGGCCTGCACGACCAGCTGTCCCAAACCTAAAGCTCAAGATAAGCGCCACCGGGAAGGACCCTCAAGTCCCCCTCTTCCTCAGGCAGCCATAGCGAGAAGCTCCGCGAGGTGACGGGCGTGGAACTGGGAAGAGCCATGCCTCCTTCTCTGGGCCAGAGGGGCCGCCATGGCCTCTGCTGCGAAGCGCGAGGGGGCCGGTCAATGGTTGGCCATCCAATGGTTGGCCGCCATTGAATCCAATGGTGGGAACCACCGGCAACGGCTGCTCGGGTGGCGAATCAATGGTTGGCAGCCATTCAATCCAATGGTGGGAACCACTGGCAATCGGCTGCTCGGGTGGCGAATCAATGGTTGGCAGCCATTGGATCCAATGGTGGGAATTACTGGCAACGGCTGCTCGGGTGGCGAATCAATGGTTGGCAGCCATTCAATCCAATGGTACCCACCATTGGCTCCGACTGCTCGGGGGGCGAATTAATGGCTGGCAACAATGCCAATGGTTGATCCAACGGTTGCTCTACCGGCCCAACCTGCACAGCGGTGCGCGTGCACCTGCTCAAGCGCGGCCATGGCTGCCGCTGCCTGGCAATCCGTACGGTACGGTTTACAGTACGGCCTCGTGTACGGTCCCTACTTGGCAGCAATGGCAGACGGACGGTGCCTCCATGTCCGACCTGTGAAGGTGAAGGTTTGCTTTGATGTGTTTCTGGTCCTTTCACCATTTCTGTTTAAAAATAAAAAATAAATAAGCTGCATAATCACTTTACCCTTAAACAATAAGCTCTAGCCAGAAAAAGATGAGCCCTAAGCTTCTTCGTTCCACAGAGGCTGGCCGACGGGGATGCACAAGCTTTAGGTTGGCATGCGCAGCAAGTTCGCAATGTGTCTCTTTCAACAGACACGAGCGTGCCGCCTTGAATAGTGTGCGTAGGCATCGAAGTTAAAGTGGATCATAGGAAAGAACAGGCATTTCAACACAAGCAGATAACGGAAATGGCTGCACGGCAGCCTTGCACAGATTTATTTACAATCGATGAATGAATCTGAGCAAGGAGCTGACATGACGCTGCCGTATAACCCCTTCCATTACGTTTTCAATCCATGGCTGGTCTAGTAATGGACTAAGGCAATTCTCTTACTACAACGAGGGCTGAAGACCAAACTAACCCAATATGGTTTACTACATTGGAGCAGGTTATCAGGTTTTTCTTGAATGTAGAGAGATACATTGCGGAGGCGGCTAGCTTCCGGACTTGGAAGCTCCTGCAGAAAGAGGGAGTTGGAGAGCGCTTGGCAGTGCTGTGCCCGACTCAGTAGAGGTGTGTGCGGCGGGAAGAAGTGCCACTGCGGTTCCCTTCAGCACTTGCACTCCCTCTCCCACTGTTTGACATGTTGTCAAAAAAGTAACCCTGCTTCAGCAACAGCCCGGATTACATGAGGCGCACTACATTAGCAGTAGGTGATAGACAACATCTCAGACACTACTGGAAACCAGTGAGTTCTACAATCCACTGTACCTTTTTATTGAGCTTCTGAAACATGGAACACTGCCGTTGGAACTCACGGCAGGAGGGGAGGGAGAGAAGGGGAGGGCAACGGGAGTGGAGGGAAGGGTGGATTGCTGAGATACAAACTTTGGAAACGGTCACATTATATGCCCTTACAAAGATGATTTTTGATCCTTAAAAAAATGATTGTTTGTCGAAGCTTTTGGTGAAGTCTACTTCTCGTTCAAGCCCTGAGAATTTGTAGAAGTTACAATGTTTTAAACTTTGAGAAACCCAAAGCATGGCATACACGCCAGCTGGCCCGCATACCTGAACCGCTTGCGGTAGACGCTGACGTCTGTTACTTCAACAGTGGCTCGGAGAAGGTCGTCAGTCAGCACAGGGTGTGTAAAACGTAGTGTTTGCGACACATATATTGCTCCTGGCTGCCCTGCAGCATACACATCTACAATTTAGGCTTTCTGCCATTTTTCATCATCGTAGATTAAACTACATTTGCCGGAAAATACGTCGCCAATGTGCTGAGAATGCAAAACGGCCGAAGGGCTGCATGCAAAGGAGCTGTCGGCCTGCATAAGCGTTGCGTTCACCGAGGGTTTGTGTGAAGGTGGACGACAGATAAAATGCATAGTTGAAGCAGAAAACATACGAAGTGGTTTCCAATTATAGCTGGAAAAAGTCCTGCATAGAGCAGGCCATGGACAACTGTATCCTTGAATCCCGCCTTCGCTGCTGCCTCCTTGCAGACGTGAATGGGGTTCAAATCTCCTCCAATTCGTGCGTACTCAGCGACGTCATGTGATGTGAACCTGCGCTCAGACTCTCTGATATCTCCGATGCAGACAGGAGGCAGTGCTGAACGCTCTCCAGTGGAGCAAAAGCGGGATTGGCAGCCATGGCGGCAGCTCTTCCAAATCTGCAGAGTTTCCGCTGATTTGAGGCGAGAAAATGAAGTAGTTCCGCTGCATATAATGAACGCGCGCAATGCAGGTGGATGCATGAGTAGAGAACTGCGTGAAGGCTGTGCTACAGCATGCTGCCTGCCTGCTCGTGAGGATAGCAATGACGGCCTCCGGAACCCTAAAGGCGTCCCATGTTCCAGTTGTGTCTGTTCCATGCGTAAAATCAGTCTGACGCGAATTTACAGATCTGAAACTGCACAGAGATGCTCATCCTTCGCCACTGGGCCATGGCTATTGATGCCATGCAGGACATGGCCATGGGTCGATGACTCAGTCATGGCCAGAGCTGGCCATTGCCATCCCCTCCTTCCAAAATGCATGAGCAATTGAGCATCCATCACGCCCTCCATCCATTCATCCAGCATGCCCATCCATCCATCCATCCATCCATCCATCCATCCATCCATCCATCCATCCATCCATCCATCCATCCATCCATCCATCCATCCATCCATCCATCCATCCATCCATCCATCCATCATGCCCATCCATCCACCCATCCATCATGCCCATCCATCATGCCCATCCATCCATCATGCGCATCCATCATGCAAACGCCATCATGCAGGTGCAACCCTACAAACCCTAAAAAACAAGGCTGCACTGGTTCAATCCTTTGAGCTTTTAGAGCTGCTCTGCTCCCTTGGGCATGGCTGCAGGATGTGCAGCAGCAATAGGCTGTCAAAGCTTAGGGTTCGAGGCTGTCTACTCAAAGCTGCGTGGAACTTGCTGCCTCGCTTCATGCGAGAATGAGGATGGATGTCTCGGAGCTCCCTTCCCCGAGCCATGGCGGAACCCTCTCGCCTCCTTCCTCCCATGGCGACCATAACGGCGATTTCGCCATCACACTGGCCTCCTCCACTAACCCTTTCTCCTCCCATGCGTGGCGGACTGACAACAGTCAGGCATTGCCAGATGCAACTCTATCTCGTCCTCTTCCTTCTCTCCCTCCATTCCTCCAGCAAGAACAGCTTCCCATAGGGCCTGCTCCAGAACTTCGACCGAAGTCATTGTCACTTTTATTAAATAGAAAGAACTCCGCCTCTTCCGACATTAAAGAGAAACAATTGTGTTCGTGGAGGGAAAGACTGCGAAAACGGAAGCACACTGGTGAGAATCTTCAGATTAAAGAAGAGGGAGAAAGTTTAAACGGCATGTCGACAATAGTGATACCATTGCGGGCAACTCCTAATGCCGCTCGACAGTATTTCAAGTCGACTCCTTTGCGTCCAAAGACTGCAAAAACTCGAAGTTCGTCCAGCTTGCAGGTTTCTTTGGCTTCAGATTCATTTTCTACTCCCGAACGGCAGGCTGTATCGAATGTGTCATTTGACCGCCTGCCTGCCTCTTTTTGCAAAGTGGATGCGGTCCAGCTGGCAATGCGTTTGGTGGGAAAGCATTTGCGGAAAGAGGATGTGGTGCTTCGGATCACAGAGGTACAAAAGCCCTTTCTCTTTTCGTGCCCCCGTATATATTACTTGATACCGTATGAAGCGCACCTTGTTTTTTTCGTCGCTGAAAGCTCCCTCTTTGGACAATGGCTGCGTCCTGTGTGTTTTTAGTGCTGCCGTGAGTACTCTTCTTATCATTGATATTCACGTAGATATGTATCTTTCAATCAATTGAGGACTCGCAAGATGTCGCAGGTGGAGGCTTACACCGAGGGAGATACGGCCTGTCATGCCCGTTTTGGAAAAACGGGCCGCACGGCTCCTTTGGTAAGTCTTCTTTGTAGGTATTTGCAACTCAGCGTGTCCACACATGGATCCAAAACTCTCGATTGTTGTACACATGGTAGCAGCAAATGAGCTTTTCTCTGCCTGGTATGAAAGGACCATGTAGCTTAAATCCCCAATCCGTCAAACCCATTCAAAGTGGAGGAGGATTTGATGCCCCTACTGCCTGATGGATGGTGCTAGTTTGGTCCAGGAGGCCACGCGTATGTGTACCTCTGCTATGGTCTGCACAACATGCTGAACATCACCGCAGATGAGGAGGGAATTGGAGCAGCCTGCCTCATCCGGGCATGCCAACCCGTCCATGGTGGGGCTCATCCTAGGATTTGTGGAGAATTTGCAACCTCTGACTTGACTTTTTCAATTGTTTTCCTATATTTAAACGCCAACGCCGTCATTATCATCTACACTTTGATGGCAATGCATTTTCCCAGTCAGCTGACGACATTTCCAGCCATACCAGAATCAGTTTACTTAACAGCTTCTTCAATTGAGTGATAGGCGGGAGAAGCAATGGCTGCAAAGATGGTGACGATGATGATGATGAGATGGTGACGATGATGATGATGAGATGGTGCCTTCATAGGATGTGCTTTGATCCCCCTCCTCTCTCTGTCTCCCTCGACCTCCTTTTGTGCCCTTTCCTACTTTTTCTTCTTGCCAAGTTTGAGTGTAATATTTTCGATGCACTGACTGCTCCTGACCTGTTTTCAGTTTTGATTTTTTGTTTGCTCTCACAGGGATCGCAACCATACAACTAAGACGCGGCCTGCAAATAGAGGGACCCAATTTGCTGACGGGGCCTGGAAAGGTATTTTGAGACAAGAAGGAAAGGGTATGCCTTCCACGAGATTGAAAATACCACATTCGCCTTCTTTGTTTTCTTATTGTGATCGTTGCCTTTCAAATTCACCTAATTTTGCTACCGCTATCTTGTTTGTGAAGTGAAGGTGGGCCAAGCGTTAGGCCTAACGCCAGAATGGTCCCACCATCCGTTATATGAAGAAGGTGAGAGAGATTTCCAATTCAATGTGTCTCTCGTCCTGTGAAACATCGGACGTCCTGCCTTGACCCTCATAACCACTCAGTGTATATGGATGATGTCATTTGAGCATGTCATAGCCCTGCTCTCTCTCTCCTATTTCTCCGATCTCGCATTCTCCCTCTCATTCTCTTCTTTCTGCACTCTCTTTTTTTCTCTCTCTCTCTCCCTCTCCCCTCTCACTCTCTCTCCATCTCCTCACCCTCCAATGTGTGGGGGATGGCCTATTGCAGGAGGACTGGAGCTCCTTGATGGACCCCCTCCACCAGAGGGGCTGCTGGCGGGGCCGCGAATTGGGATAGACTACGCGTCTGAGGAGGACAAGAGCTCCCTTTGGCGGTTTGCTGCAGCGGGAACCAAATGGGTGAGCTCTTCTCGCAAGGGGCTTGTGCCCGTGAAGGAAACTGCGTTTTGAATGGAGGAATCAAGGCAACTGAAGCAAGAGTGGCCAAAAAAAAAAAATGGCGTAGAAGGACGTAGCCATGTAGAGATAGAACGACCCATGTACAGAGTCAGCGGGTGGAAATAAATGTGCATTTTCCTTGTATTCTTTTGTAGCAATGATTGTATGCCATGTGCCTCATCATGTTGATGTTTCCAGAGCATGCTGTCAATCTTCATGGACACCATCCCTTGACAATTTAAGGTCACATTCAACATGCACATTGAATCGAAAATAAGTGTAAGCATGCATTATTGTGTATATACATAATTGAATGTAATTGCGGATCAAGAGAAGAAAACTGGCCGTTATCTAGAGTGAGGAGCTTCCAGGGGTTTTCACATCCCGGTTTTCAAAAGCAGCAACAAGCACAAAAGAATGGCAAACATTCCTTCCCAATCCTACAATTCGATTCAATTCAATTCGACACTTCCGGAAGAATGCAGGTGGGCAGACACATGTTCGTGAAGCCTGTACAGCCTGTTAAGAACTCTCTAAACTTAAAAAAAGAAAAAGGTCTTGACGACGCCATCGGAGTTGGCATAGTTTCTCGAACTTCTGGCTGCAGGAATATCAAAATCTGTCACAGCAGCCTGCAGACACATGGCCGCCTGCCATCAGAGTGGGCTCAAACTTTACGAAGACTTTGGACGCAAAGTGATGAGAGGCAGAGAAGGGGATGCAACTGAGCTTCAAATAAAGTTTGAGAGGAAGAAAAGGGGCCTACGAGTGGGAAGCACGGGCCTGCTCCCCGGCTTGAGCCCCAGCTGCCTCACAGCTGCCTGCAGGGCCGGGTGGCGGGTGGCGAGGAACAGCTGCAGCGCCCTTTCTGTCATCCCACCCAGTCGCAGAATGCCCTGCATACACGCAGCATCCAGTTTCTTTCTTGTATTGTCAAGTCGGTGTTGACATCTATACGCATAGCCAAAACGGACATTCTGCTGCCACTGTCAGCAG
This sequence comes from Zygnema circumcarinatum, assembly GCA_037447605.1. Taxonomy (NCBI): domain Eukaryota; kingdom Viridiplantae; phylum Streptophyta; class Zygnematophyceae; order Zygnematales; family Zygnemataceae; genus Zygnema; species Zygnema circumcarinatum. The sequence continues at coordinate 1,052,176 of CM074809.1, forward strand.
TATGTTTTGGCTGGACGTCTGTTAATTGGAAAAAAAGCTCAAAATGCGGTCACCGAATCAACTTAATTTATCGAAATGCCGAGCGTGACAAATGGATGGTTGCTCTGTGAGCCAAATGAGAAGCACTTCATGTGAAAAGGAGGAACTGGATGCATCAATTTGTCAACCTATCTGTAAACCTGGATTGACCTCCTGACCTTCCTCTTCCTCTGTCTGCTAAGCTTCTCTTAATGCAGCAAACTGAATTAAATCTAGAATCATTCAACACATCACGCAACTTGAAACTCGACTATAACTCTTACATGCAGATAGATGGCTTCAAGTAAAGAACGAACATTATAAACCCATAAACTCGAATTGTTTTCCAAACAACCATACACTGAGCTCGTCTTTCAAAAGCGGTAAAGGAAGAGAACTGAGTAAAGTTTCCCTTACCCAAAACAGCATCATCACAACCTCTTCAGGAATGCCTTCCAGCGACTGTACATGCTGAATGTTCAGAGCAACCACTTCAAGCGAAAGAAGATACAGTGACGCTGGGCCCATTCTGGGCACCTCAATCTCAGACAACTGCCTCTCTCTTGAGCTCCTGACGGTCCTATTTGCACGTCCAGCTCCTTCATCGGATCCTCTCCTAGCTAAATCATCACCTTTTCTTCCAGCCGCTCTTCTCTCCTCCCTCCTGCTACTGTTGGTGCAACTGCTGCTGCAATTTTTCCCCGAAAGATTGCAAGAATTACCTAGTTCCTCTCTGCTTCCTCCATTGATGCTACTGCTGCTGTTGTTGCTACATGAAGCTGCAGATGCTTGGAGGGAGATTTCATCCAAGTTCAACGGTGTGAGAGACTCTGCCGAAGAAAAGTCGAGCTCGGCGGGAGTGCAGAAGGAAGACGCAGGCACCTGGTTCCGCATTGAGTCGTCCGCACATGCCATGGAATCAGCTTTAGTCCCCCTCAGCTGCGCAGCGCATACAATCGGCGCCAAAGCTGAGGTTAGCACCCATTAAGGGGCAAACTAGGGTGATAGGGTTAGATCATAGTGAGGAAAGGGGTGGGCTAGAATTACAGATAAGTTAGTAACGTGGAATTAGGGTAGCGAGTAGACGAGAAGGTAAGGAAAGCCTGAAGCCACGGAAAGTGGAAACTGGATGAAAAGTTGAACAGCAGTTTCCACGAAATTTAGGGTTCCGGATGCAGAAAGGCGCGGATGCTGGAAGCTTCCTAGCAACGAGCGCTCGGCTCACAAATTAGGGTTAAGGGCCTCTCACTGCAGGGACGATGGAGTCGGAGGTAAAGCGAAAGGGCTCCAGAAAAGCTCTTGCTGCTACTTCGTCGGCGGGGGACTTCTGAGTTTTGGGGCAGGCTCAAGAATGAGGTAGAGGGTGTAGGAGCTCCTGCAGCGTTCACACAGAGGACCATTAAACCCTAGCATCTGCCCTGAATCCTCTCACCGAGACCTGAACCCCTGGAGCGATCATGCTGGCTCTTCTCACACCTCTCGTACCGCGGCAGCTCTCTGCAGTGAGGCATGGGGGGAAGCTCCTATCACCATGGCGGCCTCTAAACCCATCAAACCCTAATTCGCCGGACCGGCCTGTCTTGCTCGCCCTCTGTGAGAGCCTCCTCCGACCCTCTCCTCTGCAGAGTGGCCAGAATCGGGGACTCTGTTCTGAGGAAGGGGGCAGAGGCAGGGGAAAGGGAGAGGGCGAGGGAGTTGGAGAGGCAGAGGTGGTGATTGTGGAGGGAAGGGAGGGCTCTTTGGAAGGGCCGGGAGCTGCGGAAGGTGAGGAGGTGGCTCTTGCTGTTGAAGGCAGCAGTGAGATAGAGGGGCGAGGGAGGAAGAGGAGGAGGAAGGTGGCGGCAGTGGCAGCCGCGGATGAGGGAAAGGAGAGCCTGAAGGAAAAGGGAGGAGAGAGCGGGGAGGCTGTGGAAACCTCCATTGTTGTTGCAGGGCCTCGGCCAGAAAATTATCCCAAGGTGAGAGCATTTGGGGCTTTCGTAAATCAGGAAATTTGCACTGGGTTAGTGAGGAGGAGGAGGGCAGGGGAGAAGGAAAGGCATAGGGAGGGAGCTCGTCTGAAAAGTTGACAGAGATGCGTCTTCAGTCATGTCTATACAATCTATCCCTCTAGTACGAAATTGATTGAACACTTAAAATCTCAAGTAACGACTAAGTATTGTAGGGGCGAAGCGTGGCATGCATGAGTGCGGGAAGCACAGAAAATGATAATTTTTTTGAAGTACATGATTAGTTTTTGATGCGCAAATACCGTTCAAGACAAGAGAGATTGCCTCTATACCGATTCTGGAAGAAGGCTGCCATTTTTGGAACTACGTTACATGATCATGAGCTGAATAGCGAGCTTTGAGGTTGAAAATGGTTCTTCACTTTAGACGGATGTAGGACCAATATTGAACGAAATTTTATATCGAGGGAAATTTCTCATATGCGAAGAGAGGCTTAGTTAACATTAAAAAAAAAAATTGTTCTTTTTCCATTCCACCTCTTAACCGAAAGTCTCAAGGCACAGGAAGTTGCGGGATTGGTTAGACGCTACCGTGATATTTGTGCTTCGAGGGAAACAATACCACTACTGCATGCACTGCGATTATCAAAAAGTTCAACGAAGTAGAGACGAATTGTATAGTATGATAAAGGATAGCGTGTTGCAGTAGAAGCTTGTAAGCATCTGTTATCCATTTCATGTCTGCATTCGTTTGGTTGAATGTAATATTGTGTCGGCTCAAGTGTTTTGTGGGCTCCATCAGGTGCTGGCGATTCCGCTGACTCGGAGACCCCTCATCCCAGGGTTCTTTGTCCCCGTTCAGTTAAAGGTAACGGAGCAGATTCCGCGTGTATTTTTTTTGGGACTTTGTCCTAAAAGCCGTCAATCCTTTTTAAACCTAAGACAACTTCCTGCATACATGCTTCCCTGCAAGAATGTTGATTATGATTCCTCATTTCAATCAAGCTCTAACTCTTGCATACTTAGAACAGAACCTTTTTGCAGAGCAAGAGCTGTACATTATCAGACTCATGTATTCCTTCACCCTCTTTTAAACATCGCCAAATCTAGTGTCTGTTGTTGCGTGTTACTTTAATCTCGTGTGCAGAATCCCAAAATGGTGGAAGCCCTTATGGAATTGAAGAACCGGGGAACTCCTTATGTGGGCACATTCCTTACAAAGAAGGCAGTAAGAGAGGGGGCAGGGTTCATCTCGGAGGGGGAGGAGGGGTCGGCGGTGGAGTTGTACGGAAAAGAATTCAGCCAGCGGATGCACGAATACGGGACTTTTGCCCAGGTGAGTAACAAGTTGAGGTCGAGCAAACTCTATTGTGCTAAAGAAGGGTGAAACAAACGACCACAATTGACTCAATTGACCAATTGACCGCAATTGACTGACAAAGATACCCAGTTTTTAGTGCATTTCAAGAGTGCCATTCTTTCTTTCTTTACAGTAAAAAGTAGCGCCTTTATATTGGGCCCTCGTGGTTTCAGATCCTGCATGTAACGCCGGGCCCCGAATCCACCCAAGTGCTGTTCATGGGCCACCGGAGGCTGCGCTGGACATCAGTGGTGAGCTGGAAACTCAAAAATAGACGAATTAGGGTTGAGAGAAATCAATTAGGGTTAAGAGAAATCCTTTAGTCTCAGGCTTTTTTCTACCTCCAGGCTGAGCAGGAAAGGATGTAAAAGGGACATTGCTTGACCAAGGTTGGCACAAGTTCTTCTCTTGATGGAGTTAGTTTTGGTTGATTCGAGTGTGTTTCTGACTTGATTAGAAGCAGCGAGTCATGTGAGGAAGTGATGCAGTAATTTGGAGGGAATGGAGGGGAATGATATGAAGTGGGGGAGGGATGTAGGTGGAGGAAGACCCCTTGACTGTCACCGTCGAGCATTTGAAGGTTTGGATGAAACTGAACTCTCGGCCTCAATGTTAATGATACTAAACTATAGCTTCAAGCGAGCTTCTTTTTGCTGTCATTCTGTCTCCCTCTTTCTTCTCTTTCTCTCTCTCCGCCCTCTCTCTCGCTTGCTCTCGCTACAATCACAGGTTAGGAACCCTACCCTTTTTTTTTTGTGTGCTTTCTTCATCCAATGCTGGAAAGAATGACGAGTTTGAGATTCTAGGGTTGTAGGACAAACCGTACGACCCTGAAGCGAACGACGTTATGAAGGCGACGGTGATGGAGGTGGTCAGCACTCTCAAGGACCTCATCGCTCTAAACCCGCTCTACAAAGAACACATTCCCCTCTTTACGCAGGTACGCCCTGTTCTCTCTCCCCTCTCTCTCTCCCCCCCCCTCTCTCTCCCTCTCTCTCCTCTCTCTCCCTGTCCCTCTCTCTCTTTTACTCTCTCTCACACACACACTCACCTGCCCGCAGCACGTCGGAGACTTTAACCCGTCGCGGATTGCGGACTTTGGGGCTGCTCTTACGACAGCGGACGATTCCATGCTGCAGGGCGTGCTTTCAGAGCTTGAAGTAAATCCTCAAAACCCTAATGCTTATCACCATTCTACCTCCACAAACATATTCGTCACATTGTTGGATTGCTCGGATCGATCGATTAGATGCCATTCTACTCATGCAGAAAAGTGATTCTTTTGTGGTCCAATTGAGGCTTTATTTTGTGTGTCTCCCACGCATTTAAGCCGCTTTAATTTTGAGGGTAACTCGGAATGTTGGACCTTCCCTCTGTGCGGGCAGAGCAGGTGGAGAAGAGGCTCGGGCTCACCCTCATGCTGCTCAAGAAGGAGCTCGACCTGGCCAAGCTTCAGGTGCTGCAAACTGCAAACTGCAAACAAACAAACATGCAAACTGCAAGAGCCGTAGCAGTATAGGGATTTTGAACATTGTGGGATATGGCTCTGGACAAACTTTCTGAACAATCCTCCCCTGAAATCACTATCCGAGGAGAAGGTGGGAGGGATGAAAAGGGAATTCATTTGAAGGGGGGTCTAGATAGAAAGTCCAGGTGGAATTTAGAACTTGAGATTGACACCATAAGGAGAGGAGAAGTACTGGGAACTGGCATTAGCTATTTAACTCTAGTATCCTACGAAGATATTTCTGCTGTTGCCTTCAAAAAGTATTCCTTTAGGAATATTCTGTTGGCATTTGTTTCAGTGCATAAATGGACTCATTGCGTTTTGAAAATTTTGGGAGTGTGTAGGCTAGCATAGCCAAAGGAGTGGAGGAGAAAATTTCCGGCGAGCAAAGGCGATATGTTCTACTGGAGCAGCTGAAAGCCATCAAGAAGGTGAGGTGAGAAGGGGAGAGATTTGAAAGGCTCGCATTGAGGGTGCTTTCGTTTAGCGGTTTTGAAGCTTAGGGTTGTTGAAGTTGAAGCAGGTTTGGGTCCTAGAGGGCTCTCAAGGTACACAATCGACTTGAGGAAGTTGCTGGAAAAGTTGATCTTTACAAGGTAAAGGTTCACATCATATGTCGTTATTTTGTTTTCTTTCGTTTGTTGGTCTTCTTCTGAATTTTTTGAAAACAAAAAGGGACGAGGTTGTGCATGTGTGCAGGAGCTTGGCCTCGAAAAGGACGATAAAACCACGCTGATTGGTACTGTTCGTGAAACCCTAATCCTGCCAACCCTAATTATTAAATGAAACAAACCTTAGATAACCTTCAAGTCCTTCAACAGAAATTTTCTAGCCTTGCCTTTTGGAGCCAAACTTTGACACGAAACCTTTTGTGGATTCTCAAGGCACAATTGGGCTTTCTAATTCATTTCTTACAAGGTTTTTCTTTCGGATCAAGTTGCATGAGATCTAGGCTTCATGAGCTACCCATGAGCTACTCACTTTAGAACATCCAATGCTCCTCTAATTCCCACATCGCTGGGCACACTTTGGGGCTATGCAGGAAAGTTCAGGACGAAATTGGAGCCCTTTAGGGAAGCCTGCCCTCCCCAAGTGCTGCAAGTGAGTTTAACTTGAGTGAGTGCAAGTGCAATTGCAAGTGAGCTTAAGTCTAACTTCCTGGAAACACAAAATCATCGACCCCCTCGTATGGTAGGGCTAGCAAATTCCACTTGTTGCAATGGTTGGAAAATTCTCAACCCGAGCCATCTCTCAAACACTGCAAACAATCTACCGATGCGGCACAATGTCGTCAACAATGTTCTTCTTTGGTGACTGTTGACCGTTGACCATTGGCTGTTGACTTTTTGACCGTTACAGGTGATCGAGGAGGAGATAGCGAAGCTGCAGGGTTTGGAGGGGAGTTCGAGCGAGTTCAATGTCACACGGAACTACCTCGATTGGCTCACCTCCCTCCCGTGGGGGCACCACAGGTGGAAAATACAAAACAAAACAAAAAAAAAACAATACAGAAATGTGTTGTTTGGATAGGCACAGTTTCAGGGCCTTTGTTTTGTTTTTGGCCCCCTTGTCTTTGTTTGGGTGATTATTCTACAAGGTTAGCAGGCGAGGCTTCATGTACCATTGGTGTCAACATGCTTGTGGTTTTGGGGGGGAGGGGGGCGGGCAGCAAAGAAAATTTCGATGTGAGGAGGGCTCAGAACGTGCTCGATGCGGACCACTACGGTTTGGAGGATGTGAAGGAGCGCATTCTCGAGTTCATCGCCGTGGGGAAGCTAAGGGGCACGGCGCAGGGTGAGGAAGAGAGAGAGAGAGAGAGAGGGAGAGGAGAGGGAGAGCAAGAACGAGCGAGAGGAGGGAGAGCGGGAGAGAGTGAAAAGAGAGAGAGAGGAGAAAGAAGATGAGCGAGAGAGCGAACGAGTGGCGGAATGGGAGAGGAAAAAGGGAGGGAGTGGAGGAATGAGAGAGGGATATTGGGAGACAGGGAGAGAGTCTAGGTGAAATGGAAAGCAGGAATGAGAGAGGGGGAGAGAAAGAGAGAGTGTGATGCTTAGATGGTGAGAGGGGAGCGGAAAACGAGGGAGGTCTGTTGAAAGCTTGTTGCCACTCTGCCGCATACGTTCATCAATTTTGTGGGCCTGTTCCGCGAATTCGATTCCGTTATCTAAATATTGTCCTTTCGAGCTTCTAATTTGGCCCTCATTGTTGGTCCAATGTTGGAACATGTAAATAACATGTGATTGAATAGACCTCATTTCTGCGGGAAGTTCTGCGTCGTGTTACAGGAAAGATCATTTGTTTGGTCGGGCCGCCCGGAGTAGGGAAGACGTCGATTGGGCGATCTATTGCAAACGCTTTGAACCGAAAATTCTATCGATTCTCTGTCGGAGGTTTGAGTGATGTTGCGGAGATAAAGGTACGGAGATGGAGAGTTGAGGGAAAAACAAAATTGGTTATGGCTGTTGGTCAAACAGCATAAAACTTTGCTTCCCTCTTTCTAGTTCTGATGAGCATCACAGTTTTTTTTCTTACTTGTTTCCGAAAAACCGGCCGTTCTTGGAGTTCTAGGTGAAGCATGGAGCTTCTTCAGACGTAAGAAGTTGATCTGAAGTTGAAGAGACTCACATTCATTTTTAGCGAGACAGTGAAAAGATAGTCACTTTGGTATTGGAGGGTTGCATGGCATCAGGGTCATCGCAGAACCTACGTGGGAGCTATGCCTGGCAAAGTAGTGCAGTGCTTGAAAGCCGTTCAGACTGCCAACCCTCTTGTGCTTATCGATGAAATCGACAAGGTGGAGCTCTGATTCAACCCCTTCAATCTTCGCTTTAAAGGCCTCTGAAGCTTTATGAGTGTATGGGCCCTCATAAAGCTCAAGCATTGTGGAAGCGTCTTTTAAGTGTTCTAACGAATGATTTTTTGAGAACCCACACACTGCATTTCGTCCCTTTTGCTTTGTTTTGTTGGGGTTTGTCGCTGACAGTTTGTGTGCGTGCGATTTCTCAGTTGGGGCGGGGGAATTCGGGAGACCCTGCAAGTGCGTTGCTGGAATTGCTTGACCCGGAGCAGAACTCCTCTTTTCTGGACCATTATTTGGATGTTCCCATTGACCTTTCCAAGGTTAGACTCTTCACAAGTCTAAGATGGTCCAATTTCTTGACAAAGCAAAGTGAAAAAGGCTACCTATCGTCAATAGATGGTTCTTAAATGTCCACTGTTTGCTCGCTTGTGATGTTTGCTTCTACTTTTAACGATGTGTCTCCCACAAAAGTTCCAATTGTTCACGAACTTTTAGTGTGCATCTTTCGATCCGTAAACGCGTGTCAGCGACATGGAACGGACCTTTACGGAAGAATCTCAACTTTGGAAAGGGCTAAAGCTCATACTGAAAAGCTCCTGCTTCCTTTATGTTCAACAAAAGTGAGATTTTGCTCACTTTTCCGTTCCTTGTTTTCGTGTTTTGAACACATCCACCTTTACACCAATCAGGTCCTTTTCGTCTGCACTGCAAACGTTCTGGAAACGATTCCCGTACCTCTTCTTGACCGCATGGAAATCATCCGACTCGCTGGATATATCGGGGATGAAAAGATGCACATTGCTCGCGGCTATTTGGAACCCAATGCTCGAAATGCATCTGGAGTGGCCCTACATCAGGTAGAGTATTATCTATTCTTTTTGAAGTAGAATTGGTTCTGTTTTGCATCTTCAATGTTTGCACTCGTAGTGTGATGGATTGTCCAAACGTGAACATCTTTCTACAGGTGGAAATAACAGAAGATGCCATACTGAGGCTGGTGGAGGATTACTGCCGAGAAGCGGGAGTCCGCTCTTTACAAAAACACATTGAACGGATATATCGGAAGGTGGATGCTCGTAGCATTTCCTGCTTATTTTTTGAAAGTGACAAGTGAATGTGTGAGGATTGTGCTGTTATTAGCCCTGCGCACAGTTTCAGTTGTCTCGGGAGCGAGCAGTTTCTGATTAGTGAGTTGAGATTCTTTAGAGATTTGGTGGTGTTTTTTAGGAGAAGGACAAGGCTCAAAAGAGTTTTTTGGTTGCTGAATCTATGGCGGCTGATGTGGTCCTCCCCAGATCGCCCTGCAAGTCGTTCGTCGAGAGGCGGAGATGGAGAAGACTCACAAGGAAGATGCAGTAGAGGGAGTGCAGGAGGCAGTAGTGGGAGAGGCAGAAGGGAAAGAGTCGCATGGCTCTCACGTAGTAGAGATTGCGGAAAAAATAATCGAAGGAGGGAAGTTCGAGGAGGGCGAATTGGTGGCGGAGTTGACAGAAGAGAGTGAAGACGAGGAGGTGCGGCTGCTGCGTGAGACGGAACGGAAACGGAAAGAAGTGGAGGAGGCAGTGGCAGAGAACGGGAAGCTGCAGGAGGTGGGAACCCTATGAATGTGGAAACCCTATCTGAAGAAGGGCAGGTCTGCATTGCAGTTTCTGAGCCTGCCGTGTGATATTTTCTCAGTTTCTGGCCTATTAGGGTTAGGAGCACATCTCATCTCTTCTGACACAGAGAGCTGGTGGCGCCACGTGGCACTGCAGGAGCAGTTGACCAATGTGCAGCCGCCAGCTCAGCAGACTGAAGGCGAGGTCGCGAGCCGTGTGATCGGAGAGAAGATTGTTGTGAGCGGAGAGAACCTGCAGGAGTATGCAGGGCAGCCGGTATTCCAAAACGAGCGGCTTTACGAGCAGACACCATTGGGGGTCGTTATGGGGCTCGCATGGACATCCATGGGGGGGTCAACGCTGTAAGCTTCCTTCTCCAGAAGATGTGGTTGTTGCCTTTCTGAAAAAAGTCAAATCATACAATCCTGAACAAACATGAAACTCTTCAGTGAGCTGATAATGGTTGAGGTTAAATCACTTCCTTAAGACATGACTTTCTTTGATGGTCCAATCAGCATACGCATTAAGCTGACGTGCACGTCTGTGGATTGCAGGTATGTGGAGACCAGCATAGTGGAGCAGGTGATCTATGGCTCCAACTGAGCCCTTCTGTTTCTCCCAGCAGTCCATTCCATACTGAAGCTTGTTCCATTCGCTCTCCTCCGTCTGCTCAAACCCTAATTCCGAACGCTCCGCTGTGGGTGCGGATGCAGGGCGAAGGCAAAGGGGGCTTGAAGCTGACCGGGCAGCTGGGAGACGTGATGAAAGAGAGTGCTACCATCGCCCACACAGTCGCTCGCCGCATCTTCTCCGCCATGGCCCCCGGCAACAGCTTCTTCTCCTCCACCCTCATGCACCTCCACGTGCCAGCTGGCGCCACCCCAAAGGACGGCCCAAGCGCTGGGTGCACCATGATCACCTCCATGCTCTCCCTTGCGCTGGGGAGACCTGTCAGGAAGGACCTTGCCATGACGGGAGAGGTCACTCTCACAGGGCGCGTCCTGCCTATTGGGGGCGTAAGCTCTCTCTCTCTTCTCTTTCCCTCTCTCTCTCTCTCTCTCTCTCCCGTTTTCTCCTTCCGATGTTGTGCCTTGCCTCGGTGCTCCTTTTGATCGTTCCAAGGTGCGTGTTGCAGGTGAAGGAGAAGACGATCGGTGCGAGGAGGAGTGGCGTGAAGACCATCATCTTCCCGAAAGCGAACAGGCGGGACTTTGAGGAGCTGCTGCCGCACGTGCGGGAGGGCCTGGACGCGCACTTCACCGACAGCTACGAGGAGATATTCCGACTCGCGTTCGAAGAGGAGGGAGCGGCGCAGAGCGCGGTGGAGGAGGAGGTCGCTTCGACCTCGGCATGAGGAGGCAGCACATGCATTCAGAGGATGGGCACATCTCTCGTGTCTGCGTTTGCGTAGTAAGGAAAGGTGAAACCCTAGAGCTAGTTGGGAACAACATTGGAGGACACGGCCTGTACAGAGGGTAGCAGGTACACTCGGTAGCGCAATTACCATTCTTTCAATAGAAACATGGTCGAGAACAGTTTTGTAACAATTAAAAAAAACTCAACAGGGCTATGACGGAGCCTGCAGCTCTACATTATTCGCATCGATCAAAAAGAGAAAAAAACATGGTTTCAAAGGGATCTCAACCTTAAGAGGAACCGCGAGCTAAGCTACTGAATGCAGAATGGCTGGCTACACAGCCATGAAACAAAAGAATGGGAGTGCTATACAGCGCCACCTCTAAAAGTGGTCCAAGTTTGCAAAGTGCTCCATGTTCCCGAGGTGCGGCCCTATGGTCTGATGAATGGCGGCAAAGGCTGTCAGGACGCTGTACACAACTTCAAAAACGATGAACTGCGCAGCACTCCCCGGGATGGCCCGCACGAGGCACACGGAGAGGCCGCGGTAGAGCTCGCGCACAGAGCCCTCGTCTTGAAGGATGCGCAGCGCGGCGTGCAGAGCCCCTTTGAAGCGCGGCAGCGTCAGAGAGTCGGTTTGAATGCGGCTCTTCAGCGTGTCAAAGGGGTACCCAACCTGCTCAGATAACGAGAAAAAAGGCGCCAATGGTCAGAGGAGAAAGGGGAGAAAACAAGCACATAACTTCATTACCTGGTAGCATTCCTTCCGCAATTTAAGGTTTCTGCAATCATTCCAAAGCGGACAAAGCAACAGAATGAAGGAGGGGACATACGGAGAAGTAAGCCATGCCGGCCAGGCTGCCCGCCGGCCAAATATGCATCCAATGCAGGCCTTCCGGATGTGCATGTCTGCTGCCTCCCCTTCCAGCTCCCGGCTCCCCGAGAAGCAACATAACGATGTCATATACTCCAAAGAGCGCCTGTCCACCAGCAACAAACCCCTTCAATCAATCCAGCGATTGATAACAGCACGTATGCATATCTGTGGCTAGACGGGTAGTCTTAATGGGCCTTTCGACTCCCTGACTTTAGAAAGGCCAAAAGCAAGTGTAGCGCCCTTTCTAGCCCATGACATGTTTGCAGAGATGATGCATGCACAGATTGCCCACTTTCAAAGGACTGCCGTTCTATCGGGGACATAGGGTGCATCCATCTTTCCAAGTACATCTCGTGTCCAGCCTTTCTAGAGAGCGCGTTTGCTTTGCACACAACTATTTTCCATCTAGCTTCAAAAAGCAGTTCACCCCTCTCATGAGTTGTTCCCTAAGGTTCTAGTCGCCGCTTAGATTGGACATAAACGCCGACAACCCACATCAATGCTCATGATTGCAACTGCAGCTTACCACGTTTCCGGTGGTCTCCTTGAGAAATTGGAACACCCAACCGTAGTAAAGACCCAAAGGACCTTTTGCCGCAATCACCTCTTTCATCACATGCATTGCACTGGACACATGCATCTCAGCTGCATTTTTTCCGACATTTGTTGGGTTTCCTCTTCTTCCTCGCTTGGCCGCGCCAACTTGAAGCCGGGCTTTGACATGATCAAACGGGCAATAAATAATGCTCTCGACGGTTCCAATTAAAAAGCACGCAAGGATAAATCTGTGAGGTGCGAAAATGCTCGCTCCTAGCACCCCCCGGAGCCAGTCCATAGCTCCAAAAAGTAAAGCAACCCCAAGTGCGTTTTGAATCAACGGAGCTGCAAGCCCTTTGTAGAGTCCCGCCAACCCTTCCCTACGAATAATTGTCACCGTACAATGTAAAGGGCCCCTGTATAAGACTTTGTCACCGACCCGATCCTGAGATTGCGTTTGAATTCGCGTCTTCACAGTATCAAATGGATGACCTGCACACGCAAAACACGGGCTAGACATCGGCTTCTATGGAAGTACAACGGGAAAGCATCTATTTACGTCATCATGCGAACACTGAATGCAATTTTACTACCATGCATAGAGTGAGAGTGAAAACCTAAAACGTCCTGTACTGAAACCATTTTCACTGCCTCGATTCTAAGTTAACAGAGCATTTTTGAGCAAATCCTGAAAGCAACCATGTGATTTGATCCGCACCGATGAGGATCTCTGCAATTCCCGCACAGAAGCCGGCCACAACGCTTATCCTCGTGTCCCCCATTTCTTTCACAGCATCAACTCAAATTGCTCTGCAGGTACGCAAATGCAAAGAAATTAAAACCAGTTACTGGTATTCATGCAGGGAATAATTAAATTGCGCAAGAGGCTGCCATGCATTGAGTTGAAACATGCTTTGCTAATCCAAGTGATAGTGAGTTTGTATTGATCCGAAGGCTGCGTACACAACTCCAATGAATCAAACAAAAACTCTGCAATTGTTCACGGATACGTGTCAATTGAACGATGAGGGCCTCTCGAAGCCTGCTAAAATGCACAAAAGCGCTTCTTGCTTTTTGCCTTTACTTTTGCCCTAATCAGAAACAATTCGTTTGATCCATTTAGGTCATCCTTTCAGGAAATTGGCTATGTCATCACTTTAAATGAACTACAAAATCTGATGCTTGAGCAGAGTCTGCAGATCCATCCGCACTTCCGTGTTTCCTATCGCCATATGAAGTTATACCGTACCATTCCATCAGCGAAACCCTAATGCTCTGCCGAAAATGGATGACGTTGGCCACTCGCGAACTGTACCTGCCGGCATTGTCATCCCTTCATCACAAAGGCCTCCAAATCTCTCGCCAGAGACATCATCTGAAGCCAACCTTCAAATTAAACCAGAGAATATAGAATAATGTATGATTGTGATTATGAAAATGATCCCCAACGTGAAGAAAAGTATCAAATTTCTGCCTTTTCCCGCCTAATATTGGGGCCCTGCGATGCCGCTCTCAAGCCCTCTGCTCTGCAGGATGAAGGCAGTTGCAGGAGCACAGACATGGGTCAACATGGAGCAACTCTGATCCAGATCAAACGGGATACGCGGAGATCTACCTGGTGGACCCTCGGATCAATACGGATCAACAATGCGCAACTGGAGTAGGGATGGATTAATTACGACTATATAATATATATTATATTATACAACTGTGACGACTAGATAACGGCTGATATATATTACTTTACAACGCCTTTACAACATGTACGGTCGGACGGTCGTATGATCGTACGATTGTACGGTATTATGCGGTACGAATGTACGGTCGAGCACGAGCAGACAGAGTGAACCAGACGGACGCATTTCGCAACGCTAACGCCAAAACGACCTAATTTTGGTATGGTATGACCGTACGACCGTACGAGTACGGTCATACGGTCGTTAATTGTTCAAAACGAGTGGGTATAATATATGTAATAAAATGTTTTACTTTGTAATATATTTGCCATCGTGAGTTCAATATATCATCCCCCGCCTATTTGTAATATATTACTACTTTTAAACCCGTTCTAAAGTATATAATATATTCGGAATTTATAACGCGGGCCATCCCTAAACTGGAGTGCCACTGATCCGCTTGCGGGAGCAATTGCCCAATCTATGTGGAATCCGCGCAGTGAAGTTTCACAAAACTATGACACAAACTTAATTTGAACATAGAATAATTCACGGAAATCGTAGTTAACCGTTTTTATTTTTGAGCTGGCAATATCTGATTGGCAACGGTAGCGTGGTTTCCACGGAACAATCGCTCAACGGTTTCCACACTCATGGAAACAGTAAATCTGCACTGCCTCGAGCCCGCCCTCCAAGGCGCCTTTCCTCCAAATGCGAATTTTCACAAGAAGTCGATTACCTTCCAATGACGAATCGCCACGTGTAGTTATTGCATACGTGGCGGACACTGATTGGAGGATGCTTGACAAAGCAGAGAGAGGCAGAAGCTTGAAGGGAGAGAGGGCGCAGCTCCACCTTTGATGGAGGCAATTTGGAGGGCGCCGGCCATGGCCTCCCTCCACCTCATGCATGTCGGCCGGCAGCCATGGCCGCAGCACTGCTGCAAGGGAGCCATGGCCGTCCGGAATGGCTATGGAAGTCGGAGTCTGAGACCAGGGCAGCTGCTTTCAGCTATCTGTCTTTTCTCCATGGAGAAGAAGGCGCCATGGATTTCAAGGAGCTTCTCCACCCGCCGCTATTCTGTGACGCCGCAAGTGAGCAGCAGGGGAAATTCAAGGGGCCTCAGCTCACCGCTTCCGCGGACTGTAGCCATGGCTTCCATCCTGTTCACTCTGCTCGGCCCTCCTGCTTGTGTTCTCGGCTGCCCAACCCTAAAGGCTCCGTCTCTATCGCAGCCCTCCCTCCTGCAGACTGCTACAAGCACCAGGAAGAGGAAGCCTCTCTCACCTCCGCAGGGTGCTGCAGGGAGTCCACCAGGGTCTAAGGAGTCGGTGGAAGCTGTGGTAGCGGAGAAGGAGAGAAGGGTAGAGGAGGACCAGGACGAGGTAGAGCGGCTTGACAAGGAGCTCTCGGAGCTCCAGTCCATGGCGGATGAGACTCTGCAGCAACAGGTGGGCCTGCGGAGGCGCGACTATCCGTGCACGGCGGACGAGCTCCACTATGTCCCTTCGGGGGACTGGCGACTCGCCCTTTGGCGCTACAAGCCGCCTCCGAATGTGAGTGGGCAGGCGGCGCTCATTTTTAGAAGGCAGTTTTTGATGGAGAGGGGAAGTTCGACAACTGAAGGTCAACTATGCACTTGTCATCTGTGTCGTCCAAGTACCCACTTTGCGTTACAGCACGCATTGACAAATAGTTGAGGAATCTGTGCGGCCTGCTAATCGCATAGGCATGTACAATCAGAAATTTAGGTTTGGCTTACTTCATTTCTTCTGCTCTGCCTTTCAAACTGAAGGAGTAAGGCTGAAGTTAGCCTGGATAAGTGGATAACTTTAGACCTTTGGCGGAAAAATGGTTGTTGACTTTGCACTAATAGCAACGATAGGATCACCGCCATAGAGATTATAGTTCAAAGGTCGCATGCTGACTTTAAATGATCTATATTTTACTATCTCCATCGCGACTGTGCGCAGGCTCCGAAAAGGAACCATCCTGTAATTCTGCTCTGTGGAATCGCGACTAATGCAATTGGCTACGACCTTCATCCAGATGTAAGGTCAACTATGGCAGCTATAATGCACGCATTGAAATAACACTTTGTATGACCGATTTACATTACAGATCATCAGTTTACGTGGCTCCCGGATACTTATGCATGCTGTTTTTTCATTTCAGGTCTCTCTGGCTCGACACCTTCGCGATAACGGTTTTGATACATGGACACTTGAGGTGCGCGGAGCAGGACTTAGCCATTTAGCCGAGGAAGAGGACAAGCCAGCGGGAGAAAAGTTGGACGAAGTGAAGCGTCTGCAGAAGCAGGGGGGGGAAGAAGGTGATGCAAATCCAAAACCATCTCCTAATGTCGAGTATACATTAAAGGGTTCAGGGCCTGATGACTTGAGTATCAATGTTGCCGATCAGAATGGGAGCACAAGACCTGTGGATTTGAACGGAACTGTGGATCAGCTTCAAGATCAGCTCGATGTTCTTGCAGAGGAAGGCCAAAAGAATGCATTTTCTGAAAAGTTGGTTGAAATGCGAGAGATTGCGAAGGGACTAATGGAGGAAGCTACTAAAAAAACAGCACTTTCAGAAAGAATTTCTGACTTGGCTGAGGGTATAAAGGGGGTTTTGAATGAAGAACAGAAGAATGCCGTAGCCAGCAGGCTGGCAGACGTCCGGTCACGTCTGGCTCGATTAGGGGAAGAAGCACAGAAAGCAGGAGAGCCCTTGAAAGTGAATGAGCTCACAGAGAGGCTGAAAAAAATACTGGATGAGGGACAGAAATCTCAACTTTCGGAACGGATTTCTTCAGTTCGCGAAAGCCTGGGAAACCTTGTGGGAGAAGGGCAAAGGGCCGCCTTGACGGGAAGAATTTCGGACTTAGTGGAAAGGCTAACAACTTTACTGGAAGAAGGACAAAAGACGAGCGTTACTGCAAAAATTGTGGAGCTAAGAAAGAGGCTGGAAGTGCTTCTGGAGGAAAGTCAGTCTGCTGCATCTCCTAGAGTAGAGGAAGTGAGAGGAAGAATGGCGGTCATTTTGAATGAAGCACAGAGAACACTTGAACTCATGAAGAAGTATGATTGGGACTTCGATACCATTTTGTATGAGGATATCCCTGCAGCAATGGAATTTGTGGTAGAGCAATGTAAACCAGAAGACGGGAAAGTGATTGGCGTTGGGCATTCAATGGGCGGTATTTTGTGGTTTTCTCACCTTGCAGCAAAAGGTGCGTGTCTGGGCAGGTCCCTTTTTCTTTCACCTTTTCTTTCTATTACTTGCACAGACAGATGCAGTTTTGAGGAACATTCTGTATGTATCTTCAGAAGCTTCGATTCTTTTAGTGATATCGAGGCTGATAGAACGATGTATCCTGTGAAGTGCAGGCGAGAAATCTGGCCTGGCTGCAGCAGTGGCAATAGCTTCATCCATGGACTACAGCCCCTCCAATTCCAGTTTGAAGCTTATCGTGCCTCTGGTATGCTGAAGATCACATCTCACTTGCTAAATTGCGAAGCTCAACTTTCTAAAAGTAAGATTTATTAAGGGGTTCGGCGTCTTTATAAGTCAAAAGAAAGTCTAACGATAGTCGACACTACCGTCAAAATGAACACGTGAAGATTTTGACATCCCTATGCTTAGAGTTAGTGTGGTTCACTCACCCTCCTTTTTGCCCATCCTGTCCTGTTCTTGCTTCCGAACTTGAGCCTGCGAACTGTGCAGGCCACCCCTGCGAGGCTTGCCAGTGTCCCTGTCATCCCAATGGGTGTGCTGGCACGGACCGCGCTACCGTTCATCATGTACCCGCCGTACACACTCGCATGGATTGGTTACCAGATTTCCGCTCGCAACATGATGGACCCTGAACTCCTACAAAAACTCCTATTGAACAATTTCGGTGGGCGGGCCTGCCTTAGTACCCTACTTGATGTTAGGTCTAGATAGGAAAGTTCGCTGAAGTTTTTTGGGGGTGTTTTCCTGGTTCAAGGGTTTCGGGATCATGTAAACTGAGTCCTAAAGCCTGTGCTTGCAGACACGATTCCGGTGAAGCTGCTGCTGCAGATGGCCACTCTGTTCTATGGCTCAGGCCTTAAAAATCGCAACGGTACGGTGGAGTATAGAAAGGGACTGCGGGACTGCAATGTTCCTGTGCTCTCATTGGCCGGCGATCAGGATTGGATCTGTCCCCCCACTGCTGTCACTGGTGAGAACCACTGACCTCTCCTTTAGAGCATTTTTTTTTTTTTCATTGAGCTGCATGGAATCGCCAGCAGGTCAGCGACTGAGCTAGAGCCAACTGTTCATAAGTCTAAGTGACGGCTGCTGTTCCTCGAATTCAATATTCATGAAGAAGATGTGCCATCTCTTTTTTCTTGCTGATCGATTTTTCCGTTCTTTGCGTTGGGACACGTCACTTTCTGGTCAGACACGTTGAAATACTTCCCAGAGGAAAAGGCCTCTTACCGGCTCTTTGGCGGAGGCCCCGATGAGCATAACTACAGCCACTACGATCTCCTTGTGGGCAAATATGTGAGTACCTTTTTTACTGAGGATTTGGAGCCTGCCCTTCATGCATAGCATCAAGTTGGCTCTCCGTTTTGTGATCCGTCTGCTCCTTTGTTCAGCCATTCACAAGAAAATGCTTTCACCGGCCCTCCCCTTCTTAGGACTTGATGTTCTGGAGTTGTGGTGTTTACCGAGACCTAAATACGACCTATTCCAGTAATGTCTTGTGTAATGCCTGCGGTTGTGTAGCTCTTCCTCAGTTACGACTCTAAGCATTGAGGCTTTATGCCTGCTGCATGTCTTCCCTGTGCAGGCGAAGCAGGAGGTCTTCCCAGTGATCACCGACTTCGTGTTGGAGCATGATGAGTTGTCGTGATGCGAACAAAGTTTTTGAACTTCGACCAACTGAACAGTCCTGTCGACTTCTTGTATATAATTTCGGCATATCTCGGCATAGTGTTTCTTCCTGAGGAGTTTGAAGGAGGATGGGCGATGGCATCTCTGATTTCGTCTTTCTACATGCTTACTTAAAAGCGAATGGTGACATACTTCCTGTTCAATCTCTAGTCATTTTTTTTTATAACCTGTATAGTCACTGCAACTTTTCTTGTACGGATGAACGAGGATGTAATGTAGCCCTATTCCATGAACTGCGACTTCAAGTGTTTGGATCTGAACCCATGTTTCAATTTGTTGTTGCGGGTACGAGGCCTGCTTTCATATAAATGGTTTAAGATTGCAGACTCGAATGCTAAGACCAGCCGCCGCCCTTTCGCGCATTACGAGACCGCACGGGGGGACGGACGGACCACGCTTCAAGGATGAGCTTTGATTTAGGCGAGAGCAAAGGTTGGTAAGCTGTGTGCTGGGGTGGGTTTGATCGGACGATCAGGAATGACCGATTTTCTACCCGCTGACATAGCTGCTGCCGGTGTAAACCGGCGACTTCCGCCCTCTACATCGCTGGGCGTTTGGTGACAACTCTGAAACCCTAAAAGCCTCAAACCATTAAAAACCTTAAACATCCTAAAACCCTGAAAACCCGAAAAATCTTAAGGACTCTACAACCTAAAAATCCTAGAAATCCTGAAGGGACTCCGGACTCCGAAAAGTTTCCCTTTTCTTTGCAGTCTCTGCTTCGCGCCACCTCCCTCCCCCCCCCCCTTCCCCCCTCCCCTCTCCCCTCTTGATGATGTTCTCAAAGGGATAGAGCCCTTACTAGTCTTAGTTACTCCTAGGTTTGAGGAATATGAGCGATATTACACTTATCTGAACTAGCCACATTTCATGACATCAGCCATCAGTCGGCTTTGGCCTGATAATGAAGCCAAACAACCTCGCTCACATGTAGACAACCACATCATAGGCCCTTGATGGGGAGGATTAAAAACATACACAATCTGTTTCTTTCCACATTCCTTCATCCACATGCTTCAATTGAAGCCTTAATTTCAGTTAACGAGCCTAGTACATCTGAACTACAATTGAGTCTACTGTTAAGACGACTTCTCGTCAAATCGTGGTTAAAAAGACAATCTCAGGTAAGCCTAAAGTAAGCAACAATGAAAGTACCGAATTTCGCTCTCGTGGCTCCAAAAAGGCACAGCTAAGCCATGGCCTTAACAAGTATGGCTTCGCTTTTCGCTGCCCTGCGACCACAGTGACTCATCTAAATCCAATGTTAAAAGGAGCTTCTCGCTTCCTCTTCCTAGCTTTCTAGCAGCAGACCTTCACTCCTTTCTTTTCTCTACGCTCGCTCCTCCCTCCTTCCGACCTTCCCTTCCTGTGCCCCCTCCCCCCCACCCTTGGGCTGCTCCGACTCTTATGTCCGGAGGTCCGCCTGCTCTCCCTTCCCACCTTTACTATCAGCCCCTTACTTCCGACTCGTCTCTGCTCCGATCGCTTCCTAACTCCCACCACATCAACCACTTCTCCTCCCCTGTTTCCTTTCTCCCCTACCCGCCATTCCCCACATCTCCCACCTCTCACCTTCCTCTCTGTCCTCTCTCTCCCACCCGACACTGGCCGACCCGTCTGTGAGCTGATGCGAATCCTGCAGAAACCATCGACCAGCATCTCGCTACTGCAGCAGGGGCATCTTGGCATTCCGCAATTCTCTACGCTGATTGGAGACACGGGAAGGCGCTCTTTCAACCCTAAACCTCCTCCTCGCGTGCTTCGTGGGCGAGAACATTTCTGTGTCACAAAATCTAAGTTTGACCAGAGAGGGAGCAGGTCGAACTCGTCCGACGAAAGGTACGCACTTCGACTCCGTCGATGCTTTTCCTTCTGTGACCCAATCCTGCTTATGGGCTGCGCATTTCCCCAAGATCGTGGTTTTGAAGCTGCCGGAGCACTTGGAGGCTGAGTGGCAGTAGCCCCCTCCTCTCCGCTGCTCCCTCCTCTCAAAGAGAAGCGGATGGACTGCAAATTTCCGAGAGAGATCGACCTCGAATGGTGCCTTTCGGAACCTTTCAGAAATTTCCGCGTTTGCGGAACATAAGCAGGCCGGTGAGGAAGAAACACCTTTGAAGGCCGAATGCTGCTGAGAAGGTCCTTGGCCCTCTGCAGGGTTCCCGGACTCCTCTGAGCTTGAAGCAGCGTGATAGCTTCAAGCTCTTCTCCCCACGACTTCATGGCTGCCGCGTATTCAACAGCAGGTTGACCGCTCACCCAAGACGCATCGAAGAGAGGGGAGGAGAGAGGCTCGTCGGAGCTGCTTTGTGGGAAACAGGTGTCGCTCTCGTGCTCAACAAAGGAAGCCCACGTGTGTTCCAAGCTTTCGGAAGAGGGAGGGGAGTCTGCAGAGTTTGCGATGAAGGGGGGGCAGCTTCCATGGCGGGGGTGAAGCTGCCAGGCTGAGTGGGCAGCTGCAAGGACGCTCGCTGTAACCACTAAGTCCCCTGCGAGCTCGTTCAGCCCAAAGCACATCTCTCCATCGCCTGAAGGAGGAGAAAAGGAGAGTGCGAGAGCGAGTGTGTGAGGGCAGAAAACAACGAATGATGCGGAGGAGTAAAGGCGAAGGTGGACGGAAATAGCAAGATGACCTTAGCTCTGACTCCTTTCTGAATACCCATTCTTTGAAAAAAAGGGAAAAAAACGACTCCTAACCAGCAATAGCAGTCTCCCCCCTCCCCCTTCTTTCGAGATTCCTACCCTCCATTCAAAACTGACGGTAACAATTCACATGGGCCTTCCCGCCCCCCCCCCTTCCCTCCAGCTTTAGCAGCAGCTCTTAAAACAGATGTTGCTCCTCCCTTCCCCACTCCACTGCGACATCCCATGCATTCTTCCCCCCGTCCTCAGCCCATCAAAACTAACAGTGTCTCTTGAAAAACCACGCCAACCCTAAAAACATTCCAAACCCTAAAAGCACGCAAACAAAGAAAGAAGCATAGCGGCTGCCTCCCTCACCGTTCTCCGTCGTGAGGCACGTCCGCAGCCACTCGCGAATGAGTTCCAAATTCCCGGGCAGCAGCGCGTGCACGTCCTCCACATCCCTCAGAGCTCCCGCCATTGCATCATCCGCTGCAATTCCCACCACTTTCCACGACAGGACATCTTCCTCCTCCTCCTCCTCCCCCTCCCCCTCTCCCTCTCCCACCAACCCCCTCGTCCTCTCCCTCTCTCCCACTCCCTCAGCGTCAGTCTCAGCTGCACCCTCCCCATTTCCCCTCTCCTCCCCATGCCCCTCCACTCCCTTCACTCTCTCTGCCGTCCTCTGCCCCTGCCCCTCCCCCTGCCTCTCTCCCTCCTCCTCCCCCCCTCTCTCCCTGCTCCTCCGCTTCCTCCTCCTTTTCACGGCTGCGAACACGCCCAGTGGCTTCACGAGATAGACCTCTCCCACCCTCCGGGGCCTCTCCGCCCCCATGTCCACCACCTCCAGCGCGCCGCCATCCCCCCCCATCCCAAAGCCCTCCCGCATGTGCGTCACGTCCCCGAGCGTCTGCGGCAGCAGCCCCACGTTCCACGGCGCGTTGTGCGCAAAGGGGGCGGCGCGGCCCCCTTCGTCCTTGGCCAGCTGCAGGGGTGTGAAAGGCTCGTCCTGCGCCGCCACGTGGCGCAGCCAGGTGCCCGCAGGCGTGGTGCACACGCAGCGCAGGAGGCCGTCCGGGCCGTGCAAAGGGAGTTCGTGCCACGGCGAGACGGGCAGCCCGCCCCGCAGGACGGCCACGCGGTGCTTCAGGGACCCCGCCTGCCCGAACTCCAGCGTCGCGAGGTCCTGCTCCGCGCCGCCATGGCTGCCGCGTCGGGCCTCCACGCGCTCCGCAAGGACGGTAGCATCTTGAGGGAGGGCCAAGCGGCATGGGGAGGCCCGAATGGGAGCCTCTGCTGTGGCCATGGCGGCGTCCCCACTGGGAGGGCGGAGGGGAAGCAGGGGAGGAGCGGCAGCCATGGCAAGGATCTGCAGGAGGCGACATGAAGGGGTGGGCAGGAGGGTGCCGTACAGTTGGACAGGGTGTCGTACAGGGTGCCGTACGATTGCGTACCGTACGAAATAATGAAGGTGTACCTTCTGCCAGTAAGGTACGGTACGGTAAGAGGTTGCTGAAAGGGGAAAAATTCCAACTGGTTTGACGGATTTAGGGTTTTTATGTGGCAATTAGGACAGGGCAGTTGGCGCCGACATTTTTTAGGGCCAATGGGCAGCCACGCCGGGCAGGACAGGGTAAAAAGTCGGCACACGAATACGTGGCAGGAGCTGCCGGAAGCGACAAGCGAATTCTTTTTTTGGTTGACCGAGAAAATGACCGAGGGGGACGAGGCCGATGAATTCAGCCGTTGGATATCCGCCACGTGACAAGAGGACAATTCTGGATGTCCCTATGGCGAGCTGATCCTTAGGAAGTCTTTATAATTTCACTACGCGACAGAAGTTCACCGACAATGTCAACCATTCATATATTGCCACGTGGATCAGAGAGTTAGAAGTTGCCATAATAATCCAAGGCACAGCTGGCCGTACCTAACAAGACAGTTCGCAGTGGCCCTGGGCGGGAGCGTTCGTACAGGTCAGAATGCGCCAGCCGCTCAAGTTACTACCTAAACGACAAACTTTGCAGTGCGGACAAGCTTGGAGTTTCCGCGCCCGGGAACAGTCCAACTTTGACTGGCTGCAGGTCCATATGTTCCCACGAAACCCGGAGGGGCCGCGATCTGTACGGAGAGGGAGATCCCAGATCCAGTCTCTTTGACCGAACCGCCGCTGCCGGCAAGGATGTACGGATGACAGCTCTAATACGCCAAAACGAGCCGCCCGCATGGCCGCCCGCCCGGCCGGTCGTCTGGGGCTGCTCGAGCGCATGGCATGGCATGGCATGGCATGGCATGGCCGGGCAGTGGGGCTTGGGGTGATGGGGCACGTCCCCACTGCTCTAGGCGGGCGTGTTCGCACTGTCCATGGAAGCACCCATGTTGTTGTTGGTTGCGAGACGGTTCGCGGCATGGCTCAGTTCACAACGACTTTGCGCGTTTGTGGGGCCAATCATGGGAGGGTGCGCTTGGCAAAGTGGTCCATTGGATCAGCCATAGTAATGGTTGCGAGCCGTTGAATCGCGAGCCAGGCAACCATTGCCAATGGTTGGAACAATGGATTTAAAGGTTGGCGTCGAGCCGAATCAACCATTGCCAATGGTCGCAAGACTCGCTAGTCGCCATTGGGTGACAATGGTTGCCAGTCCAACCAATGCTGTCCAATGGTTGCCAGTCCAACCAATGCGGTCCAATGGTTGCCAGTCCAACCAATGCTGTCCAATGGTTGCCAGTCCAACCAATGCTGTCCAATGGTTGCCAGTCCAACCAATGCTGTCCAATGGTTGCCAGTCCAACCAATGCTGTCCAATGGTTGCCAGCCCTTGAGCAGAGGAAGCTGCCTTCTCCGCCACCAGGCACCTCCCTCCCCTCCCTCCCGGAGAACGCCATGTCCGCCTGCCTCCCGCTCCACCACCTCCTCACCACAGCGCGCCACGTGGCAGTCCGTGGGGCCTTCCTCTCCGTCGATTTCGCAGCCTCAAGCAGCCGGGCAGCCCTGAGAAGGCGGGCCCTGCAGCAGGCTCTGCGCGCTCCCTCCCGGGCCTGTCCTCGCGTGGGCGCGGCTGGGTCTGCTGCTCGCGCGCTCTCTCTCTCGCCCTCGGCAGCCATGGCCGCGACCTCTCCCGCTCTGTCGGCTGTTCTGTGGGAGAGGTGCCAGAGGGAAGCCATGGGTGCTCTTCACCACCCCTTTGTGGTGGGGCTGGCGGCCAACACCCTGCCTCTGGACGCCTTTCAGCACTATGTTGCTCAAGACGCTTTCTTTCTCTCTGCTTTTGCAAAAGCGTAAGGTCTTTTTGTCTGCCTCAATGATGAGAATTTGCATTTGTCAATCTTCGCTGAAGGGGTTTTCGCATGCACCCGGCGTTTTTTTCTGTGATTTTTCGTACACTTGAAGGCATTGAAGTTTTTTTTGGGTGTGTTTGGTACTGTCAGTTACGAGCTGGCTAAGGAGTCGGTGAGGGATGACCACGCGAAGAAGGTCCTCGAAGAACAGAGAGCGGCTGTTGAGCGCGAACTTCAGCTCCATGGTGCATATGCGGAGGTATTGCAACACATTTGCTTTCCATTGCTGAACGTTTCTTCGTTTGGGGCCACATTCCATGGAAAGCCTTCAGCTCGGAACCTGCATCCGACAACCTCTGTGTTTTGAAGAGGTTGCTTCCTGTTGAGAAAAATGCGAGGCTGTTTATGACAAATTGCAAAATGCGCAGAATCCGTTAGACGAAGATAGCTGAAGGATGTGTAAGCACTCTCCTTTGTGTCCACCGAATTTATCGGGTTAGAGTTGATAGACTTAACTTTTGAGAATCCGAGCTCCAAGAGTTGGGTTAAATGATGTTCCTACAGCCCTTTAGTCGTTTTTGGGTTGTGGCTGTAATTTTTTCCTCTATTCTTGACACATTTTCGTCACAGTCTTGGGGCGTTGATCTCGCGACACATGGCACGCCGAGCTCTGCCACTCTTGCTTACACTTCATTCCTCCTCAGAACAGCCGGAGAGAACGATCCTGACATAGTAGCACTTTCAGCGGAGAAGGAGGGGGAGCTGAAGGAGAGGAGAGGGAGAGGAGAAGGAGAGGCTTCAGAAGAAATTCGGGGGACCACAAGGGCAGCAGAAGTTGTGGCAGCCATGGTGCCCTGCATGCGCTTGTATGCCTTTCTGGGGAAGGAGCTGAAGTGGGCTTCCAAGCTGCTTGAATTGGAGGACACGAATCGATATGAAGAGTGGATGGAGACTTATGCATCGGAGGGATTTGAGGTGAGAAAAGCCTTGAGCGTTTCAGTTAAAATGATTCAGCTAACAGGTGCAGCTTAACTTTTTTGGACATTGTAATGGGATCTCCTCTTGTAAGAGGGGAAGTGGAATGGATTGAAGAAATAAGGACTCGTACAGTTGCTCTCGGATAACCCGGCAGACTTTATTGCTGCACCTTCTGAGTGGCTGTTGCAGGCATCAGCCCTGCAACTAGAGACGTTGTTGGACCGCTTGAGTGAAGGTGCAAGTGAAGAAGTTAGAGAGAAATTGTTGATGTTGTACAGGAGGGCCATGGAGTTGGAAGTTGCATTTTTCGCAGCGCAACCCATACCTCAAGGGATGAGGGCACCCTTTGCGATGGGAGGAGCAGGGGATTCTAAAGAAGGCATCTCTCGTAGAGAACTTGTTTTTGCTTGTGACTTTGATTCCACCTGTACGGCAGAAGATTCAAGTGTCCTTTTACCAGAGCTGGGTTTCATTGCAAGTGAAGCGGAGGGAGAAGGTGCCGATCAGTTGAGTGAGGGAGAGAAGAGGAGGAGCAGGTGGGAGGAGGTGGCCAATCGCTATGCAGTGGACTTCAAGGAGTTGCTGGATAGCTATCTCTCAAGCAGGGGATCAGGGTTGGACACCAACGAAAGTAATGAGCCTTTCAGCAGTCTGAGAAAGTTCCTGGAAAACTTAGCTGAGTTCGAGGTAGAGGCAAACACGAGATTGGAGGCCTCTGAAGTTCTAAGAGGAATAAAGAGAGATGACATCGTGAGGAAGGGGAGCCAAACGGCTCTTCGAGAGGGGTGTGGGAGAGTGCTTACGCTTTTGCGTGAGGAGGGAATTCACATCAACATCATTTCAGTGGCATGGAGTCGGAGCTTCATTCGTGGGTCTCTCACCCACGGGTTGGGAGAGGTCACTTTGGCAGGTAACGTGCCATATTTCAAATGTGTTCTTTGAGGCTCGCAGGGTATAGACTGCATTGAGTGATACTTTCATACGGCTCAATCATGTATTTGAAGATCATTGCATATCGTCAGAACCTCAGTACGTCCCTCCTCCATCAATTGCCATCCCGTTCCAGTCTATTTCTTCTCTCCTCCCCACCTTGCCCTCCCTCCCTTCTCTCTCGCGTTCCCTCCTCCCCGTCCTCCCCCCCTTCCATTCGCCTCCCGCCCCCCTCACTCCATTCATTCTCCAACCCCCCCCTTCTCTTCGACCCTCTACCCATCTCCCACCCCTCCCTCTCCCTCTCTCTTCCCTCACCCTTCATCTTTGAGAGGTTCCAATACTGCTGCAGAGTGCATGTGACCCCTCAACCTATGGGCCCTTTCATCCTTATCCACCCATCATAATTCGGCATTTGTTAAGACAGAGAAGCTGCAGCCATTGGTGTGTCCTGTCTTGTAAGCCATTTCTGCCAGGTGTGGATATCCAATCGAATGAGCTTGAGTTTAACTCCAATGGCGTCTCTACCGGAAAAGTCGTACGGTCCCTTCAAACTGCCATCGATAAGGAGAAAGCCTTTTCCAAGTTATGTGCGACAAATGAGCCGGGGAGGACCCATGTCTTTGTGGGAGACAGTGTCACGGATGTGCTCGCCCTTCTGCGTGCGGATGTGGGAGTGATAGTGGGAGAGAATCAGACTTTGGCAAAGGTACTGGACACTGTCAGCGATATTCAGGTGAGGCCTCTCCTCTCTGCGTCCATTTCCAGAGCACGTGCAGAGAGTAGTAGAGAGAGCAGCCCATCGCGGAGAATTCTGTACAAGGCGAGGGGCTGGGAGGAGATAGAAGCGTTTTTAGGGTTGGTCGAGTGGACGGATGTTCGCGGCGAAGCTTGAAGCTTGAAGGTCTCGTGGTGCTTTAGAGAGTTTTTTAGATTATGGAGCAGATTTTCTCCGCAACCCTAAGAGCCTTAGAAATGCTAAGGAAGCTGAAGCTTCTCCCTCACTCTGGTACACTACGAGCCATTGTCTGTGATTGTGGCTTTGCTGCTTACATTGCAAAGGAAAGAGTTAGCGTATTCATTGTCACAAAAGACTATTTCTTTAACCTATTCTTTCACCAAACCAATGCCTTTTTTAACCTTTGTCTGTTTGCAGCGTAATGCTTGCGCCCTACCACTCACCTTCAACCCTGCGTTCCTAAAAGTCAGTTATTTCCAAAGTGTGCAGTTTAGTCAGTTGAGTCCCAAAACCATTACAATAGGACCTGCCTGATGTGAACTGCTCTTCACAGAGTTCAAACATGCAAGGGACTTGGTAATTCACAGTTCATGGGCCCACCGTTCAAGCCCAGAGTCAGGTTCGTATGGCGGGGAACCTGCCCTGAGAGGGAGATGCGATGATGCCTTCAAATGTACATGGACAAAATCATCATCATGGGGAAACCACTAGGAACTGGACCAATAGAGTCACCTTCTGTAGTACGGTAGGCCGCGTTGGCCCCAATCAGACCGTTGGCGCCCGTTGGTCCAACCGTTGGCAACTGACGGTGACCTCTGGCGATTTAACCGGTGTAGAGCGAGCAGCCAGTGGGAATCCGCCCGGTGGCACTTCGCTAAAGTCACGTTTCTATGCGCGGCAGTTGGGCGGCGTTTCGTTGCCGCAAGTAACTGTCCCTATGTGCTTTCAAGTTGTCAGCGCGGCCTTCATGCCATGCCATGAACGCGCTCCCACAAATGTATAACAATGTCCATGGACCGTGAAACCGAACAGGTTGGAAATTGAGAAATTGAGAAATTGGTCATTTTTTTTTTTTTTGTCACAGGGCGCTGCCGCCGCCCTCTTGCCGCCGACATGTACGAATCGGCTATGACACGTGGCGCTTCACTCGCTGCCGCCCGCACGTGCGGTCCATCCCTGTCACTTTTGCCCTCTATGAAATTGCTGCGAAGTTTCAGGTTTGGACGCAAAGGATGGACAGTACGGCCTCAGTCCGTACATCGATCAGATCCGATCAGGGGGGCAGGCGGCTCTTGTGCTGCCACGTGGTGCGGGACACTGTCAGCTAGTGCGTCCACGTGACAGCTCTGGCGCCTCAGATCTACATCTGCCACGCTCCAAGGACGGCCAGGATCGTTTCTAAAACCTTTTCCATATATTTTTGAGACAGATAAGGGGTGCAAATGGAGTATAAGGAACAGTCGCAAAAATCCAAAAAGGTTACGTTGACCACGAATGGGTGAGGGCCACGTTGACAGACCAAGCGAATATTCCCCGCCCTCCGCTCCCGACAAAACGGGCCCTCCTCAAAGCGGATCTTTCGATGCCTTCCCGCCTGACAAAGATTCCCACGCACTAACCGACACTATTTTTTTGAGTCTAGCGATTTGGCATTTTTCCTGCCGCGAGATCACCTGTTGACCACGTGTCCATCGAAGGTCGCTCCAATCTGACGGTGGTTTGCATCGAACATCTGGCACCATCGAAACGACAAACTGCGACGCAGTTTTGTCGGGCCCGTCTGGGCCGGGCAGTCCCCGGCCGGGCGCTGTCCACCGACATTAGTCGGTGGCGGCGGGCTAACCGGCCGCGCACTCCCTGCGCTGACGTGGCGCCGTGCATGTACGGATTCACACTTGTGGAACGAATATGCCGGGAGGCTGCCTTGGGCGGCAAGCGCCCACTTGCTGCGGCACGCACTGCCGCCGGCGGCTAAGGTCGGGGGAGGAGAGGGAGTGGTGAGAGAGAGAGAGTGAGAAAGAGGGAGAGGCAACGAGAGAGGGAGGAGTGGAGAGAGGACGAGAGAAAGAGAGAGGAGTGTCGCGTAACGTCGCAATGGCAAACTCACTTGCTGTGCTGGCAAGTTCCCTCTCGCTCTCCCTCTTCGTCCTTCCCTCACTGTCAGAATGCAGCTCTGCCGAGCGGCGAAATGCTGTGTCTCACTCAAGTCCTGACGCGAAGCTCTCTCCCTCTCTGTGACATGCAGGTGGCCACCGCTCTCGTCGCCATGGTCGTTCTCCAGACCGTCCCCTCAGGTGGGCCACTCTCCCTCTCTCCCACTCTCCCACTCCCCCTCTCTCTCTCTCCCTCTCTTCTCTCTTCCACTCTCCCTCGAATGCTGCTGACGTTATTGAACCCGGTGCCTTGCGCAGTGAGCGCGGCGGCCCCCGCCCCGGTCCCGGCCCCGACCGCGAAGTGTCTGTTCAAGAACTGGAAGCTCGGCATCGTGCAGCGCTACGTGGTGGTGTACAAGGGCACGAAGTGCACCTGGACGTGGGCCGACGACCAGTACCATTGCCTCAACTTCTTCGCGGGACCCGCGCGCTTCACGGGACCCTCCATCATCGGGAAGGGCTCCACGTGGAGCTACACCTTCACGAAGCCCGGGGACTACAAGTACAACTGCTGCATCCACGCCGCGCAGATGCGGGGACGCATCACCGTGCTTAACAAAGGTGGGTTCGCTCGCCTGCACACCTGCTGAGGGAGGGAGGGAGAGAGGGAGGGAGGATGGAGGGTGAGAAGGGGGGAGGGGATGAGGGGGAAGGGAAAGGGAGCCAGGGAGGGGTAGGGACAGGGGTAGAAGTTCGGGCAAGACGGCGAATGTTGGGGGTCGTGGGGGTTGGGGAGGAGAGGGACGTCTGGGCGAAGTGGAGGTACCTCAGCAGGAAGATGGACAACGAATTTAGGGAGTAGGGGATGTGGGCAGTGAGAAATGGGTGTGGGAGAAGTAGAGAAAGGAAGTATAGGGACAAGAGTGAGGACAGGTAAAGGGAGGGAGATAGGTAGAGTAGGACAGGTTTTAAACAATAAACGAGCGATCGACAGCATCCTTAAGTGAAAGGTGGTAGGTGGTGAGGCTAAGAAGTGTGGAAGGGGAGTAGGAGTGTGGCAGTGAGGGAAAGTGTGATGAAATGAGATAAAGGATTGGAGGAATGATTGAGCGCTTGAAAGGACGGAACTAATAGGTAGAAGTGAATGGTTAGAGGAAGTGCGGAATGTGAACATGGAGCGGAGTGGTTCTCGGAATAATTTAAAAGATTAAGTGGTAAATGGAAGAGAGGAATTGGAGGTGAGGATGAGGAGAGGGAAATAAGGTGGAAATCTGGTAGTGGACACACGAGTGGAATATTGAAACTTGAGAGTGACAGCTTGAGAGGGTCGTGTGGGCCGCAAGAGGGAAGTGGATGCAAGTGTATCGATATTGAAAGCATAGACTCAAAGTGAAGAAGCTATTCAGTTATGGTCTTGGAAGGAGAGAGAAGAGAGGGAGCAGTGAAACATAATGAAGAGGCAGGAAATGGAGCGATTGTTGAAAACGTAAAGGAGCTATGTCGGCTGTAAACAGAGACTATGGGGATGGGGGAAAGTCTAGTGAAGTGGAAATAGTGATATTCCTTTCATCATACGCTTTCCTTTCCCTTCTTCTCTACCCCTCCGTCGCAATTCTCCTGCTCACCCTGCTCTCCGTCCTCGTCCGTTTCCACCTCTCCTCCCTCGCCCCCTCCCTCTCCCTCTACCTGGTCGTCTCCCTCTTCCTCTCCCTCTTCCTCTCCCGCTCCCTCTTCCCCTCCCTCGTCCCCTTCCCTTTCCCCTCCCTCTTCCCCTCCCTCTCCTCTCATCGTGACACCTTGGCCTTGTCCCTCCCTCCCTCCCTCCCTGCAGTGTGCCCAGTTAACTGCGGCAAGCGATGCTGGGGCGGCAACGGCTGCAACGGGCTGTGCCCGTACCCGAAGGTCCGCAACTTCTCGACCTGCACCACGTGCTGCAACGCGGGACGCGCCCCCGGGGACAAGACCGTGGCGGCGTGCCTCAAGGCCTGCCAGAAGAAGAAGAAGTAGAGGGCCACTTTAGGGGCCGGGCCGAGCCGGGGTTCTCGGTAGAGGGTATTATGGGTTAGGAGGGGCGGGAGGGTGGGGAGACGGACGAATAAAAGAGGACGAGACGGGTCCGAGGAGGAGGAGAAGGAGAAGAAGATCGTCGAAAGTGAGGTTGAGCTTTTTTGGGGTAAATTTTTTAAGTCAGGGTAGTAACATTTATTTTCTAAGTGAGGAATTTTGGGCCGTTTCTTTTTCCTTTGCGCGGTTTAATTTGATGGATCCTGGGTGGGTCTTGCAAGCAGATTTCAGAGTCGCTAGGTAGCGAAACTCGCTGCCACCGCCATCTGGAAAGAGAAGTGTGCTCAAACTAGTATACGGAAAAGTAAAAAAGTGCTAAAACTAGTCTTTTGTTCGACAAAGGAGTAGTTTTAGCACTTTAGAACTTTAGTAGTGCCGAGGCTACGAGAAAATCATGCCATTCTCTAGTGGCAGTTTTTTCGCAAAGTTTGAAACTCTGCTCAACTGATATTCCTATGAAAAGGAAATTTTGGTTCTGTCCACATGAGCAAACCGAGTTGAAGCTGGCTGAGATCCTGGAATCAGTCCAGAAAACATATTACCATGTGCAGAACAGTGAACCAGCTTTCAGCCACTTGACACGCACCAAACCCATTCAATAGGGGGTGTCAGACTTAACAAAATCTTACGAAAAGCGTTACGAAAAAAAAGGTTACGAAAGTACTCCGCCGCAGAAGGATCGGGATTATACTGGAGTACTCGTTCTGATGTCAAACTTACGAACACGTGTACTGAAATTTTTTAAGTCTGACACCCCCTAATATCTCTTCGCCAAATTTCCGTCAGATTGGAATGATGTTCGCAAAGCGGCGGGTGTTACAATATGCTCCAGACTGAAGGTTTCTGACGAAAGATGATTGTGTAGCATACGGATATACCCCATTTGCCGGAACGCTCTATCCACTTCCAGTATACAACCCCTGTCGAGCGCTAATGCGCAGCGAGGTGAAAATCTTCAATTTTGAAAATCCGGCGCCGATCATGAATCGACAGCCTACTTTTGTCAGCACACTTCAAAAGTTGAAAATGTTCAATACGTGAAAGCACATCTGACCAACTCCAAAATTTCAACCAACAATTCTATAAAAAGCTCGTGTAAAGCTCATGTAACGCTTTCTTCAAATAGCCATTTGGCCTACACATATATACAAAACTGTGTGAAATCCTTCAACTTAGCAGGTTGCCTCTTCCACTACTGTACGCCTTTTCCTACAGTCACCATTAGCATTAGGCTCTCATCGAACCCTGAGGACCACGTCGGGCACCTCCGCGTCTTCCCCATCTGCGTCCGTACAAGTAACGGAGAATGTGATGGAACCATCCAAACCGCTGAGGGGAGTTTTCCCCACAACGGAGACCAGTTCAGTGATGGGCATGGGCATCCGCTCTTGAATTTTCTTCTTGTTTAGAAATTCTGCATAAAGAAGGCTCTTCCCGTGCGATATCATGCTTATCTGCAACTCCCCAACCGAAAATTTCTCACTAAGTTCATGAACTGCACAAAAGGGTCCACTGTTTGACATTTTCACAAACGAGAAGAACGTGCTTTCATGGGAGCCCTTCTCTAAGAACTACGCGTGCAGCTAAACCGTACACGTCTGAGAGATGCAGTCGGTGCAACGAACATGGTCTGTTCCATGTCATAAATCGGAAAAAATGTACAGAACATGCACCAGGGTTGTCCTCAACAAAGTTTTACATGAGATGCATTGGAGGTGGCCCACCTCCAACCCGTGCAGCTGCTTGAACGCGGACAAGAAGCTCTCCAAAGTGAGTCCCCTCCCATCCATCTCAAAGCGGTCCCACAATGTCCACACTAATGGCTTTCCTGTCGTTGTCGCCACCTGCTTCCCATATGCACACACAGCTCTTCCGACTTTTGTAGGCAGTCCCCAATGCCGCTCAGCGTCCAACAACCAGTTGAAATAAACGAGCAAATAAATAAGCCCAAATTTCACCTCTCTCTAGTGCCCAACAACCCCGTGGTGAATAGGACTTAGCCTTTTGACAAGCTCGAAATCACATTGTAGCCAAGGAATACTCCAGGACAACCATAACTTAAATGACGCAGTCTCCAAAACGGGCAAGTAATGAGTCTCTTTTGAGGAGGGTTATGTGACCTACCGTTGTGGCGATAGCTTTCCGTGGCTGTGCCTGCACGATGAGGGGCACCGCAAGGTTAAAGAAGGAATGCCGAAAGTCTTCCAGCACCTTCTTCAGAGCCAACTTGTACACCTCCAAACACATGAACCCTCCCACCACAGCTGCTGTGGTAGCCATGGCAGGAACTATGTTCGCTCCTGCTAAGCGTGCCTGTCAGCCATGGCCACCCCCTTTGCATCCCTTAGAAGGAGGGAAGGGAGTAGGGCAAAAGTGCAGTAGTGGCTTGCTCAATGCAGTAAGAACATGACTAAAAGAAAACTAAAATAACTGGTCCTCAGTGAGCGCCCTCGATCTCAAGCTTTGCGTGATCGCAATTCACACGGACCACTCTGCAAATGGGACGAGTGATTCCCTTTCTTTGAGAAAAAGCAAGTCGAGCTTTAGAATAGTTCATAGTGAGAAAGGTGCAAAGCAGGTCTGGGCACAAGTTCAATGCGCAGAAACGAGAAGGGCATGGGGATATTCGAAATATACTCTTTCCCATCATACAAGCTCGATACAAGGAAACGTTTTGTAGCACAAACGAAATGCTCACAAAGAATAAAACAATTGAGTGATGTAAACTATCTACCGGCCCTTATCCTCTCCACTTACGCAGATATTTCCGCCATTGCTCTCTTACTGATTCCAAAAGACCTGTGCTCCTCTCTTAGAGCGCATCTCAGCCGTACCTGCAACCGATCGCTGCCCGGAATGCCATAGTTTTGAGCTCTCAAATTTGCCGCGGCAGCGACAAACTCCGCCGCAAAACTGACTTCATCATCGGGATCGAACTGCAGAGGAGTAAGGCGGTAGCCCTGCCAGCTTAGCCAACCCCAAATCGCCACGTCAGACAAAACCCTGTACACGAACAAGGCATGCTAGTTTGTCCTTTTCTGCGAGTATTTTGCGAGGATGGGGGAGTCGCGGGGGGGTGTCATCGCTAAACTCCACAAATTATAGGTTGCAGGAAGGAACAAATCCTTTTGAATGTCAGCTGCACTCCCATTCCAAAGGAGCCTTCGGACTGGAAAACAGAGCGGTTTGAGGTGGACAGACAGATGATAATACAGCACAAATCTCACAATGCTGCTGCTTTACTGAAGAAAGCGAGGACACTAAATATATCGCTAGAAGAGCCAAGGGAAAGGTTTGCAAACCCATAAAGGAGGAAAAAAGCTATTTGAATACGTACTGCCAGCGACGCAGGAGAAGGCAGCTCCTTAGCCAGCCGCTCGCATTCGCTTGCTTCTGCAGCATCTTCTCCTGTCATGTTCAGCCCATGCTGATTTCTCAATTCACTGTCATTCACTGCGATTTTCACCCCCTCCTGGACCACGTCTCCCCCGAGCGAGAAACCACATCAGAACATAATCGATTTTTGATGCATAAAGATTATTGACATAAACCAGGGTTGATATCTTCATACACCCTAACAAAATGCACAGGTCAGAGGAGCCAGCCTTCTCCAAAAAAAAAATGACAAAAGAGTCTCTGCAAATTCCTTCCTTTAGACCTCCTCACCTTCGGCTCAAAGGGGGGCAGCACCATATCTTTCAAAGGAGCAAGAAATGCGGCCCGATCGTGGCAGGCCTTCAGTCCATAGACCTGCGCTTGGAGGTTCGCAGCGGCCATAATGAAGTCCAGATGCATTGAATCTTGAGGATTGAATATGAGGGGCTTAGGCGCCCTCTTTGTGCCGCTCCAAAATGGAATGCCGGCTGTTGTGGTCATGTTGTGTGGAAAATTATGAAGAAGCTGCATGGAAAAGTTCACACAACTGTGGGGATAAAGAAATAGACATACTGAATTAAAGGAGGGATAATTTAGAGAGCAGATGGGATAAGCGAGAACAGGCAGATATACTATTCATTATAACTCGACAAGAATTGGTAGAACTTCAAGATTTGTATTCACCTGCTTTATAGTATTCACAAAAAGGTCCTCAAACTGAAGCCTTGCCCACTCTACACACGCCTCAAAGCTGCGCCCAACAGACCAAACTGGATTGAAAGATTAAAAAAAAAAAAAAGCAGAGAGGGAAAGCTAAGGGGAAAGAAGGTCGTCAAACGATAATCCCTATCTGTAAAGGAATGTGAGGACATTTATGAACAGATAAATGCATACGAAAAAAATCGCATAGCGCATACAAGTTGATGACTAAGAAGTGGCCATATAGTCAACCTGAGAGGCCGTCTCTTCACCAGAGCATCATACAGCACTTGCAAAACTGGCAGCTGCGAGCTTGGAGGCTGCTTCAGCTGTTGATCCGCAAAATTTTTGCGCCCCAAATACGCATTCACGCCTTCCGGTCTCTCCGTGAAGAGCGTTGAAAATGCGTCGACAGCCCACTGAATTGTGTGCTCAGGTGCATAGGGGAAGTTTTTTAGGGTACAAATAGGGACACCCTTATGCTCCGGAGGGTCTCTGCTGGAAGCATACATTTCCGACTGGTGGGGCACAAACACCTGAAATGGAGCCCAAAAGGAGAGCAGTTGCCAATCCTTAGTCTGCCGCATAAAGGAGAGGAGACGCAAGCTCGCAGAAGGAGGATTCTGAAGTTTAGCCCATTTGAAGTGGAGGAGAGATTCACACCTGAACGCTCCCCTTTGTGCCATACTTGCCCCCGTCCACCATGGGCTTGCGGAAATATACACAGCGGGCATCTATGTACAAGCGAGAAGTGGCACTATCGACTGCACTCATGACCCCTGCTCCAAGTCATGCAACAGCAGACACCCTGTAAGTGGCGAAGACAGTCGAAATCACTGACCATAGCGTGACCCAAATCTCGTAAACTAAACTTAAATTAAGCACAACCTCTTTAGGTTTTTACTACTTGCTTGTACAGCCGAACCAAGGCGACAAATTTCTCCTGCCCCATCTATCCAAAACCCAGCTGAACCCTCATCCTCACCTGATAACGACTCGAAAAGCGCGGACCCCAAAAGAGCCTCTGACTCCCTCTCTAAACGTGCCTCAATAGCCCTTATGTCCACCTCGGGATTGATACTCCGCAAAGCTCGAGCAGCTGCAGGAGCCTTTGCACGCTGTAAATCCCCCGAATTGTAGAGCCCCTGAGAGGGAAGGTTGCCCTTCTGCACAGAGTCGGGGTCGATGATGGAGAGGCGGCCATGGGGGCCCGCACCCACACCCATAAGGGCGAGGTTTTTCAGCACTTCGCAGCCAATAGCACCTGCTCCTGCAACCAACCACTGGGTACTCGCCCACCCATTGAAGGGAATAAACAAGCAGTCGGTTCGCAATGGTGAAAGGAGTGCTATGGGGGTGACTGTGCGGTTGGAAACGAAGGCATTTCGGAGGGGGTTCTTCAGAGGCAGCATGCAAGTAGTTGCTCAACATATATGAAAATTAACGCCTAGATGAAGGGAGGCAGAAATGCAATCTGCAATCCGGTTGACCTTCAGTAAGCGACACTGGCTACGGATAAGTGGTGTGGTACATCGCCAAGCCGATTACAGTACAGAAGCCCCTAGCTGAAGCAGTTTGGCGTAACGGCCCACGAACTTTCTCATTTATTGCATCAAACAGAGAATTGGATACAGCTAGCATAAACTGGGCCTCACCTGTTGGTTTTCGAGGATCTCCTGAAAGCTTCCGCCATACAATGCCACTTGTCCACTATAACGAGAGTCGTGATTCTCAAGTTCTGCGGGGGACAGCTCCTCTTCAGGCAGACACTCTGTTGCTTCAAAATACAGCCATTGCTGTAATGGCATGAAGACTCGCGTGCAAGCCTGCGGCACATTGCTGCAAGGAGAGGTTCAGCAAACTTCTTTTCAGACCAGTGATGATCCAGCGGCATGCACAAAAGTAGTCTTGCTAGTCATGCATTGTCTGCAAGACGGTATCCGCAATGCTTTCAGACTAATAACTGTGGCTGGGACAATAGCTAGACACAAAAGTTTGCAGTCACACGCTGTAGCACCACTTTAGCATACTAATGCTCTTACTTGATATTGCAACGCTCCACCGATACAATCATATGAAGCTACAACGATAGCATCAAATTCCCATCAACGAATGAACTAAACAACAGCATTGGGGAAGCTACAACAATTCGCCTAGAGTACAATGGTGGCTCTTAAATCTAGCGGGCTTTAATACAGTATGGACTTGGGTAGTTTATGAGTGCCATGGATCCGTGGCTGGCCTTTATGGCGACTCTGGAGCACAGTTCCCGGGAAAGCTTCTGCCTTCGCAAACATGTCGATTCACATGGTCTAGCGATTAAATCAATACTACGCCCTGTGAGCAAAGTTGGATGACCGCCCTACAATTTATCTTCAAAGAAGCATCTACGTCAAGACATTTGGCCTGACTCTTAAATGAATATACAGACGGAACAAAAAAACACTGACCTTGAAGACCTCCTGGGCTGCAATGCCGCCTGCTAGAGAAACAATGGGGCTTAACTCCAGTCCCCTTCCCTGAAGAACAGCTTTCAAAAGTGCTTCATCTAGCTCTGTTGTAAGGCGAGTCTGCAAATTTATATCTGAGTCTGCAACAACTGGAAGAGCCCTCCCCTGAACCCCTTCTGCATCGTCGGTTCTCACAGTCCCCTCTGGCAAACCAGCACCAGTGTGCCCATTAACTCTCAGCTCATCCCGCCCGTCAAGCGCTACAGGATGCACAGCAGGTGTGGTGGGCATAGTCTGTAAATATTCCCGAGCTAAATTTCTAATTTCCCCTTGCGCAGGAACAGAAAACTTCTCGGACTTGACTGCAGATTGATGTTCGAAGGTATCTAGAGCTCTGAAAATTGCATGAAGCTGCTGAGATGCTCCAGGCCTTCCAGAGTCTACATCAGCAAATTGGGGTACTAGTAGAGAGTCCTCTAGAGAGAGGAAAGGTACAGTTTTCGGTCGGGGGCTGAACCGGATATAACCTCCAGATTTATATGGTTTATACCCTCTACTATCGTCCGGAATGGTGAAGGAGGACGGGCCTGTAACTGTCACAACGCGAGCCCTACCATCCTTGAGCTCTTGCATGCCCTCTATGGCTGTAAATATGACGAAGTCCCCTGTTTCCAGGTTATGCCGCTGATCTTCAGCAATGGTGACTGTTGCAGGAAAGTCCAGTGTGATGCTTTCCACTGGCAATAGACCACCACCACCTCCTCTCCTACCTCCTCCGCCCCCCCACGGCTCGCCTGTAGCATCATAAACCTCAAAATTCTCCCCAAAATCTGAGAAGACGTAACAACACAGCCCGCATGTCCGTGCAATAATAAACTTCGCCCCTCTTTCTCGGCAGTAACAATTTAATTCACAAAGACTTGAAAGTGAATTGTTGCAAGCGGCCACAACAGCAGTTGCACTCCGAAGCAACGCCTCATCTTCCATAACTACATCTTTCTCCCCCACATCACCGGAACTTGATGTGCGGGTTTCCGGTGTTAAAGTTAGGTTTAGAGTTTCCCTGCAAACAGCCTGCACCACGGATGTACAACCCAGCTGGCGCAGTCGATCAGCAGCAGCGACCGCGCGATGCCTCCCAATATCCTCCGCTCTAAAAAGGCCTCCAGCTCCTAAATCAGAGAGTTTCACAAGAGCATCATCTACGAGGGTGAGTGTTCCGACTCCACTGAGGGCGAGTATAGTTGAAATCTGAGTCCCCAGGGCGCCTGAACCCCAAACCACTACATGGCTGCTGGATATGGCGGTCATCGCCTCCCTCCCCACAGTAAGAATTTGACGGGAGAACCGCATCTCGTCCATGTTGTCTGCGGAACTCTTTCCCTGCACTGCCGTCTCCTCCTGTGCCTTCCTTCTTTTGGAGCCCAAGGAGGGGGAGGAAGCGAAGCTTTCCTCTGCTCAGCCCTAACCCTAAAAGACACTTCGTACTCGCCAGCAGAGGGCTGTCAAAACCCTAAAAGTGCGGGGGAGGACGAGGAAGGTCGCTGGCGAGGCGACACGTGGCAGAGGGACCTTGAGGGGGTCTACGACTGTTCACCACCGGATAGGCCGTACGGTACGGACTACAAGTTGCATCGTATGGCCTTGCATGGGACATGGTCCACTCGGACTGATGAACTGATTGATGCCAGGTTAACCATGTCCCATGAGACCATGTCCCATGAGACCACATTGTATCGTGCCATGGCTCGCCACCAAGAGGCTATGGTAAATAAGTGCAGCACACATCCAATAAATTCACAGAGCCAACACTCATACTCATACGTTCGTACAATTCGTTGGCTCAGAATTCAGAGGGTAGCTTTTTTCACTCGTCTTTGGGTCCTTCGTGACCGGTTCTTCGTGGTTCTTCGTGGTTCTTTGTGTTGACCTTTGTCCATGTACGTCTGATGGCATTGCCATCGTTAGATCAAAGACAATTCATTTCGAAAGTTGAGGATATTCGATCACAGGTTCCCGCTCATTCAACGACTCCATTGGACCAATTCTGACTCAACATTATCTGGTGTTCGTTACAGCATCTCTCACATTAACTGATAATAAGATCATGGTTCGGCCTCGAGTCCTACAAGTTGTCCT
This sequence comes from Zygnema circumcarinatum, assembly GCA_037447605.1. Classification (NCBI taxonomy): domain Eukaryota; kingdom Viridiplantae; phylum Streptophyta; class Zygnematophyceae; order Zygnematales; family Zygnemataceae; genus Zygnema; species Zygnema circumcarinatum. Next base: position 1,092,144 of record CM074809.1, read on the forward strand.
AGCCTTTAAGTAAAAAATGGAGAAAGCCGGCTGCTTTTTCTGCAAGCAAGAACTAAATCCTAGCTCTTGTTGGACGAGGATCTGACCACGTTAACCAAACCAAAACCACCCTGTTACGCTTCTTTCTTGCGTCTGCCCACTCTGGCAACAAAACCGGCCTTGATTGGCGCGACAGACCGCACCGAGCCGCACTGCACCCATGCCCACAATTTCCACCAAGAGGACAAGGCAATGTCACTTATCTGCAAACCAAGGTAACTCTAAATCCTGAGCATCGTAAATAAACCATTTCAAGGAGGACTTGCTACAATACGGCAAGCAGGGCGATTACATGAACACCGAAAGAAAAGCTCACCTGTTCACATCGGAGGAAGAAAAGACGATTTTCCTTTGACAAAATAGTATCTGGAGACTTGCATCCACTGCACATCACATACTCATCTGCAGAACGGAAAAAAACATGGAGAAAATAAACATCAGTGAACACAAAAAAGGATCTTTCACAGAAATGCTACGCCCATGAACAGTAAAGTTTCTCCAAGAGCCTGTAAGGAACGTTCACTGGTCTTGATGAATTGACAAGGCAGATGACATACAACAAAGCACGAGTGAAAAACATATGAGAACAAAAAGTCCGGCAAAAGTCACAAAAAAACTAATCGAGGGCAGCGATTGGAGTTACCGTACCATCTGCCCAGCTTTCCACTTTGAATAGACAAATAAAAAATGTTAGCAAAGTGCTTGACTTACTGACGTAACGCCGCAAAATACCCTCAAAATTTTTAGGAACAAATCGCCCTTTGACAACCAGCCGCTGTTGACCATCAAGGGAACCGCTGGTTCCCAACTCAGCTAGAAGGAAGGCCATCACATGCTCCGGCTGCCGATGCATTCTGCAATCACACAAGACCATCCCAAGCTGGAATCAGGCGTGGAAAATCTTAAGGTGGCTGAACTCCCCATTCAGAGCCATAATCTATCAAAATAGAAGTGTAGGTAACGAATACAGTAAGCACAAGGTTGCAAAATCATATCTGATAAGTACTAAAAATGAAATGCGGAGAAATAGACATAATATGTTTAGTGTAAACAAAACCGCGCCCAGTGTCTCAAGGTCCCACAAAAGTTTTCTAAAAGATGCAGAGAAGAAGAGTAAATCATTCCATCAGCCATTACACGAAAGGGTAAAGTTCACTTGAAAACTGCACATTTTCCAATCCAAAGAAAAACTTACGTTTTGCAAAGGTCCATAAAGTTCACGAAAACGGTCTTCTTGGTTCCTTCACGCAGAACCTGAGGGGGTCTCATGATAGTTCTACGTTTTTCTCCAGCAAGCTCAGGGTTGTTTTCACGAAGAATGTTGAACACACGGTCCAATAACTGCACAATACAAAGTCTTGCCTCTTAAGTCTTCAGCGTTCAAGTTGACAGACACATTGCATGAACAGCTATCAAATCAAAATATTAATCGATTGCTTAACCCACAAACTTAGGATCAGGCTATTTCATCCCGATACTTGATTGGAAAACATTTAGCGTACAAATCTGAATGTCACATACATACATGCAAATCAATCACATACAGCAAAGTAACAAACACTCGCTAGGTGATACCTCTTCATAGACGTAGTCCCGGTCTGTACCCTCCCAAGGGAGTCGTGGTGTTAAATCAATTGGTTCTGCCTCCTCATCGTCCTCCTCATCAATGTCTAGACATGTCAAAAACAAATGCAGCTTTTGAAAGTCAGAACAAAAACAAAATTTTACAGTTTTGCTATTCAATGTTTTGTTTGTTCAACAGAAATGTCCCGCCATGAAAGTGGCTGCTCGTCAAACCAAAGCCCCTTCGTGCCTCTCTGGCAGCAGCCCCTCGATTCAGATTCCGAAACTCTGATGGTTACCTTCTTCATTTCTTTCGAGCTCCTCTTCATCAGGAATTTCATCTTCCACTGGTCGTCGGCTCTTCGACTTCTTCTTCTTTTCTGGAAGGATGGCACCTTCCGCCAACTCGTCAACTGCCTCATCCTTCAGCTCTTCGCCTTCCTCGACTCCTCCACCAACTTCCGCAGCTGCAGATGTATCATCGGATACTTCTTTCGCAGCTTCGCCTTCGGCCTGACCCGCATCATCCAAAGGATTGATGTCAACATATTCATGTGCACAAAGGAACTCGTCCAGCATCAACCCTCTTGTGCTTGGTACCTGTCTTCTTGAAAAAATACCACTAAGTTGCAGCGTGCAGGCCTAAGCAAAGCACCATCACTTGCACGAAAACTAAGAGTTGCCGGGTCAGTCAGTACGAGTGAAAGTCATGAATCTGTGGTTTTTGACGGGCAAATTCGTTTTTGAAGCATGATTAATTTCTTTTAGCGGAAGAATGAGTTTGACTTACCGGCTCGCCGACTCTCGCCTTCAGCGGCTTCTTCTTTTTAAGCCCCGAAAAGGGAGCATCGGACTCACCAGCGTCAGCAACTGCAGTAGGAGAGAAACTACCGGGTTAACAACGTCATGATCGTAAAGTCCACTAGCTCAGTATTCACTGTCCGTTGGCAATGACGAGGAGCAGCTTGTCATAACGTTCACTACTGTTTGCAAGTTCCTTTGATGAAGTTTATACAACGATAATCCGGTCATATATAAGAAAAATACATAATCAGAAAACAATCAAGCAGGCTCAGAACACGAAAAGTATAGGTTCAATGCATTGAAGTCGTAGTGACATAACTAGAACAAGAAGGCAGATTTCTCAAGAAAGAAAACCAAATTCATGCAAAAGGTTAAAGTCGGAACAGACTGGACGAAGTTTCCGGCTTCGCAGCGACTTGAGATGCTTCTGGCACGTCCTCTACGGTTCTATCCTTCTTCTTCTTCTTTCTCCTCGCCGGGTCGAAGTTCCCAGCCTGCCCGCACCAATCCACCCAAAACATGCAAGTCTGAAGATAAAGGAGCAACAGAAAGATCAATAGTAGCAATATCCTACTTTCAGCACGGCGCATAGAAGCTTCAATTCCTTAAAACTCCTTGAGAACAACAAACACAATGAGGAAAACGCGTGACAGACAAATCAAATTGACATACCTGATCCTTGCTAACTTCATCCTTCGCATCAATAATCGCCTCTGCTTCCGGGTCCGCCATCCTGCTGCTCTATCCCTTCCCTGCACTCAAAATCCCTCAAACAAACGTCCGAAACCTAACTTTCTTCCAACGCGCCACTAATCTCCCAAACAATAATCACCCCCTTGCAGAACCACAATATCACGCTTCCAAGAAAGCGCTCCTCCAAGAGATTATGGCTGCTGCTGCAACCCTGCCGCGCTGTTCGGAAATTTCTAATCCGCAGCAATTTTATAGAAAGGCAGCTTGAAAGGGTTTAAGTTTGTACCTTGGGAAAAAATATTGCAAAGGTGGTCATCTGTCACATGGCCACAGTTCCGTTTTTTAGACAGTCGAACTGTAATTGAGCAGTAATGCTTCACGATAAACAAGTAATTTGCTACGGAACTGTGTGAAACTGTGAAGATCTATGCTATTTGTACGCATTCTCCGCTCGTGGTTTCCCGAATTTGCCAATTTGCGAGTCGAAAAAAAAGGTGCCGCCGAGCAGACGTGCCCGCCACGAAAACATTTCGTTTTCTTTTTAGTGCGAAATTTGGGCACGTCCGATCGGCGGTACCTTTCGTGCCCGAAAATATTTCAACCAATCGAATGCATTTCGTACAATTAGAAAAGTTTTCTTAATGTGCAGGTCTATCCATAAAATATTTCTTCAATGGTCCTCCGTCGCACACCGGGGAGGGACTTAGCCCCGTCAGAATTTTTAAAAGCTGTTAGCCACTGATCGGCTTTGAGGTTGAATAGCAGAAATACAGTCGAATATCATATTTATTTCCCAACTCACTGGTCAGGCCCCTCCCCTTCACCCTTCTAAACTAAAGACCCTGGATCCGCCCCTGATTGAAATTGCAAAAGTTCTTCCTATGACGAAAACCAGAGCGCAGTCATTAATAGTGTTGTCGTTCCTTTTCAAAACCGTAAATTATCCCGAAGCATGGCTGTCAATTGCCGGGGATGCTAAGGTTGTATGCCCTCTGGCATCAAACAATTTTCCAAGTGGAAAAATCGAGGCTTGATCAAAGTGGCGGCGAAGAAACCTTGTCACTGTCAGATAGGGTCGATCTGTGCGGCTGCAAGTTCGACCAGTAGAGTGAAGTGTGAAAACCGTAGCCCGTCCCGATATAATTGCTGATGCCATCATGATGGCAACATACCGACACTTGAATCCAAGGCATTCCAGGATAGTCCAAATCCCCGTCTCAATGGCCAACTCATTACCAACTCGTTCAGATAGGACACACCCTACAATCATCATCAGCTTTAGACTCTCTAGCTTCGATTTAGCCGAGTCGAGTCTGCGTCGAGCTCAAGTTAAGTCGAGTCAAAGTCAAATGAAATCAGCACACAGATAAAGCTTCCGACTGACCAAGGACATGGCAGTAGGGTCCATACAGCACTAGCAAGGCCTGACCAAACCTATTTGCGCTCAAAGAGACGGACTACAACAGGGCCACAGCTGTGTGACTGTGCTTCATGGCACACCTATAATGAACAGAACTGCTCTGAACTCTGGACTACACCTTCTGCACCACGCAGAGTTCTGACGCCATATCTCACAACACAGCCGACCAAAGCCTCAAACAAAGCAAAAGAGTCGTACGCCTCTTCTTATAAAGTCGCAGCATCAGCTCCTTACTCGGCTAAGCACGGGATTGCCAAACGGATTGGCTAAAGGAACACTAAGGATCACTCATTTGTGCATCTTCCTGATTAAACCAATAGGAAGACAGTAAGTAGCTTGTATCGGCTGCATCCACCATTAGGCCCCTGGCTCCCTCTTTCACGTGTCTTCCACGAGCGCTGCATTGAGAGCTCTAGTCACGAACTGGCTTGAGGCGCTTTAGTCAGAGGACCGGCTAATGAGGGCGTAGCTTTGCGTGCACTACTTCAAACATATCCAGTTTACGTCAATCCGCTCCACACAGCTATGCACAGAACTTCACAAGACACTCTGCATCCAACAACGCTCCAACCCGCCAGTCTGCAGAAACAACAACGAGACAACGAAATGGATCCCGGTGAACAAATCTAAAACTATTCATGTTCCCCAACAGGCATGTTCATCACAGCTCACTAAAAGTTTTTTTTTGCCAATCCTGGGAACCTCACAAGGTACTGCAAGCACTCTTACTAAACCAAACACCAAAGAATAAACTAAGTGGGCTGAGAAATGTGCCATAGAGACGAGGCGTACGCCAAGAACATTAGATAAGGGATGAAGTTGCATTTCCCTTCATCATTCTCCTCAAAATGAACGTTATCAGACTTCCACTAAGACGCCCTGACATCAGATTATGCACAACCTCTCCTTGGCTACTGAAGTGTAGAGGTTGGGTCCCAAGCCAGAAAACATTCACCCGCTAGCTTTAGCCATACATGCTTCACCTTGAGTGTGGACCCAAACTCGCTGCAAACTTCCCGAGATAGGAAGAATCTCAAACTAATCTTCTCCGCTCAGCATCTGCTTCACAGAAACAAGTAGCATAGAAATAAATCTCAGAATGGATACAAACTCAGCTCAGTTAACCAGACAAAAAGTCATTTTCTGTAACAATGATACGGATGGTTCCTCAAGAAACGTGAAATGGAATTGATGTCCAAGAAAACCATCGCTTCCAGGAAACTACAGCCTGAAAGACTATTGCTCTCTCTAACGCATCCTCAAAAAAGAAAAATCACGTCACCCCCAATGCACACCATGTCAGACTCATGTTGCATACCTTCATAATATCTCCAAGCATCCCCTGCATGCCTCCCGGCTTTGAGACTCCATAGAACCGCGCTGCAATCTCATCAAGATACTGCAATACCCACAGCAATCCATAGAACATCCAGCACAAGAAAAATAAATTCATACTCTGGAACCACTCTTTAACTAACTGCAGGGAGTCAAGTGGACCTATTCTTCGGTAAATTGAGCAGGAGAGTCGACGTCTTCCAGACTTCTATATCTACATTCTTAATCACTGGTGTGCGCAAACTTACCTCACCAAAACTTGGATCCCGTTCAATACTAGGGCGATAACGATTCCGCAACATCCGAAAGAGGGCAAGAGCGTCTCTTTCAAGTCTGAAAAACCCTTGACATGCTGTATCAGTTTCAACTCATACCATACGTCGACTCAATGAAGATCAGTTCAAGAACTTAGAGTCACCAACCTAAACGAAGCCACCAGAAAGACAACAAAAGCAAAAGCCCAAGCAAACCAAACCCGCCCGTGGTCTCTGACTTTACGGCCATTTCCACGATGGTTGTGCTCTAATAGCGAAGAAATTGTCCAAACTGAGCCAGAACTATCCAAGCAATGGGGTATCATAGTAGATAGTAAACCATCTCAGTATGAACAGAACCTTTACTTCTTGAGCACATAGACCAAGCTGTCCAATAGTCCAAATTTATTGACCTATGTCAAGCTGTTTCAGTGTCATATCAGTCAACTTATGGTTAAGAATGAAGCGTGTACGTCTCATGACCCATAGTATTTGATCAACTTGAGATGGAAGCTGATCACAGATAACTTCATTATCATAGAAATGAGCATAACTGGGAGGTCCTATGGTGAAAATTTCCCGTTGTACATAGGGTGTAATTGACGTTTCTTATGACTTTTGCAATCAATGAATGTGAAAAATTATGGACTCTTACATCATTCTCATTCTCTCTGTTACTTCTCGTAACTCTGAATTCTAAAGCACATATTTTCCTCTTTTACGATCTAAAGCTGAGAAATCCTTTTTACTTTGCCAGCTCCTTCCATAAGTTGCGTGAGGAAACATATCTCAACTACAGACAAGGCCGTGAAGGAGCCAAGGGAAAAGACCAACGACAGTAAGAAACTGACGAGAACATGGGCCTCAACGAGCTAGATCAAGAGCTCGTCCTTAGCAGAGCTTACGTCAAAAGGAGAAATTTGACGAAGTGCAAGAGAGGTGTGTCTGGGATGGGCGGAGCAGAAAATGATCTGGAGAGCTTCTGTAACTCCTCCATCAATCGGTTTGCATCTCTGAGATTACCAAGAACCAAGTACCTGTGACCACATTTAGACATAAGAGTCAGCTCATTAGCCAATGAATCCCGCCACTATGATTCACTACCCGAAGCCAACAAGATTACACGATAAACTTTGGACAAGTCAGACAGCATGACTTTGATTGAACTGTAGGAGAGACGCTGGTAAAGAAAGGAAGAAATGAGGAAAAGTGAGAAGACGAAGAGAGAGAAATGTCTCTGGGGAACTGGACTACTCTGTCTCCTTTGAGATATAAAGAGGGTCAAAATATGCCCTGGCCTAACATCATCAAGTTATCCATTGAGGCTACAGAAAGAAGAAAACTTACTGAAAGACTGCCCGTGTTATAATGAGATCCACCTCCCCCGGAAAGCACTGATTGGCAACAATAAAAAACATTCATATTAGCTATCCAACAGGAGCAAAAAACAAGAATAGAAGAATTTCCATTTGCGATGGGAGAAAAGGAAGCCGGACACAACTCAATACTTATCTGCGTAGCAGTGTGTTACGGTAAGCGGATATAGCCCCATATTCCAACAAAAATACTTCCAGTTCACAACCATCTAAACATTTAAGCACCTTGGGAAAATAACCAGATGTCGAAATGATTCATCAAGGACAAGGACCACTCTCGTAAGAAGTTAGGGTTCCACACCTTTTTCATGACGTCAGCAAGAGCTTTTGCAAACACATCCGGTCGATTCCCATGGACAAAGTGCTTCGCTGCAATCCCCAGGTCCTGGCAGGGGCCCAATTTCCATTGCAAGTCAGCGTGGCTCACACTCCTATTCCAAAATTATTAATTTAAGGCCCGATAAGGATAAGGATATAAGGATATAGACTGAAAGATTGTTCTCAAACGGACAGAATTTCAGTGTTCATATTATTCTCATCTGCACAAAAACTATCAACAAGCCTGCTGCACCAATCAAGAGAAGTACCGAGTTACGCAAAACTGTACATCGCAAAGTAATCCTAATCGAGCTTTGAATAAGGGTCCAAAAAAGTTCCTACATGCAAAACACACAGCAGACTGTCCGGACCATAGCCATACTTTAGTTGGAGACTGCGACCAGATGTACTCTGCCAGCATATCATGGATCTCGGGAGCACCGGAGGGAGGACCCCCATGGTTAGCAGACCACCTGCACAAAGCCCGATAGACAATAAGGAATTCAAATGGCCTAGCAATGCTCGTCTCCGCACCCCAAGCAAAAAGCTGGCTGGAGATGTTTCCCCACATCCACCAACGTGATGACAAATACAACAGCTCAGACAAGCAGGGATGCATTCAAGAGCAAGGGAGATATTTCAAACATAACTGCAAAGACAGATTTGCCAGAACTTAACAGGAGGAGGGAGACAAGGGGTACAATTGACTGACTTGAGAGCAGCTTTTAGAAAAGCAGCACATGCGTCCAATCTAGCGGTTGCAGCAGCTTTCTTCTCATCTTTAATGTCAGAACCATTCTTCAATGCTGTTCGGTTTTCCTCAGACTTCTGCCCATCCTCACGAGTCTCCACTTCCTCTCGAGGGAAACTTCTATATATGGCCTCTATTTTTTCTGCAACCGTAAAAGCAAGAGAAGACTCAGAAGACATCAATAATTTCCCATTGATATCTTCTCCACTGAGAAATGCAATCATTCAATAGACCATTAAATTCTGTAACGTTCTTCTCAATGCGTGACAAGCAAATCAGAAATGCTCTGCAAACAAGCTTAACAAAGGCCACTTATTAACTGAGCTCTAGTTTGAAAACTTTGCTTCATGTGTAATCTGATCAACTGTGCAAGTGTCTCGCTCTTAGCCCCACTGTTCTCCACGATGAAAAGAATTATCACCATAGTTTGAGAAGAAATCAGAGGCCTATGTTTATTTATGGATGTTGCAAGAAAAAACTTACCTAGAGATTCAGGATTAAGCTGAACCTTTAAAGTGTTGAAGGTTTCCACCATAACTACTCCAAGTTCCGAACCACAGGTCACCTGTCGCAGTATCAACCCCAAAAGCTTCACTCCACAAATTCAATGCCATGATTCACAGAGGAAAAGTCAAAGACGACAATGCATCCTATGCCACCATAGAATCTAGCAACTGAAATACGGTATCGGCCAGCGGTTCCTTCCAAAAAAGGAACTGCAGAAACATCACAAAGGCGAAAAAAGCAACCTAACCAGTTTCGCTCAAGTTGGAGCTGTGAGCACACACCTTTTCCTCACTTCTAAAGAAACGATGCAAAAGAACACTACCTAACAAAGAAACGAGAAGCTGCAAACAGACAAAAAATCCTTAAGGCGTTTTTTTTTTTTTTTGACCTCCATTCGTCCTCAGCAAGAGCTTGCTCAGAAACGTGCAAGGGAGTACCTGTCCATGCTTAAGCTGAATGCAGGCTCCAGAGAGCACAAGATCTATGGCATCGCTGTGCTTCTTCTGTCCCATATACCTGCCAAAGTAATTTTTTGTTTTAACGGTCAATTTCAAACTGTGGATGGAAAAAATGGACCAAAAGACGGGCAGATAAAATGTGCACAACAAAGCAGACAAGCTAATCAGCTCATAAGCAACAACATCCTCAAAAGAAAACACAGAGAACGAGAGTCGCAGAGAAAATGAAAACGAGGTTGTTCCAATCACGTTTTATCGAGCACAGAAACATGAATCAAATGATATTTTGAACGGGAAGATTCATTAATATCATATAAACATGTCAAAAAACGCAATTTGCTGAAAAAACGAAACATGCCCCCCAACAAGAGAACTCAAACTTGGTCTACGAACATTCAATCTCCGGAGCATCCACGGGCGTCGAAAGGCAAGCGTCAGCCGTTCTTTCAGAAAAGGAAACTTTGAAAAGCATATGCAAGTATCTTCTAGGCAACATTTGCCCCAGCCTACCTTGCATGAACACTCTTGTACATTTGTTGAGCTTCGTAATAATTTCCAGCCTCGACACTCTTCTGAAGCTTCTCCACCATCTGCTCCAAAATGACAGAGCCAATATCGAAGCATACGCTTCATAATCTCTCCAAAACTTTGCATGCACAAAAAAACTAACATTCCAACATCACGACACAGGTAGCAACTGACGAAAGCATGATTCACATGCAGGCAAGCCACTGCAGATTCTTCCGTCCAGCTCAAATCTAAAATTCGATTTCCACCCAATCCTTGCGTGCAGAAACACCCTCCCGTGCAAAGGCGACTTTCAAACTGAAACGCAACGATGTTTCCTGTTGCTGCAAAAACATCGCTGGTCATGCAATGCGCGCTGTGACGCACCTTGCTTGTTCCTGCTGAGACCGCCATCTCTCCGCCCTCGCAATGCCCTCCCTCTGCAATCCGCCAGCTGACACCTGCCACTCTCTCCCTCCCTCCCTCGCACCTCCAGACCCTCCCTCCCTGATGGACATGGACTTGCAGACGTGACACGATGTCACGCCGCACCGGTGGTTCCGTGTACGGACTTGCCGCCCCCCCACGCGACTCGCCTCCTGCGAAAAATGGACAAATAATTTTCCAACCAAAACGCGCCACGTGTACATATATGTACACGTGGCAAGATTTCATTGGCGGATGCCCCGGCAGACGCGCGCAAACTGGAGGCGAGGCCGTTGGAGAGAGGGAGGAGCGTGCGGGGAGGCGGAGGAGGAGCCATGGGGCCATGGCAGGCCAGGCCATGGCGAGGGGAGGCGAGGGGAATGGAAGGGCTGTGCAGATCAGACTGAATGAATGCTTTAGGGCACGCTGTGGTTAGGGTTAGCGCCGCTTGAGGAACATTAATTAGGGTTAGGCTAGAGAGGGAGAGAGGGGGGTTGACCCACATTTCTGAAAAGCGGGAGCAAAGCTGGGCTGGAAGGAGGAAGAGGGAGGGAGTGAGAGGAGATGAGAGGCGGGAAGTTTCAGCAGAAGGCGGCGGATGCGGGCAGCGCGCGCAATGCCGAGGGGCTGTTTGAGACGCGCAGCGTGGCGGAGATACGCGAGGTGGAGGCTCGCACGCGGCGCGACATTGAGGAGAAGAAGGAGGAGCTGCGGCAGCTGGTGGGAGCGAGCTACCGTGATCTCATCGAGTCCGCAGATTCCATCCTTGCCATGCGGAGGTCAGTGCAGATCAAAGTCTTCTTTTCGGCTCTGGCCGAGCTGCTGTTATCTGCATGTGTCCCGGTTACAGGAAGCGCAGCTTATTGTTGTCCCGATTGATAGGGCGTTGCAGTAAATAGTTAAGGGGATAGGGAAGTTTTAGGTCTAGATGGAGCACGGGAGGTCTGTTGATCTTGAGTTTCCCAATCGTGAGCTCTCACAAACTTTGGAACGGGTTGAGTTGCGTCAATGTACGTAGGGAATGCGACGCTGCAATAAACAGAATATGAATATTGTGTTTGAAGTTGAGACATATTGGAGACATGAGTTTAGGTTATGGCGACACAATAGTAGATCCCATGTTTTGAGTTGAGGCGACTTCCGTTCAGTAGTTATAACACTAGGGTACTCGTTTTGTGGTCTGCATTTAAAGATGTTTGCTCCATGGAGACCTTGGTCCGCTATCCCACATTCGCACGAGTTTCCTCTTGTCATTTTTGCAAAATTCTTGACCTGACTTTCGACAAGGGCATCCTTTTGCATGATCAAGGTTTGCAGTAGATTTATGGCCTCGTAGATTCTTGTGAAATTTTCAGGAGGTACTGAGATGCAAGGGGTGGCTTTGGAAAGGCCCTCTCTGCTTGAAGGTTCCGTTAGTATTAAGAGGAAGTAAAAGCATGCACTGTTTCCCTTTTAGCACCATGCATTCCCATGTAACGCAGTTTCCCACTGCAGTTCACAGATGCAGTTGTTCTCAACCGATGAGTATCACTTTTCTTTTCTAGTAGTAGGACACTACTTGCATGCGTCAATCGATGTTAAAGGAGACGATAATAATTCACCATAAGGCCAGTTGCGGATGTGCTTGTGAATTAGCTTAGCTCTTTCTTGTTGGACAAGAGCAGTCTTATCCTTACAATGGGACAAATTCATTATATTTACTGCATTGTGGCGAAGGAAGGGTTGGAAATGAAAGGCTTGAAATCATTCTGGCGTGCAGATCTTGCGAGGCAGTGATGGCCAACATAGTGCACATGGAGGAGAATTTTGCCACTCTCCAGAACAGCATTTCAACATCTGCTCCAGCGCAGGGGATGGATGAACTCCGCCAGGTACAGAACCAGTGTATCAACTATCTACTCGCCCATACTTCCTTATCCCGTATTCCTGAGGTTATGGGAAGATGCCTGAACTTCAGTCCTCATCGTGCTGTCGTATAAATCGCATGATGCTTAGAGTCCCAGAAGTTACAATATCCTATTGCATTTCATCCGCAAACCTGACCCGAAGTGTCTGCAAACTGACCTTCTAGCAGGTCAGTTTTATTCCTGTTTTGCTATTTAGTCCCTCTGAAATCTGGAATCTGTTCCCTTCTCTTTTTCATTCCCTTATCCTCAGGGTGGCCTATAAACTGAATGGATGCCCCTTTTCGTAGCCATTGGCTGGGCTGTCCATTACAACCTTTACAGTTGTAGCTTCACCAGTGTCGGTGGCCATGGTGTCCCAACCTCCAGCACTCCCTAGAAGTTGAATGTATAGCCAACAATTCATCATGCACAGTGTCTGCCTTCTAGACCATTTTGCGCCCCTCACGTGGGACGCACTTTTATCGGAGTAGAGTTTTTCGTTGTAGTCCACTTAAGTATAATCTCATTTTTCTGCTTTCCCTGTGCACAAAACTGTGTTTTCATAGTTTTTTGATGTCGGAAAATGTTGTCTACAAGGAACGAAAGCCTGAGCATTGTCTCACTTCACCTTTTGTGCTGTGCAGAGACGGGAAAGGTTGTATGACGTAGGCTCTCGTGTGAAATACTTGGTTGACACGCCCGAGAAGATCTGGGGATGCTTAGATGAAGATATGTATTTGGAGGGAGCTGAGAGGTATATGAGGGCAGGCGAAGTCCATACGCTCCTCACAGCTGCTGATAATGGAGAACAAAAAGAGCTGTTGGCATCATTTCCACTGCTAAGACATCAATGGCCACTTGTGGAGACCTTCAAAAACCAGGTGAGGAGTTGAGGGCAAGAGAGAGAGCGCAAATAATAGTGGTCTCCTTAACTGGTGAAGCTAGTCAAGATGTCCAACTAGGTTGTCTGAAGTTACTGTCAACATTGGCCGAGGCTGGCAATTCATCTGACCATTTATGAAAGTACGGGGAAACAGATATCGCAGAGGAGTCGAGATCGATTGCAGGAGATGGGGCTGAAGGTGGAACAATATGCGGTGGCCTTGGCGGGGGCAGTCGTGATTGATAATTTGAACTCAGCTCAAATTTTTGCTTTCTTTCTAGAGTCTCGTCGAACATGGGTTCGGGCCCAGGTGAGTAATCGCTTCAAGAAACAGCACTTCTTTGCATTTCATAAAACAAAGTCCATTTCTGAGCGCACATCCCCTCTCTCGTTTACCTTTCCTCACCTACGTGCAACAGGCATTGTTCAGCCGATGTTTCCATGTTACCATAAACTGAACAGTCATCCTTTCTTACTCGTCCTTCCTTCTGTTGTATAGCTTCGAGCCGCTACAGGTCGCTTCGGTGGAGCAGCTACAGCTGTGCTACAGGAGGGTGACGTGAATGCAAGTCTTTCTCCAGATGCGGCCAATGTAGCCGCTTCCCTGTGCCGTTTAGTTTCCGTCATACAGCAGTCGCTCTGCCATGCAGGAGAACTGTTCTTAGAAGTTTCCACTGGGAAGATGCCTCTCCTTTTTGGGACAGTCCTTGTAGCAATGCCGGGGTCGCAGCTTTTCGGCGGTATTCCCAACCCGGAGAAGGAGGTCGAGCTATGGAAGGAACACAGGCAACGCCTAGAGGAAGCTATGACTCCCTTGACAAGCCGAGCGGTGCAGGATGCATGTCAGGCATGGTTAAAGGTCATCGCAGAGGATATTGGAGGTAACGGTTCCTAGAAGTTCGCTTTCCTTTTCATTCTTAGGAAGGCATTGCTCCTTGAGCTTCACTTTATAGCGTCATCATTCGTCTTGTCGAACCTAATGTCTTCGTTTTGACCTCGAATTCCTTCCATGTTCGTTGGATTGTTGTACACAGTTGAAGGGCGAGCCATTCTTGAAAACATTAAGAGTGCCAAGGATTTAGCGAAAATCGAAGTGCAAGTCCGTCAAGCGATGACTCTCCGAGAGACTTTTGCCGATTCGATGCCATGGCTTACAGCCGCTTTTGGGGCGACTCCGGACTCTCCGTGGGACTGCATATGGGAGCTACTTTTGAAGGAGCCCTTAGACTTGTGGAATACTTTATTCGATAAAGCATTTACTGAACGAGCTAAGGGTGTCATTGATACTGCCTTCCAAAAACTTAATATTACCAAACAAGTGGAGCAGTTTTTGTCCAAAACGGAAGCTCCAAAGACAGTTGATCTTGGAGCCTGGGGAGCACTGCCAGAGCTGGAGGGAAGTGGAGGATCAGCGTTGAAAATTGGATCAGATGACCAAGATATGGAGAGTGCGAGAAGTGCATACTTCAGTCCGGAGGTAAGACTTGAAACTGTCCATGATCTCCTGGTCACTTCAGTTAGGGTTGTGGGATGTTTTGGTATTCTTGGAGTTTTTTGGCAAGCTACATAACGATTTCATACATGAACATTCACCACCGCACCTCACCTTACCTCACCCCATCTCACCCCAACCCACATTACCTCATTTCTCCCTTTTTTTTACCTCTCGTGTCGCTCTCTTGTCTCCCCGTTTTTGTCTTTGGCACCTGGAGATGCAGGTAACACAGCTTCGGGACGAGGTAGACCAAAGGCTTGCTGCCATCCTGACCGATGTGCTTCATATGCTGCAAGGCCCTGCGGGAGCTCTGCGTTCTGCCGAGCTTGCACCTTATCTGCAGGATGAGTGTTTCTCCTCCCTCAGAGCTATGGTGGAGGGGCTGGAGAAGCAGCTGGAGAGCCTCCATGTTTGTGCAGAGGATGGTGCAACTGCGACTCCTCTTATAGTAGAGAAGGCTCTCCTTATTGGGCGCTTTTGCGCCGCTCTTGGGCAGTATTCGACCTTCTTACCGGTAGTTTTGGGGCCGCCTTCGAGTTGGGGCCAGTTTGCAGGGGCAACCTCGGCAGGTGCGCATCTGGATAACTCAAAATCGTCCATTCCATTGACAGGTTCTTCATTGCATGGATTGAACATGGATGGCAAGACATAAAGGTAGAACGGCTGGAAGTGTGAATAGAAAGCTCTTTAACATTGCAATCGTTGCATTAAAGCAACTGCTTTGGTGTTCATCCCATTCCCAAGATGGCACAATGCCGGAAACAAACGGGAAGCAGGTGTCCATCCGGAAGGACGTTTTCCCGCATTGCTAAGTGGCTCCAATTGATAATGTATAGACAATTGCGCATGAATGATGGGACCTGATCTTGAAAGGAAAGCTTATGTTCTGCCTTTTGTCCAGTAATCTTTCTTAAAATTCATTGTTATGAAACAGTGGTAAGCACATTCAATCTTAGCGGTCATGCTGAATTAAGGCGGACTGGGTGGTGGCCAGGGTCAGGGTGGAAAATTTTCTCTGGGCAGGCAGGAACTGGGCAAAGGGATACGCTGTCAGATTCAGAACCTCGCAGAACAGTCCTGCGCCGGGCAGGCCCCGAATTTTTGCTCCGGGCAGCTGAGGGAACTGTAAAGTTGAAGGAAGTTCAGAAAGAACTGAGGAGGGTTAGCATATCAGCCCACCGAGTGTGGGTAGAGTGGGTCAGCACCCAATTGGCGGAAGCCTTTGCTCAAAACTTGAGAAAGGATGAAACTCTCGCCACAACAGCACCTCTGAAAGGATGGGAGGAAACTTTGCAGAAATCAGTGGTGGAGGAGGGAGAGGTAGAGCTGCCCATTGCACTCCCTGCAATGCCCTCAAGTTACTGTCTCTCCCTGCTCTTTTCGGGGGCGAGGGAGATTCATCGTGTGGGTTCGCATACACTCGATCGTGCCGTGCTTCGCCTTTTCGCATGGAAAATTTCCGAGAAGGTACGCTCAAAATGCAAGCGATAGGATCTCCGATATGGTAAATTTCCAGGAAGTAGCCTCGTGGCGGAAGAGAGGCGAGTTGGGAAGTGGGCAGGTCTTTTCTAAATGTTCAAATGATTCGAATCACGAGAACTGTCACAAAGTCGAGTAGATCAATGGATTGTTTTTCTCCTTCCAGAATGTTCAATTTGGAGTTCTGATGTTAATGGTGGACTGACGAGATAGCGTAGTGAAACCCTGAACACCCTATCTGTTAGCGATTGATCCAAACAGCTACATGCGGTTGCCCTTCTCTCGCTTTTGCTTGACATGTGTTACCATGTTGACCTTCGTCTGATTTGTCCAGGTGCTCGCCACATATGAAGCTTTCACAAAAGACGAAGATGTAATGAAACAAAAGGTTTCAGAAAAAGGAGTTCTTCAACTCCAATTCGATGTGAAGTTTCTGGCGGATGTCCTTTCGGGTGGAGCAGAGATATCAGCTGAAGCACTTGAAGAGGATGGAAGGGTGGGCAGCCCTTTCAAACTGGGGCATGTGGGAAATCGCAGGTTCAGACCGATGCAGCAGACAAATACTGTAGCGACAGCCAAGAAAGGGCAAATAAATGCCATTCTTGATTCTTTGAAGGACCGCCTCGACCCCATTGATTGGGCCACGTACGTATCAGATGCTGTTTCGTGGGAAAAGGGTGTTCACACTGGGGCTGTCGCATCATTTGCATGGAGTGCTGCTTGTATTGGAGTCGCGAGTTTTTTGAGGGGTTAAGCAATGTGCATGGGAGAAGGATGAGCTGTAATTTTACTGAACTTGTAATCGTGTGTATGAGCCATCTCATAATAAAGGTACCAGTGTCATGTACGCACAGGTGGTGAGTTTAAATTTAAAGGTTGTCCTCATCCCATTCTTCGTTGACTCTTTACCATCATTTCTCACTAGGAATGCATACAACTAGCCCAAGTTCCCGGTTATGACCAATTTGAATTAGCGAGCGTTTATTTGTCGGGTTTCCTGTTTTTGTTGTCGCATGACCTTTCCTATCCATGTTGATCATGAACCAACTTCTTGCTTAAATATGTTCAAACAAGTTCAGTGACCGTGACTGCCAAACTTGTTGTCAACTTGTCCGAACTAGGTAGGCCTTTTCGGCAACTTTACTTGGAAATTTATACTTTTTACGATGAATAGTTTCATGCATGGCTTGGAGGACCATTATTGGGTGATGTCTGCTTGCAGATAATTCACATAAGACAAGAGGGGAAGCCATGAATGTTAAATATGGGTTGCCTTGTCCTTCAGATATGAAGAGGCGTTATGGGAGAATGAAAAACGGTGCTATATTCGCTGCGCTGTCCTGTATGGGGCCCTTATCCAGCTTAACCGCCTATACACAGATGTGCAGCCAAAGCACCCTCACGCTGCAGGAACCAACACTCTCAATATGTCCCCGAGTGTACCACGATTCACTCACCTTCCTATCAGGTGGGCTGCTGAAATTTTGACTCTACGCAAGGGAGCACTTCTCAGAAATCACATGTACATACACTCCAGCTTTTGACAAGTAGCCGCTAGCCCCTCCATGGTTCTAACTAATGAAAGCTTGGTAATTTGCAGTGCGCCACTTCTCTCTGTCAATGGGAACGCAGCAAATGCGCGTCAAAGAAAAAGTTTTCTTGACAATCATTCTTCCATTTCGAATCCATGGAATGGGGGCGCCAATGAAGACACATCCAAATATTCCTTTTCGGATTCGGCCGCTCTTGCTTCTGTTGGAGCAGGCCTCGGTCTCAAGTCAAACCCTCTGTTCAAATCAATCATGGGACAGGTAGAGGCTCTACCTTAAGGCTCTATCTTCTTCAAGCATTTGATGTTCCAAAGCATGAGAATTTGTCGTTGACATGGGAATGGATCCACATTGTCCTTTGCTTAAAGGCCTGGAAGCTTTGAGACGGCGGTCCCCTTCTTGCACTCAAAGAATGCCATCTTCTGGTATCCTTTGGATTGTCCTGTGACTCAAGACTTCGCCTTTTTTCTGTTTCAAATGCTTTTAAAGCTTGGATTTGTCTGCAATTCATGTTCCTAATAGAAGCGTTGTGTGCAGGTTGGAAGCGGTGCCCTAAAATTGGGTTCCATGGTGAGCGACGGCCAAGTTGGGCGGAACATATCCACGCTCGGAGAAGGGCTCTTCTCCTCTCTCACCACTGCGGCCTCATAGTGACGAAAAGATTGCGGTCAAACAATCATTCCCTACTTCCTTCCCGTTCTCAAAATTGATCCCTGATTGGCAGTCAGCAGTGTAGTGCATAACTCGTAGGTACGTGTCTATTATAAGCTGAAATTGGCTATGCGGAAAGAAAGGATCTTCTGTGCAGCAAAGTAGGTACAGGAGCCGATGTAAATCCCAATTTTTGATTGAAAGAGAAGCTCGCGTGTAAGCGCACATGAAGCTGTCGGATCTGAAAGCCTCTGGGAGTGCTTTAGTCGAGTCGGCAGTCTTTGCTTTCTTCTAACTTAGTCGGAATTTCAAATCGAGTTGCCAGCCCTTGGCTTCTTCCAACTTGGTCGGAATTTCAAATCAGGTCAGGGAGTAGGTTATGCCTTTTTAAATGCCCTTGGTGCCGTATACCAATCAAATGGCGGCTTAAAAGCACCTAGGGCGTCTGAAATCCTGAGTAAATGATGCATGGCATGGTTCACTATGTTGAGGAAGGATCATGTCAGCATGAAGCCATCCAGAAGGCCAAAAGTCCTTTATAGACTAATTGTTTTATGTTGTTAAGGTCTGAACATAAGAGAGCCACTTCTACACTCTTCGATGCATGTGCAAGAAGAGGGGAGTGAGAAAAAGTTAATTGGAGGTAGTGATAAAGAAGGACAATAGGAAGTGGGGTCTAGGCCAGAGGAGGAAATAGAATTATGGAGGGGGGGTTGGCGAGTAATGGACGCAAAGCGAATGGATGAGAGGGGGAAAGTAGGAGTGAGGAGGGAGGGCGGAGTGGAATAAAGAAGGAGATGGAGGGAGAGGAGGGGAAAGAGAAAGAGAAAGAGATAATGGGACGTAAGACAATATGAAGCGGGGTTTGGCCGGAAGAGGAAAGAGCATTCGGGAGGGGGGGCGATGTCGAGGACGGGACGAAAAGCGAAGGGATGAGAGGTGCAAAGCAGGAGTGGAGTGGAGGGGGAGGGGAGCGAAGTGGAAGAGAGAGGAGGGAGAGGAAAGGGCGGGAAAGAGATAATGGGAGGTAGTGATGGAGAAGGGCAAAAGGAAGTGGGGATTGGCCGTAGGAGGAACGAGCATTCGGGAAAGGGCGTCATATTTGTATTCGTAAGCACCATAATCTTTTAACTAACCTTCATTTCCTTTAAAGTCAGGAACTCTCTTCAATACTTCAGCCCGTTTTTTTACAGAGGACAGGGAAAAAAAAGAAGATACGTAACGACTGGGAGGAGAAGGAATTGGAAATTGAGAGAACAACGACTGGGAAGGGAGGAGAAGGCGTGAGACAAAAAGGCGAAGAGAGTAGATAAAAAGCACCCCCTATGGGAGAGGCAACACCAAGGCAGTTGTATCTGACGGCGGTTCATTGCCTTTCACAGCTCAGCTCCGAGACATTACCGTCTCATTTTGAAGGCTTGGACCTTCTCAGCTTTCCTCCCGTGCGTTAGAACCGCCCTCCCACTCACTGAGGAGGCCCGAGATGCGGCCGCCACCCAGGTGCGCGGTCAAAGGTGGCCGGGCCTTGTTTCATTTTAGAGTTTTTGGGGTTTTTCAAAAACTGGAAATGTTTTTAGAATCTGGTTTGAACACCACAGCACTGCAACTAACTACATGGATGTGGTGTGGTGTGTTGTGTGCTTCATAAACGTTTTTTGTTGTGGGTACGTACATAGAGACATGCGATTGAAAACAACCAGGCATATATCCTGTGTGATTTCGTTCGTATACCCGTAAAAACATGCATTGTATGCATTGAATCAACTCGCCGATCGTCCATGCATTGGTTGTATGCACACGTGGGGCGCCCTGTGATGACACAGCTCATGAAGGGAGAGGCCCTCTTGTGGTCGCTGCTGTGCTTGGCCTCGGAGTGTTTCATGCACCGCCTTGCTTGAGTTTCAAATCCGTGTAACAAATCTCGAACAAGTATTAACCCTAAACTGATGCCCTTTCTCCTGGTACATATTTCTGCCAGCATGGACGTATAGATCCTGCTGAAAGGCAGCGTCTGCAAAGTTATAGACTAAAAGAAATTTTATTTTCGGGATTTTTTTTTTCTCCATAACATTCGCTAATCTTCAGGAGTCTCTCGAACCATACACATGGTCCCGGGCCTCTCTGCTTACGTTCCCAACCTAGCAGCACCTATAGTGGTGCTCATTAACTTAACCGGATTTAAGCTTGACCGCTTCCTCGCCCATAGCGGCTTCTGGCCAGATCAACGACTTCACGAAAGAAATCTCGAGGGAACACCGGCGGATCCTCCGCCAAAGCCTGCACAGTGCCAACTCAGGAAGGACTAAGAATTGCTGTTTTGATTACAAATTACGAAGGTTGAACGAGCACAACTAGAAAAGGGACAACCCACATTTCAACCTCAACCTGTACGGAAACCAAAATGGACGCAGAATTTGCAGGTCACCTGATGGAAGAGAACAGTGGAAGGAGTCATCCCAGGAACCGTGTTTGCCTCGATCACCAGAATCTGCAAAGCATCATTTATGGCACAAGCAACCGCTCAAAGTCTGCACCCAAATCGGTTTTGTTTGCAAAACTTGCTCCCACTGACTCCAATTTTTGAACAAGCAGATGCACCGTACGCTCTCATTGGGCAGTTATCTACAAAACAGCTGACATCGCCAAGTGCTGAAGTCATCTGGAATCTCCTGTCATGCAAGCCCATCAACTGTCCACTTACATTAAAGCAAATAAAAGCAAAAAATCTCACAGGGAAAAGAGTGAATAACGTTTAGGACCAGCAGAGGCTGAAGGGGCAGCAGAGCACTGTACCTCTCCAGAGTCGACATGAATGAAGGCATCAATGCGAGCAAAACCTTCCAATCCCAGTGCATTTGCAACAAGCTCTATTCGCCTCTTTCCATTTGTAAGCGCTTCCTCACTGCATGTAGTCGATAGCACAGATTACAACAGGCCTGAAAGGTGAGGAAATGCTGATGGGGGTGCCGAACAAGGTCAAGCTCATCCAGGAAGTCTTCGTCCTCACAGAAGTAGGTGGTTGAAAGGGGTCAAAAGGTCCTCTGGTTCAAGAGCAGGCAGCTAAAGAACTAAACGACGGAACTGAGGAGTCACAATGTTGGCCATCACTATTATATCTGAATAAGAGGAGGTTAGGTTAGGTTAGGTTAGGTTAGGTTAGGTTCGGTTAGGTTTTCCAATCTAAGAAAATTAAGACATTGCTTACTGCCCCTCCACTGACGAAAATAAAAAGGGGAGGGAAATGCTCTCTATAGCCAAAAAGGACCAAACCTGACAATAGAGGTTGGCGGAGGAGTAAGGTTGACCCCTGTACCGCCTGCGGCATACATACAGCCCTTCAAACACCATGAGATATTTGAAATTAAGATGCTTCACTTGAAGGCTACAAAGCCGTTGTTCAGAATCAACTACCCTCTGACGAACCGAATGCAATATACCAGAAGTGTCCACAACTCTGATATTCCAAACAAGGTGCTAAATGGCAGGAAATGCTCTACACAAGATGTGCATGAAAACTACAAGATTTTTTCCGACTATGCCATAAGCGAACAACTGGAGCACACCTTGAAACTTTTCTTCGAGTGAGAGCACATCCCCAGACTCCTTCACAGTGATGCTCGGAGAGAGGGAGCGCATCCTCCCTTTCGGCCCTACAACTCCCACAGTCACCTCCACCCATCGGCTGTTTCCAGGCCAGTAGAGGCCATCGGCTCCCTTGCTCATGATGGGATCGGTTTCAATGAACGGCTCAAAAAGCAGGCGAGAAGGTGGAGGAACGGGCATCTCCACTATGCTGGACAACTGCAAATATTGAAGAAAAAAACAAAAAAAAGGGTGGGAAGAGGCAAAGAGGAGAGGAAATGACTCATGCGAACAGCACATGCATGCGTGTATGTATACAGCAAAATTTCTTGAGCGTATACAGCTCCCTCTAGCAATGGAGGGGGGACATCCAAGAGAAAGACAAACATAAACACTAACCTTTGATAACGTGCCTGGAAGTAATCGCGGCAGCTCGTCCCGTACTGCCGCCACGTAAGCCGCCAGGTCAGCAGCACAGCTGGCAGAAGGATACAAAAAAATGAGAAGCTGATTCTCCAGGAAGGATGGTAGGCAGGTGCAGCTGATCTCCTTAAACGAGTGTTTCACACAAGCTACTTCCTTTTAACTGAAAACTGGAAATCGGAAGCGGCCTTTAACTGGACATCCTTTTCCCATTCTCAAGGTATAGCAACAACCAAATCACACCGTTCAGAGTTATCCGACACTCCCATTGCCAAAGAAGCTCTTGAACAAAATGGCCTCCCACCACGGAAAGCGATAGACTCTCAAAGCAGGGAGTATATGCAGGCTGTGCTAACCTGAGTCTGGCTACCCCTGTAGAACATCCATCCGAAGCAGGCTTCACACACAGAGCTGCAGCCTTGAGCTCCCCAGTGAGAGTCTCCCACTCCTTCGCTGCCATGTTGGACGCATCTCCTTCCAAACTTTGCGTCTCCGCAATGCCCATAGCAACTAACTCCTCTGTATTCACAACACGTTTCGCCGCTGTGTGTACGCCTTCATTTGACAACTGCAAGAAGGTGTACACATTTGAGCAGTCGGAGTGGGGAAGTCAGCAATGATCCCTCACACATTACAACCATATCACTGTTCACATCATTTTTAAGTAATTTGAGAAGAATCCTCGCTGTTCGCTTCTGAAGCTTGGAGGGACGTATTGCTCACATCTTTGAGCAATGTCGCAGTTGTCACTTTGTCCATGCAGATGTGTGAAGCTTCCGATCCCGACCCTGCAACCTCCCTTATGTCACTCTTTCCTGAAATAGGGAACAGTCTCCTCGGTAACCTCTCTGTGCTATGAGTTCCAACAAAAACTACCCCAGCCTGATTCACCCTGTTAAGCGATTTGAATTCGAACCTGTGAATGGAATCTGACGTTCTTCCAAAAGCCTTTGGAGGGTGCCATCCTCTCCAATGCCTCCGTGAACTGTCACAACATTCAGAGGAGAGCCAAAAAGAGAGGAAAAAACATGAGTATTCAGCATTTCGTGTTCCATCTTGGCAATGGAACATAATTCGTAATTCCAAACCCATAATGCTATAAGAAAATCGAACAGGGGTTGGTGCTGGTTGTTAGAACTATTGACAATCCGTCACAGTTAGAAACCCCTCAGAAAAAGAAGAAACCCTCGCCAGTGGTTTCGTGATTTATATTCCGGAGATACCCTTTTCCCAGCGCATGTCCAGCACCGACAGTCATTATCAGACAGAAATCTACTACCTAAAACTCCATTTCAGCCAACACAAATCCAGCAAACTGAAGGCAGCACCCATGGCAAATTCTCCTCGACAATAAACAAACGCCCAACTTTGTGTATACGAAAAAAAAACCTAATGGGGCATATTACGAATGGTGAGCTCTTCACCAGCCAGAAAAACCACGACGCCTTTCTCTTTTGCCTCACTGAGCCACTCCTCCAGAACGATCTTTTTGGGTGCTTCCACCCCTAACTCGGGGTCCACTTTCCCGAACGGTTCACTAGTACTCATTTTCCCCCAGAGGTCTCTCACCACCTCCTCCCGCAAGTGGGCGGTGCGTGCAACTGCCTCCGCTTCCAAAGCTTCTTCGCACCCTTCCACAACTTCCTCCACAGTGTGGCGGAGAACAGACGAGTAGCTGCAGTAATACCCAGACGAGTAGGGGTTCACTTATGCACAGTGAAAAGGTTTCAAGACAGATGGCTAGGCGGGGAAGGAGGAAAGTGGGCGAATTCATAAGTTTACTACACAGCCAAGCTATGAAATGTGATCATCGGTACCTTAAGACCCCGTCGCAACTGCTTAGTTGTCAAAAGTGGCACTCCGCCATCAATTGTTTGTTAGAGAGCTAAGGACACAACGCAATCGAACTAGCCAGCCCTCATATGCTTAAGTATCGAAGAGTTAAACTCACGGAAGAGCCCATATGGTTTTGAGTCCGACTTCAGCCATGGATTCACTGGTATCCACTCCGTGGTTGGCGGCCGGTGCAAGCAAGAATGGCTCCACCTCAAGCTGCCATTTAACCGTGAAAGCATACATCACCCATCAAGATGACGAAATCACATGCAATGATGCAAAGTTCTCCCAATAGCAAACAAGAACCATCCCTACAGACTGGATACTTCTTAAACCTCTCTCCTCCGGATTTCTAATGGCAACCGCCATATTGGCTTAAGATGATTCAAGAAACTATCTTCAAAAGTTCCGAAAAAACGATCAGGGACTACTTACATCCGGCCACGACCGCAGCTTCAACCACACATTTGTCCCACTCATGAGTGACACTTGCCGCTCGGAGGTTTCTCCCCCAAACAGAACCCATACGGCCTGCTTCGCACTTGCAGTTTCTCCCATCACATTTCCTTGCAAGCCCTTGCGGGCAGGTCCCCCCTCTGCTTTCGGCGGCTTTGAAAGGAGGGGAATGGAATACCGATCGCACGATCTCTTAAGAATCCAACGGAGGACTCCTGAGTGGGAGAGACCAACCTGCAATAAAATCAAAACAATGGAGGCAGAAACATATACAAATCTCAAATAGCGCCCAAAATTGGCGACAGTGCCTGCCCAATAGGCACACTTACTATCAGAGTACTTGCTACACTAATCCTGTTGCTTATCAGAACAAGGTTTTTTCGTACTTGTGATGGATTGCAACTAAAAAATCGATACTACAAGTAGCTCAAAGTTTTGTTCCAATGAATCCACCATGCCAAACGCTGGAAGTGTCCATAGCACACACACACACACTCTTGCAACAGCACTGTGATAACAGAACTCGAGTCTCTATGGCAAACCGAGCAAATAAGGTCGTCTGTTGCTACAGAAGAAACCATACAAACCCTACCCCTCCGTCTCCTTGTGCAGTCCACACACATCACCTGCGCCGCCTGTTGGAACAAAAAGCTCGTTTGCTCCATGCCGCTAACAAGGTTGATGTCAGAGAAAACGACAGTTCCCTGTTCGCACTGGCCAATCAGCTTGCCTGCTCCATCTCGCACGCCCTGAACCCTCGAATGGGAGGGCAAATACCAGCCGTCGATTCGAGCACAGTCTTTTAGACCTAATTCTCGGAACAAGTGTGCAGCTCCCTTACGGATGACTGCGAGAATCTCAGTGGGGAATCGAGGGGGGGTGTGGTAGGAGACCTGAGTAAGGCGATGACAAGCAGAGATAGTATTGAGCAATACAAGCCAAAAAGAACGCACTAATAGGCACCTCAAAAATTTGCTAGGCCAACTTTCGTCAAATCATTATTGAGAAATTTTCTAGCAATTTAAAAGCTGTTTCTTGGATGTCTGGAGGTGGGGATTCACCTGACGTGTCGGAAGATATTTTCGGCGGTAATTAAATATCGCCCTCTTTTCATCTCCATCACTCCCATCAAGGCCTCGAAGCTCCACCTGCATGACCTCCAATTGCGTTTGTTGTACTGCAAAAATGCAGGCAATAATCTGTCCTAGTAAGCCGGAACTCAAAAGACCGCACTTGGGGCTAACATTGCCCAAATAAGCATCAGCACTTTATGCTCTCAGGTCAAGTTTACGGCTACACATACCTATCATATCTATACAGCAACACCAATAAGTTCTATTCTGTTTTTAACCTTTTTATGTAAAGCCAAGTATAATCGAAACATCGACCATGTCAATGGCTGCCCATTACGACAGTCACGATCCCATGAGAATGAAGGTTTAAGCTTGGTACTAAAATCTGCAGACACACCGTTGAATCTGCATATTCAGTCTGATTCAATGTGTCAACACAAGGAAGGGCCACCTCACCTCTGTCGGCAGAAGTGTGACAGGAACAGAGAGACCCCCTTCACCACCGTCCA
Source organism: Zygnema circumcarinatum (assembly GCA_037447605.1). NCBI lineage: Eukaryota > Viridiplantae > Streptophyta > Zygnematophyceae > Zygnematales > Zygnemataceae > Zygnema > Zygnema circumcarinatum. The sequence continues at coordinate 1,118,418 of CM074809.1, forward strand.
ACACAATGGCAGTGAACTCCCTCCCACCCTCTGCAAAGGCTTCGATGACTACCCGAACATCAATCCCCTGCATAAAAGTATCACTACTTTATAGGTTCAGTGGCACACATAAAGCTGACTGCAAGAAGACTGACTCTGAAAATCAGAGATGTAGTAGCAGTTCCAATTTGCTAGCAATAAGTGAACATGAATAGTCATTTGATGTTTAACGGAATAAAGAGTTGAAATGAAAAAAGGAGGTAGTTTTTTAAGACCTGAGACAACCGGGTCACAAGTCATTGAACAGGAGGGCCACATTCACGACGAGCAATACAGACACATAAAGCAAACATGTGTCTACCTCATCAATGACAGCTTGGGCTCTCTCGAGTGCCTCATCCACCCCGAAAGTCACACTCACACCTAAGCTTGACCCGGCTCTTGCGGGTTTCACCTGCAGAGAGAGGAGAGGATACATATATGAACACCCAGTGCATGTTCGACTGAAAGACTAAGCAGTGAGAAAATGAATGAGGGACAATGCCATGAGTCCTCGGAGCGTAAGGAGAAGTTCTGTATGAAGACCACTTCAATACCACTGTCGGTTGTAAAGTAAGGGCATGGTGTTCATGCTGATAGAAGGAGAATAACATGAGAAGCAGCATGACAGACTCCCCGCAACTCCATTCACAGCAGCAGAGAAGCGTACCACCACTCTGCCACTCGCTGAAGAGATGCCCTCTCGTGAAAACCACTGTTGGAGAGCAACAACATCGCCTTCATTGCCCTGCAAATAGAATGAAGACAAATGAAACTCAATAGTCAGCCTCCTGACAGGTGTCTCCATTGTGTTGCTCAGGACAGCCTGCTGGTCCACTTTCTAGCTCCCACATACAGACAGGAATGACAGAGAAGCGATTGAGTTTTTCCAGCAAAGGTTATCTTGATATTCAACCAGCGTTCACCTTCGCTTACAGGGAGCATGGCTGAAATGTCTCAGAATTTGGACATGCATGCATTGGTTTGCCTGACTAATAAACGGACAGGCAGAACGCAGAATCTGCGCCTAAAATTACTTGGAAACAGAGCAGAGATAAGTTTGACTCACAAGATACAAAAAGCTGGCTAACGTTGCGAAGCCCCGCGCTCCCAACTCTGAAGCAGCTGCATGCTACAGGAATTCAACATAGAATGGGATAAGCTAAACACATGCCACTGCAAAATCTCGTAATTGAATCCGAGGAAAAGGGCAGTCACAAATCCAACTGAAAATTAAAAAACGAACAAATATAGCCCATCGACGAAGGGATTAAATATGATTGTCAATGGCCATCCCAATAGGCTGGCTTACAGTGTGCAGGTTCGTGCCCTTTTTCTCTTTTTAAATGTTAATGTTATGTCTTCGTTCAACGTTAGCTGACTGAGGGGAATGAGATGTAACGTCGTATAACATTTGTGCTTAGCTTATAGTCACACCCATGGTTACAAAAGCCGATCGCTCGACACGAATAACACTCCGTGCTTACATTGCACTTGTAGCATATACAGATTACACATCGATTCCACGCCAGACAACTAGTTTTGCAAGACAATGTATCACTAACAAAAATAAAGGAGTTGAAACAATTAGCCATGCGAGAAAAATTGCTGCTGAAGTGCAAATGAGCAACTCAAAGCCTGCACGCACCTTGTCAAAAGCTCGGGCAGCCGCAACAGCGCCTGTACCGACAAATGGCAAACCCGCTTCCTCAAGGAGAGCCTGCCACATTACCTTTTGAGAATCAGACATAACTTCCAGGAAAATTGAAAAGGTACTTAACCGAAGAAGCTGCACCTACAATAGTGATGCAATGCTAACAGACCCAATAACTTGTGGCCAGGAAGTCTGCGAATCGTCAATGCTGCCACATTCCCATAGACTTCAGGCAATGAATAGACAAACATCTTCCCAGGAAAAGCAAAGGTTAAAATGTTGCTGCTGTTGAGCGAGCATCAAACGAAGAGAGCAAACGAGCGGGCAAAGAAACTACCCAAAGCTAGGTAGCTGTTAGACTCATGATAATGTGGAGGCGAGAATGAAGTTTGGAGGCAAAAACCATTCAGTAAAGCTGATAAAGTCTCTGCCTCACACCTGAATTCCTCCATCTTCGCCGAACTTTCCATGCAGAGCAGGGAATACAATGTCTGCCGTTTGGCTCAGATGCTCAAGGAATGCAGAATGGGAGGGAAACCTCTGGGCGGTGCTGAAAGGACACAGAAAAGGCAGGATCGTGAAAGTGCCAACGAGTCCCCTCCTTAAAGTATAATGGTTTCTATTTTTCTAGATATAAGCCAAAAGTTTGAAAGGCGAGATCTAAACCGAAGTACGACAGGAGCTTGCTAAGACCGTTTAGCCATGAATTTAAAGCAATTTAGTAAAGACAACTGTAAAAAATCACCTGCTCAGTTTGAAGTCGAAGTCGGAAGGTGTGTTGGAGTACATCTGACATGGAATAGAGGAGCACGGCGAAGTTTTAGAAAGATCCCATCTGCACAAGTCTAGGCGTAACTCCCTTGAATTTTCAAATTTAAATGAAGCTGCAAAACATCAGAATACCAGCGAAAGAATATTTTCTGCTTCACAAAGGCAGGTTCCTCACTTGAGCTGGGGATATTGCGAAGGCCTGCAAGGACCGGTCCAAAAAGTATGTGTCCACTATTACATCTGTTGCCTGCAACACCATATCCGGAACATCAATCGGCAAGAATAATTCGACTTTCCGAAACACTCGATTCACTGTTCGATTCCTTCCTGTTGGCAAGGAGTTGCAGCTCAAAGGAACCGCAGCGTGCAACTCCCACTAATTCATCTGTGCAGTGTCAGAATTTCCTGCCTTTGATGCATGTCAAATATCCTCTCGTGCTAGCCAGCGCACCATGTTTGCGAGAATCATATCTGAGGCAGCGCATTGATGTTCAATTGTCACTTTCCTTAATGCTCATTCGCAATCAAGTTATTCAAGTTCAATGACAAAAAAAAACAGCAACAATAACCAGAATTCGATTAAATGCTCACGGAGGTGACCGCAACAATATCACGTGTATTACGAGGACGGGTGACTCTGAACAAAAACGATCCCGAAGCCCACAAGATGACTTCAAGCCTCACAAAACAAATTGCATTCACCAGGAGCATTAAGACAGCTGGATTGAACACAGAACAACAAAAAGCGAAAATGAGGCAATGCCTTTAAAGTAAGTAGTGAATACCAGGAGCTTACTTGGAGATGATCGAGCACAGATCTTGCGGAATTCAGTGAAATCCCTCTTTCTTCAGACGGGCCTCCACAAACAACCGCCACCCGCAGCGGTTCGTCTGCGCCTCCTTTCACTATGCGGCGACGTTGTTGCCTGCTGCATGCGCGAATTCACAAAAGAAAAATTGAAAACAGACTCAAATCAATTCGTACAAACTTCAGTTCTACAGCGAGTGAAGGTATCAGTAACAAAAGTCCACAAATGCTCATCTTCTTCTCCTTGTTTCACTTTCTGCCTCTGCTGCCGCAGTCATCAGTTCATTACCTCGTCAGAACAGCCTCCCCCGCCATTGCAACCGTCCCTCGCGCTTGAAGCCGCTTCATACATGTTTGGTCCACGCTATGGCAGCCATGGCGAGGACGAAGCCACCAAGAGCGCGCGACGTCCGCTGCAGAGGAGAGCGATGCCGAGCTGCCTGACGGACCACCCTTCTGACGCGTGGCTCCCTCCCCCTTGCAAGGTGTGTTCCCCAGCAGAGCCTCCCCCAACGACTGCCCTAGACACGCTCCTCCAGCAGCCATGGCTGCCCACTTCCTTTCAAGCTCTGATTTCCCAAGACTGCTCATCCCCCCCCCACATGCCCGCTCCATGTACTCGTTACCGCCTCCGTTCCAACACGAAACCGTCAAGTTGGCCTGACACGCGGTGGCCCCTCATTGGCTTTCCTGATTCAGAAAAACCAATTGACCGTACAATTAGAATACTGAAGGTACGAACGTTGACTTGACGGTTATTTCGTAAAAAATGGGTTGACCTTAATGTACGGTCATGTATGCTGCTCTGTACGAAATTTTACGGGTTTGGCCAAAATCTCGTGGTTCTCCTTGCGCCCTTTTGGCCTGGACGGCTCTCGCCTATATTATGACGTAATATTACTGTCTGATGATGCCATCTTCTCTACGCGCGTCGAGCCCATTCATGCCAGAACGCCTGTTGCCGTTGCGCTTTGGCTGAAATTCGGTTGCTGTTACAGCCACGTGGCAGCCGCTGACTAAGCGGAGGCATGCTAGCACGTGCCACAGCGCACGGCGATCGGCCGCGCGGAGGGAGGGAGGGCGGCCAATCACCGCCCTCCACCTCCGACTTGGCGCACTTCCCGAGGGCCGCGGCTGGGATTGGGGGCACAGGGGCACGGGGCCCTTCTGTCCGTACAGTTCACACTTTCCGTACTTGTATTCGTACAGTTCGTACATTCTGCACGTTTCTCCGAACTATAACGTCCGATTTGAACTGTTCTGTGTGGTCACGTCACGGGGCACGAAATGGGGCATGTCCCCCTTCCCCTGAATTCCCTGACAGCGCGTTTATGTTATGGCGTCATCACGGCAGGTCACGTGCGCGTCTTACTTGAACGTAGCATGGATGTGACCGCAGAGGGATCCTGCACTGCGTGGAGGGCGCCAGATGGTGAGGGGGCGAGGGGGGGAGCATGGCGCCCAAGGCGGGGCTTACTGTTGCCACTCTGCTGGCACGTCAGCTTCTTCGTCGACTGCACACGGAGCATCTCTCTAGATAAAGCTTTGAGTATCCCTGTCGAGGGATTTGCAAAGCTCGATCAGGGTCAGCATGCCGTCAGGCTTCGGCAGAGAGAGCTCCAGCAGGGCGCCGTCCGTGCTGTATCCCCTCCGCTCTCCGGACGAGGCACTGCGCGATGAGAAGTGGGCTCTGCTCGAGGGCCGCAGGCCTGCGCTGCTTACAAGCGCAGCGGGGGAGCAGCACAAGATGCTCAGAGGAGAGAGCAGTGGGAGGGGGCACAGCAGGAGCTTCAAGGAGCAAATGTGCACGCCTACCATCACGCAGTCGCCGCATTTGGGGGGGTGGCGGTACAGGCACGACCACTTATGGTCGGATTTGCCTTCAGAAGAAGATTCCCGGATAGCTTCAGGTAATTTTGGTCGAAGGGGTTCCAGGTAATTCAGAACGAAGGGGCATTTTCAGGGGCATTTTTCAGATACCATTTTTCGAATTTTTTTATTGCTTTAGTTATCTTCTTACGGGTGTCTAAGCTTCTGTTTTCTACGGCTTATGGAAGTATCGACATATCGTACGCTTACTCGCCTCTTGCTTTTGCTAATTCAAATCAGCTCTTACTTGTTCCATAGTGAACACTTTAAAAAGTAAAGCCAACGCGGGCTAGAGAGGTTTTCCTTAGTTAAACGTCTACGAATGATTATGGACATCATTTCACCTTCCTGTTATTTTCCACGCAGTGCATATTTCAGTCAAGTGATGGGATTTAGGGCCGACTGATACTTTTTTTTTTCACATGATATCCAATAGATCTTACTAGGATCGCTAATAAGTAGTTTCTTTCGTTGAACCGAGAAGTACACTATATCAGCATGTAAAATTAGACAGGTGATTTTCCCGAAAAAAGTTGTAACGTAGGGGGCCTCCGCAAGCGGGTTCTCTATATTCTCAAGTTTGACCATTATCGGTTCTTGATCATGTGAGGCACGAGAACCTTCTAGGGCCCAAGAAAGATTCGAATGAAAATCAAAATTCCATCGCTAAGAACCAATCGCATTGTCGTCCTTACCCTGAGGTGTGCTCCTTTTTGGGGTCATTGAAATAGGTTTCGAAGTACTGCATCCGTTGTTTGGGAGGAACGTTTCGCACATTTGTGATGCACCCCAGTTGACTTCCTGATTATGTAAATTGTTGTGCTTCTCCAGGTATGCGTGATTTCTACCGACGTCAAAGAGTTGTGTTGCAAGGATTTCGCGACGTTGACGAGCTTCTGAAAGCTGAACCCATCAAGGAAGAGCAGAAACTGCTTATGGAGGGCATAGAGAAGGGCGAGAAGAGGGCAGTGCAGCTTTCCAACTTCGTCAACTTGATTCTGTTTGCAGCCAAGGTATACTGAGATTTCGTTACATCGTGAACTTGAGACTTTTGTTTGGCCGCACAAACGTGGAACTCTGCCCTTTTGAAGGAATATAATTACCTAATTTTTTGGGTTGCTCCAGTCACGTCATCTTTGGTTTGTGGAAGGATAGATGCACAACGAAGCTTAATGACAGTCCGAATTTGCGCAGTTGTTTGCAGTGTGTCCAGGCGAGTTGAGGTCCTTGGTATGGCTTAGGCACATTGATCGCCCTTTTCATGTGGTCAAGCATATCCTATCCCATCCTATCTTATCCTATCCTGTCCTATCCTATCCTATCCTATCCTGTCCTATCCTATCCTATCCTATCCTATCTTCTACTGTGGGAACCCTTCATTTGCTTGATTACGAGGCCATAGAGTAGGTTCACTGTCAATAGAAATGCTGGAGAGTGCTTGTTGGAGCAATGGCCAACCAATCCATGCCATTATGCCAACTCCTTATGTGCAGCGAAGTGTGCAGTAGGCAAGAGCATAGTTCCATTGAAGGCAGGGAGGGCGCAGGTCTATGTCTCCATCAACACCGGCTCTCTCGCGGTCATCGCGTCCACATTAGATTCACTTTTGGACCTTGTGGCAGGTGGGATCTTGTGGATAACTGCCCGGTCAATGCAGGAGCAGAACAAGTACAAATATCCTGTCGGAAATCGACGCATGCAGCCTGTGGGCATTATTGTTTTTGCTGCCATCATGGCGACACTTGGTAAGTGTGGAGATTGCTGCAATGCGTGTTCGGTTTTGATATCACACATGTATGCTGAGGTAGTGTGATAGGAAATGCAAAATGCCCTGTTCTTGATCCTGAAGTTGCTGTGATTATCCCTCCCCTGCCCTTTGCAGGTGTGCAGGTCCTGCTGGAGGGAGTGAAGCAGCTAGTCGAAGGCAGCAGGGTAGCGACCAAACTCAGCTCCTCGGAACTGATTTGGGTGGTCATAATTTTTTGCTCCGTTATTGTGATCAAGCTGGGGCTCTTCCTGTTCTGCCGCCGATATGATGATGAGATTGTCCAGGCTTACGCAATGGTAAGAACAACCTTTTGTTTTTTTTGCCATTTTCCATTGTGGTGGAAAGCATTCTCTGTGAAGTTTCTGCATGATCATTATTCTTTTGCTGCAGTGGGCTCCTGAAGCTGTCCCATAGACTTCAAAAAGCTCTCTCCGACTCCTTCTCCACCTAGTTAATGGATGCTCTTTAAGTAGCGATTGTAATAGACACTTTTTCCTTAGCTTAAAGTGTGGAGGCTGGGAAGCAGGACCACTTTTTCGACATCCTTACCAACTCAGTGAGTTTGGCTTCAGTGCTGTTGGCTCGCCAGTTCCTTTGGTGGTTCGATCCTGCAGGCGCCATTGCCATCTCCATCTATACCATAGTCAATTGGTCCCTGACTGTCTTTCAAAATGCAGGTCTACAATGCTGCCTTCGCCTTGAGGTGCACTTGGTCAGAGCTCACAAAGCAAGCCTTTGATCTGTCCTGGCAGGATTTTAGAACTGCTTGACATTTCTCTTCCAGCTACACGTACTTCCTTTATGTATTCAACCACAGTCCGGAAGTTTTGGTTATTGTTTCTTTACTCTTGATCATATCACTCGAAAGCTTTTTAAGATATCTGATTTAATGTCCTCTGTTGTTGTATTTCTACTTTACAGTGTCACTGGTAGGCGTAGCTGCACCGTCGGAATTCATTTCGAAGGTGACGTATTTGGTTTTTAATCACGACAAGCGCATCAAAAAAATCGACACAGTGCGGGCTTGGACGTTTGGATCCCTCTACATTGTGGAGGTGAATGCAGAACCACCTCCTTCATTTGCTTTTGACGAGCCTCCTTTGCTAGAAGCCATTCACAGCATTGAAGCCCATGACACTAATATCTCTTGTCTGTAGGGAAATGCTAAACTGACTTTGGAGGGATTGTCAGGTTGACATTGTACTCCCTGAAACTATGGTTTTGAGAGAGGCCCACGACATAGGGGAAAGCCTTCAGGACAAACTTGAATCTATGCCTGAAGTTGACCGTGCCTTCGTGCACCTCGACTACGAGTCTTCCCACAAGCCCGAGCATTCAGGTGTCTATATCCCTCCCTCCCTCTTGTGATTGGGTAAGCAGATGGGTGCTAAGAGATGGGTGCTAAGCAATATAAGGGACGCCACAGTTTTCTGGTTCTGCTTTTGCTCAACCATTTCCAGCACGTATGCTGGACGGAGCCTTCTTTCTGATTAAGTGCTCACTGTATGCGAGATTCAAGGCAAAGTAGTGTTCGATCACTGTGTAGCTTCTTATCTTTCTTTTTAGGATAAGTGACACTCGATTAGGAATTGTACAGGTAGGTAGGCAGGTCAAGTTAGTAGACACAGCAGCTTGTGCTCTACTTTGCTCCTTCGAATAAAAGCCCTCTTTGGTCCGGCTTGCTGATGTACGGATCAGCAAGGTCCCAAAAATTCTTACGGGGAAAGTCTTCCGAGTGGAGCCTTGACAACGAGCTAAGATGTTCTTGTTTTCGTTGAGCCATTGGACCTTTTTTTAGGAAAATAGACGTCCTGTTCTGTGCAGTGTTGCTTGTGGTTTTGAACGGAAAGAAAAAAAAAACTTCAAAAAAACTAAATCCTCCAGACCCTACAAGGCTTGTACTTCACTAACCTTCACTAGATTACAGTAAGCGAATCATCAAAACATACCACCTCATTATACAATCCACAGCCGCGATAAGTTGGAATCAACAAGTGTGAGTGACCACAAGTACCTTCTAGGGTTCTGAACGATTCACATGCAAGTGCATGTCGCCGCCGGCCGAGTTTTGAGTTTTCTTTTTGAAAACCGAACCGGACCGCGAATGCCTCCGCAGGGCTCGTGCGGCGGACTGCGCGTATCGAGACATATATGGATATCGCGATACATACGCGATCAGTAACTAAATGCCGCGATACCGTTTAATATCGTATCAATTTTCGTACAGGCGTACGGTCTGGCATAAACGACAAACCCGCAGCAGCCCTTAACCCCCTGGCGTACACCCAACCGCCAAACCACTACTGTACTGTAGGCTCGGACCAGTGGATCGGGAACCATTAGACAACCATTGGATGGCAATCGTTCGACGTCTAATGGTTGGCAACCAGTCGAATGGTTGTCAACCATTGGCATCCACTGGATCCGAACCAGTCGAATGGTTGTTTCGATCCAGCGCCAATGGTTGGCAACCAGTCGAGTGGTTGGTCCAATGGTCCGCCCGGTGCACCCTTGAACCCTAACCCCTCCCTAATCCCACCCCCGGCGTGCAGGAGAGCTGTGCCCGTACTGGCGGACGATACCACGCGACGACATGTCGAACGATACGATACGGTATCAGGATATGATACTGAGATAAGATACGCTACTATACGATATGATACGATGCGATACGATACGATACAGTGTAAACTGCAGCTTTCTGATCAGATTAGGGTTTGCTCCTCTCTACTTCAGAGCCCTCTGCTTTTTCCCGAGCTCTGAGAGGAGGAGACCGGGAGCCGTTGAAGGGGGCGGTGGAGAGTTCTTTAGAGGAAAGGTAGCGCCAGGAAGGAAGGAAGAAGCATCAACAGCTTCAGCAGCTTCACTGCAAATTTTTCTGTGAAGATTTTGGTGCTCCAAGATGGTTCTCGCGGAGCTGGGGGGCCGCATTTCGCGAGCCCTCCATGACATGAACAAGGTCACTGTCATTGACGAGAAGGCGCTGAACGAATGTCTGAATGAGATCACGAGAGCGCTGCTGCAGGCAGATGTGCAGTTCAAAATGGTCATGAACATGCAGCAGAATATAAAGAAGATCGTGAATCTAGAAGAGCTCGCAGCTGGCCACAACAAGAGAGTGATCATTGAGAAAGTAAGTTTGTATTTTTTTCCGGTTTTGGTTGTCAATCCTTTGAAGAGAGCCGTGGAGAAAAGTCAAGCAGGCAGGAAAATTGGGAGTTTGTAGTTACATTCACATATGCACTCAGGGTGTAGAAAGTAGGCTTTCGTCTCCGATTAAAGTAGAGCTCTGCGTGGCTCTTCAACTATCCTTCCTTGAAGCCAAATGGGTGTTTTTGATGTTGATTATCTTGCAGGCAATTTTCAACGAGTTGTGCACAATGCTGGATCCAGGAACGACGCCTTATCAACCAAAGAAAGGCAAACCTAACATTATTATGTTTGTAGGATTGCAAGGTGAGTATTTTTTGTGTACCTTTCAACAAAAATTGTCAGTCCTTTGATATCCGTAGCCCTCTTCCCTTTCCTCTTCAGTCGGCATTTCCTCTTGGAAGGAGCTTAAATCGAGTATTACGGTCTTGTCAAACTGGACCATAGGATTGTTCTCGAGTATGGAATCTCATCAACCCCTTGCAGCTGTTGGAGGGTCAACTCGATTCATGTCTGCTAGTTGCCTTCCAATAGGTTCAGAAAGGGATCAGCAATTAGTTAAAAACTATCGTTAAGAATGCTTCTCATTTTCTAGAGCGACATCGACCGCAACTTTGTATCCGGGCTTGTACCAGCCAACTGCTAGCAGCAGAGACAGCTCATGTTACACTTTTGTAGTAGCTTTGTTTTTTAAGCTAGTTCGTTTTGGGTTAAAAAAAAGTTAGAGGGCGGCACGAGGATGCGAGCAGCTATGGGACTATAATCCTTGTTAATTAAAGATCACATTCGCGGGATGCTGCAAAAGTCATTGTGCTAATAAATTGTTCAACATGAGATAGTCATGGTTGAATTCAAACCCAATTACCGATTTTGAGTTCTATGTAATTCTAGTATCCTTCCAAATGTTGGAACTACGTACAACGTACTACGTACGTCATTTGGTTTGGTAGAGTTCAGTGCGTGTATTGCCCCTGTCAATAATCCCTGAGAATTTCTGCCTATAAAAATCTTGCTGATGTTGATGTTGCTCTTTGTTACTGCCCTTTGTCCTTCCACATGATGGAAAATAGTTTTGGGTCTGGTAATGAATTGAGGATAAGAAGATGATCTCTTGCTTGTAGACGTTGAAGAAGTTCAGAACACAAATATAAGAGAAACACTTTGCCTTAAAGTTAATCCTCAGCTCTACATATCCCCAAGTCTGAGCTGTTGTGTGACGTGACAGATTTGTGTCTATGACCAGGTTCTGGTAAGACAACCACTTGTGGAAAGTACGCACACTATCATCAGAAGAAAGGATGGAAGCCGGCAATGGTTTGCGCAGATACTTTCCGTGCCGGTGCTTTTGATCAGCTTAAGCAGAATGCCACAAAGGCCAAGATTCCATTCTATGGCAGGTAAGGGCTGGAGCATCCATAATATGGTGTGCAAGTACAGTAAAGGCTTACTTGTTTTGATGCTGGGATTCATAAAGACTAGTTTTGTGTCTGCTCAAGATGATTGGACATGCTTGATATGCTGGATGCAGTTACACAGAAACGGATCCTGCAAAGATAGCGCAAGAGGGTGTAGAACGATTTAAGAAAGAGGGCTGCGACCTCATCATTGTTGACACAAGTGGAAGACATATGCAAGAGGCTTCTCTGTTTGAGGAAATGCGTCAAGTTGCTGAATTAACAGTACGTAGTCTTGCCTCCACACTGTCTTGTTTGGCTTCTTCTTGTCTCCTAGTATGTCAATGCGTCATATCTGTGCCCATACCTACCTTTATTAAATACAAGGCAACGTGTACACTGCTGTATCCGCCTTTCCTCTGCAAAGCTCATTTGCCTCTCAAGTCGTTTTTCTTGATGTAACTCTACACTCTCCTGTACGACCAAGGCAAAAAAATGTCATGATGTCAAGACGGTATTCATGCCATTGCTTATGCTGTCAGCCTGCTTTGCTAGGCAGACAAAGGTCGCATACTGCAGGTGACCTCCCCATGCAGATTTTTCGGCTCTTTGGCCCACATGTCTAATCGTCCTTACATGTAACCTCTAAGGATTCTGTTTTATGATTAACCTACCGTCATGTACTACACCTCTCGCATGTAAATCGGTGAAACCATCTGTAGCATCATGGTAGTTTCCCCATGGTTGCCAACAGGTTGCTGTTCGCACATGGCGCAGGCTGACAGCTGACCGCGGCGCCTGCAGGCCCCAGACCTCATCGTCTTTGTAATGGACGGCAGCATCGGCCAAGCAGCCTTCGACCAGGCCAAGGCCTTCAAGGAGAGTGTGGCTGTGGGAGCTGTTATCGTTACAAAGATGGATGGACATGCCAAGGGAGGAGGGGCTCTCAGCGCGTAAGTCTTTTCACTTTGCATTCCCTTGTGGAAGTCTCCCGGCGTGTCAGATACAGCGGCAAAACTGAAAGCCCATGCCCCAGCTTATCGTTAAGTTCCAAAATAATTCCTTGATTCCCTTTAAAACACCTACCTTCAGTTCTGAAAGAGAGGAACGGGTGTTTCGAGGACTGGATTGCCTATGTACTCTTGAACTTGTTGAGTTGGAAAGTTGTTTGGGCGCTTTAGGGTGCTGATCTGCTGCTCTGGCATGATGGCCTCAGTGTTGCAGCAACAAAAAGTCCTGTTGTCTTCATCGGAACAGGAGAGCACATGGATGAGTTTGAGCCCTTTGAAACAAAACCTTTTGTCAGTCGACTTCTTGGTGAGTATTGCTCTGCTCCTCTAGTATGACATATTGAAAGATGAAGTTGTGTATGCTCTTCTCTAAGGACGAAACTTTGCAGTTGGTGTACTTGACAAGTAATGTTGTGATCAGTCATTCATTCTAAGGTCACACTTCAGTGGAGGATTCCTACTAGACTACTTCTCAAAAGGGCCATGAAATAAAAGAGGGTTGGTTTTGCATTCAGGTCTGGGCGACTGGTCGGGGTTTATGGACAAGATTCAGGAGGTCATTCCAGCAGAGCAGCAACCTGAGCTACTTAACAAGCTGGCTGAGGGACATTTCACACTACGTATCATGTACGAGCAGTTTCAGAATATTCTTAAGATGGGGCCCCTCAGCCAGGTATGCTGTATTCCATTTTTCACTGCAACCTCCATTTGAATCTAGCTGATGGATGCACAACCACTGCAATACCTCTCTCCCTCTTATTAAGTACAAGTAGTGGCCTCAAGGTGAATGTTTTTGCTTTGTAAGGGAAGCTTTGCAAATTTGGTGATTCAAACGAGTGAGCCAGTGATTTTACTTGCTCAACTAATCACAGTTAAGGGTCTCATATTGAAATCAATACTTTTAAAAGCGCAGAAGGTACCTCTGGAGTTCTGGTTGGCATGGGCAAGTGCCTTGTGTTTTGCAATTGAAGGCGTTGAGAGCAAAGCTATGAGGGATTTTTGCTTGTTGCAGGTGATGGCCATGATCCCTGGTTTGGGTCAGGAGCTAATGCCCAAAGGGAGAGAGAAGGAAAGCGTGGCTCGGTTAAAGCGCTTCATGTGCATGATGGATTCTATGACGAGTGAAGGCAAGTGCTCTACTGCAACCGCAGCAGTTAGCAGCCAATGAATTGCCTAGTAGGATTGAACTGTATGCCTTCCTTCGGAATACAAGAAGGTCATTGTTCTTTCTCCAATTTCTGATTAGCCTCACTTGGGTCCATGTTGAACTGCAGAACTGGACAGCTCTAATCCCAAACTGTTCCAAGATCCGAAGCGGATCATGAGGGTAGCTCGAGGCTCGGGTCGGCATCCACTGGAAGTGCAGGACATGCTTGAGGAGTACAAAAAGATGGACAAAATCTGGGGGAAGATGAAGGGCTTGAAGATGAACAAGAGGGGCGGGATGACTGCAGCAGCTCAGAGCATGAATGCCGCACAGCTCGGGAGAGCTCTACCGCCGCACATGGTGCAGCAGATGGGGGGTATGGCCGGGCTGCAAAACATGATGAAGCAGCTGAATACAAAGGAGTTTCAGAACATGATGGGAGGAATGATGGGAGGAAAATAGTGTGCGAGATTCGGTAGTGTATAAATGTAATTCTCTTTTTTTCTCTTCCATGATGGTGATGCCTCCGCTGAAAGTGAGGTCTGTTTGGCATGGTGCTGTGCTCTTTACCTTGTCTTATGTAAAATTTGAAAATACATTCTTTTAATGCTTTCAAGTTCCCTTCGTTCGTTGGATGTTCGGAATATTTCGTTCACAACCAAATCCACTGAATTCTTGACACGGCGTCCTTGATTACTCCAGAAAAAGTAATGGTTGACACACATTCCTGTTTCGGTGAAACCTCCAACTCTCATCATTCATTCAATTTCCATATGCCACGTAAGGAGCTGTTTATACGCAGAATTTAGGACAAACATGTAGACCGCGTGATAAACAGAAGTATAAGACGAGTTTTGATGGGCTCGCTGTCGTGAGTTCAATGCCACTTTCCTTCGTTTAATAGTGACTAAGCATAGGCTTCGTTATGAAAATGTTTACGAAAGACTTACAAGACACCCCTTAAGCCCCGCCACGTTGGTTAGCCCATACTTACTTAGCTTCCTTCCCCGTCCTGAACCGTCCTGAACCCTTACCCCAAATGCAAAACTGAATGAAATGCAAATGCGCTTGTCCAGTCCTTGGACCCTAAGCCATATCAGAGAAAACACATTGACAATCCAAAACTTCAATTCTTGACATTCAACAGCCGGCCTGACTCTGCACTTCACAAAGCAAGAACTATTGCGGGAAACCATTTCCCCTAATGATATCTCACATTTCCAGTACTTAGAATCAGATCGTTGGAACGTCAAAGAATCCTTAAGAATTTCAATTGAAGAAAAATGATCGGAATGAACCGAAGCCCAAGTTTGAAAAACTACAACAAGCGTCCCTGCATAACGAACTGTGTACCTCTCCTCGCACTCTCCCCCCTCCCTAACCTGGCAATCCACTTCTGTAAGGAGGTAACACCAGAATGACCCACAAGTGGCCTTGCCAAGATAATGACTTGGAATTCGAGTAGACAGAAGAATAGACGGCTTCGTCTCAGCCGGAACTCACAGGAGAAGCTAACAAGACTGGCTGTAACCAGCGAAGACTTCGAGCTAAAACCGCATAGACATGAAGTGAGAGCTCATTTCTGCCAAGCTGGTTAATCTAAAACCTGAGGTATATACATGCCAACAAGCCTTACAGAAGTGATAAAGTTGTGCAGAAATTCTCATCTTCCTGATCAGGGCAATGAACACTCAGTTGCTTAGAGGCATGTGGCGGAACTCAAGCCTGTAAACAACAGAAAAAAGGTTTTAGGAAAATGATGAACTCTATTAATGCAGCATACACGGCCAAGCTTGCCAAAGGTTTAGAGGTCGAATCCTCAAACTCACCTTGGTTGCAATGTTACTTGAAAGCCAATCCAACCCTTCGTAAAGACCTTCTCCAGATGTAGCGCAAGTACTCTGAATATACCTGATTTGGCAGAAGTAGAACCACATATGCTTAGAAAGCATCCGACCTCAACTAATTCTATGGACGGTTGTAGCAGGATACCATAGCAGGTCACACAACAAGATGTGTGATAGTGCAGCTGCGTCGACTCGCCTTGCACCCAAATGGGCAAGTAAGAAGGAGAACGTGTCACTTGCCCAGTATTGCTTCGCAAACATTTCGATATACTGGGTATGCACATTCTAATCGAAGGTAAAAGACTTACCACTGGCGTTGGCGAAGGGAGTGAAGCCCAAGCTTGTCAGTGATCTCAGCGGCGTTCATTGCATTAGGCAGATCCTGCTTGTTGGCGAATACGAGAAGGACTGCGTCCCGAAGTTCGTCCTGAGGGAGAGTATAAAAGCCAGTAAAACAAGATATGTAAGTGATGCACTACTTACACACTACCTTGCTTGGAACCAAAAGACTGAGCAACGGCAAAGAATGATAAGCAGAAACAAAGGCATCGCCAATAACCCTATTCCACAAACAGTTACATCCAAACTGACAGAGCTGGAGCATAAGACATTCATAAAAAGCTGCAGCAAGTCCACACCTCGTTAAGCATCCGATGAAGCTCGTCTCTGGCCTCCACAACACGATCCCGATCGTTGCTATCAACCACAAAAATCAATCCCTGTGTGTTTTGGAAATAATGCCTCCAAAGGGGACGGATCTGTTCGCAACAAAACGATCTGTCAGATATTGGTGACAGAAGCTTACCCGCGCATTTGATATTGATCGCATCCGCCTACCAACGAGATTACATAAATTCAGACGCAGCAGACGAATTGAAATACGAACGAATATGGGACGCTCAGACATGCTACTATGAGGCTGGAAAACGCCTGTGATTCAAGCACAGATCAGATCTAAGCGTTTGACGCATAAACCGAGGGAATCTGAAGGTCTTCCATACCTTATCCTGACCTCCAACATCCCAGACAGTGAAAGAGATGTTCTTGTACTCCACGGTCTCCACGTTGAAACCTGTCAATTGCATCCTTGTGACAGTAAGGATAAAACATAAGACTTGAAACGGCAATACTAAATCAGCTCTGCAATATCTTCGTGAAAAATCCTCCTCAGACCCTAATAAAGACTACTGAAATTTCAATTCTACCCGTTCCAGAAAAGATCTTCCTGACCATACTCAAAAGCTAGTCAGAATCCCAGCAAAACGTTCCCCGAAAGCCATACCGATAGTAGGAATCGTCGTCACAATCTCTCCGAGCTTCAACTTGTACAAAATGGTAGTTTTCCCGGCAGCATCAAGCCCTACCATGAGGATGCGCATGTCCCTCTTCCCAAACATCCTGGAAAACAGCTTGGTGAATGTGAGACCCATGGCTGCAGCCCGCCAATACTCGACCTTTGCAGCCTAGCAGCTTCCTTTCCCTCCCTCTCGCTCCCCTCTCCCTCTTACTCTCCCTCTCTCTAGCTCTCTCTCCCTCTCTCTCCGACGACCGCTGCAGGGCGGCGCTTATGCCTGCCTCCCCGCCCGCCTGCCAGCCAGCAGGGCGTCACGTCACGCAGCCCGTTTCGCGAAACGGGCCACCGTCCGCAATGAATGCAGGCAGTGGCCGTTCCACGGAACGGCAGCCGCCCGAGGCGGCGGAGGACGTTCCGCGGAACGGCCGCGCTGACCAGCCTCGCCAGGTCCGGCGGTCCGTACCTGCCCCGCAAAGCGCCAAAAATCAGGCTCGCCGTGATGCCGGACCGCCAATAGCAGGGGCGGGTTTCCGCGGAGTTTGAAACCCGCCGTTCCTCGGAACGCGCCCGTTGGGCGGGACAGGCCGGTTCGCGGTCCAGATCGGTAAAACTTTTGGGAAGGAGATTTTCCCGATCGGGCGGTGATGATTGAGCAGATCGTGGCCGTTGCTTGAGCGAATCGAATCCAGAGTCACCGTACCGTTCGTACGCGAACCTAAAAAGTACAGTACTGTACTGTACCTCCTGAAAAAAAACTGTACGAACACTCTCCATGCTGACCCGCCTATGTATGGATGTATGTATGTATGTATGTATGTATGTAATTGTTGTTGTGAAAGCGGCCGTGGGAGGTGCATCACTCCCCCGCCACCGCGCGCGCCGCCGTCGGAACAACGGTACGGCGCACTGGCGACTGACTGGCGGGCTCGTCATCTGACATCGAAGTGGGTTGGACAACGTGCCTCTGCCAGTGCGCCCATGCCCATGCCCATATGTCCATTGCCCATGCCCATGCCCATGCCCATGCCCATGCCCATGCCCATGCCCATGCCCATGCCCATGCCCATGCCCGGCGCGGCTTGGGCGGGTTCAAGCCGCGCCATTTCCCGCCAATGCGAGCAAGCGTTGTTTGAGCCGCGCTTCCCGCCCCCTCGACCTTCCCCCCCCTCGACCTTCCCCCCCCTCGACCTTCCCCCCCTCTCTCTCTCTCTCTCTCTCTCTCTCTCTCTCTCTCTCTCTCTCTCTCTCTCTCTCTCTCTCTCCTGCGCGCCATGGGCGCTCCGCCGCACGACTGCGTGGCCAACCCGCTGGGAGCCGCACGGGCGCTCTTCGATGCTGCCAGCCGGCAGTCTGCGGAGGGGCTCGGCCATGGCGACTGGGGCCTCGGAGAGCAGCTGGAGAGGCGGCTGCTGGACGACGGCATGCTCGACCGTGTAAGGCGCTCCGCGGCCCTCTCATTATGGAGGGGTGGCGTACCCGCAGTAACCAAACCATTCTCAATATGAACTCGGACGGAAGCAGCATGATTGCATTGGAACTGCAGCTTTTTGCTCCATACAATTCCTTAGCCGCTCCGGGAGTAAGTTTCTCTCGAAGAAGGCATGCACGTCGTCTATGGATAAGATATTTGTTCAATTCATCTTATTTTTTGGATTGGAAGGTTTATGTAGGAATTCGATACTGAGATTAGACGTGTACGTTTTGCAGATACCTGAAATCAATTCTACTCAGCTTGCATTGAGTCCGCCGGGAACACTTGTGCGCTTTAGAGGCATGGTGCGTGGACAGTCACACCCTTGCATCGTGCCTTCCTTCTCTATTCTCGATAACCTCAGTCCAAGATCAGAGGCCGATGTCCAAATTAAACAAACCATTTGTCTTTCTGTTCGGAGTAGGCGGTACTTTCATACTTTGCAGAAATTACAGCCCACATCATTCTAAAAGTATTGAAAAAAAAAAGAGCATAATGACAGAGAGTATTGAAGGAGATACTGCCCACCGATCTCGCTTGTATAGCCAAAGTTTAAAAAGAACAATTTGAGTTTCCATTGGTTCTAAACCTTTCGCGATGAAGGTGTCTCCGAAAACAGAAACATTCCGTTTGGGTGATCAAGGGCTGACTTACTCGTTCTCAAAGTTAACTTTCGTTAATGGGTCTTATGGTGCTTTTCAAGGAGCTTTGACGGACCTTTTGTGCCGTCAAGTACTATCAATCTTGACTTTCATTCTTTTGTTAATGCTGAAAAAGGGAGTATTCTTCAGCAAGCAGTGAATTTCTAGAACCCCCCCCGGTTGCTGATTTCACTGAAGTTCTGCTTTAAATGGAAATTCATTGTTTGCAGGTCCAAGACATGTTCGACATGGAATACTATGTGGGAGCATACATGGTGCCCTTTCTTTCTAGCCGTCAGCGTTTGTCTCCCCTTTATGCACTGTCTTACGTTTGAGGACTTCGGCAGCTGTCTTGTGGATGAGGCAGATCTCGTCAGTACATTGAGCATGATTATTGGCTGAGAACTTGTATAACTTAGAATTTTCGGACTTCTCAAAGGCGCGCGTCATTCCATGTCTGTGAGGTGTGTGTATTATGACGTATGTTTGCTTGTTTGTTTGTTTGTTTCAATTGACAGGAAGATGGCATTTGGCGCACAACAAAGTATCACGATTCAACACCGTCTCCTATAGCTATGGATGCAGTAACGCAGATATGGGACAGGCGACCCCTTTACTGTGTGCCAGTAAATTCCTCTTTAAAACCGAGGCTTTCACTCGTGATAGGATAGGCTTAGCCAATCGTCATCCCAGCGGATCAGGATTTCTCCCCTTCAGGCTCTTTCGTCGTTCTCCTAGCCTATGGTTGCCCAAAGTCTGTCTGGGCCAGACTTGAGAGTGGTATAAAATGTCTATGACGTAACAAAGGGGAGGACGCGCAGTTGAAGACAAAACTGTAGTTTGAGATAGCGTCTTGTCTCTTGTGTTGAGATAAAACGAAGTATGTTTGCTTGGGACGATCGGTTTCTAGATGTGTACACTTATACCTTAGCAAAACAAAGGACTTCCGCCAAGGCATCGGCGCGATAAGCACATTACCATCATATGCTGATTTGCAGGTACCTGGAGAAAGCGCATGGTTTCGACAAACGTTGGCAAGTCCTCGCATGGACGAATTGACCTCTCAGGCTTTCCAGAGTGGAGGAAATTCTACCCAACACAGCAAGAGGCAGCGCGAGGACCCTGAATCTGCCCAGGTAACATGCTCAATCGCAACCAGAGGGACCCTATTTGGGAAAAAGGAGAGAAAATACTGATAAGAAAATGCGAGCCGCTTGATGTGCATTGCGCTGAAATCCTGCCCAGGTTTACATATGGCAACAGACCTTCAGCTTGGCCAATTGACCAGGCCCTCGTTGATAGGACAAACTGAGTTCACATTTAGGAAGAATAAACTAGTCAACTCGATTGCATTCTTAGCGGTGAATTGATGAACGGAGTGATCAGAGAGACCTCCCTCAGCAGGTTCCTTGACGACGACCGTTTTATCACTGTGTTTTATCACTTACGGCTGCTACAGCGTAGGTGGCGCAAGGAACAAGAAAGAAATGGTTTTCACATCTACCACAGCGGTGCAGTCTTTGGTTGCCTGCTCAGCTCTATCTGCTCGCAATTCACGTGCCAGTAATCAGGGAAACTCTGCTGTGGAAGAATGCAGGTCATGGAGGAGGCCGAGATGGTGGATAAACTCGATGCTGAACAACAAAAGCGACAGGTACGGCAGGCCGTGCTGTCTAGCGACCTAAGCAGGGTAGAGATTGGGCTCATCCTACCCAACAGTTGTGCATTCCGGAGTGCTTCACAAAGTCTCCATCCCTGAAGGGGGATACTGAACATTGATCTAACCTTGAGTCATTTTCAGCTCATCGTCCTGACAGTCTTTGGGACTCTCACCTCGACTTACCTCCAGTCGTCAGGATGCAGATACAAGAACAATGTTTACATAGAATTCCAAGCTAGGAAACACCAAGAGGGACTAAAGTTATTTCATGGCAGTATTTGAGGATTGAGCTTGAAGAGCATTCGACTAAACTGCATTGTTCACAAAGTAGGGTGGCAGCTTTCACACAAGTACAGTAGTATTGAGGCCCATCGACCTCTGTTTCTGCCCCGCAGCGCGATGAAGGGGCGCAACCACTCGGCGAGGAAAGGCATGCGCCATTCACAGATCTGAACCTTCCACTTGGAGCCTCTCCTCTGCATCCCTGCATCGTCAAGGTCTGACTGTGTACCTTGGGGAGCGCATGATTGACTCAACCGTTCAACATAAGTTAGTTAGCTGGATTCTCTGGCTAACACATACTGGTTTATGGGGGCAACTCCATTAAAACTTATGACTCGCCAAAATAGGAGGGGTGAAATCACTGTTCCTTTCTTCTCTTTTTGCGCGAGCTAAACTTGGGCTCTTTACTCAGTCCCTCAAATATGGAAGGGACTTTTAGTGCTCATGTCATGATCGATCATTCCTGGGTTCAGGTATACGACTGTGCTGAATCTGAGCTGAAGCTGAATGATGTGGTGGAGTTCGTAGGAGTGTTGTCATTCGACCCACAGCTGGCGGCTGAGCAGAATGAAGGAGAGGACGAAATGGACTTCTGCAACGCTATGTCCGCTCTGCCTGCCAGCAGGGTGCGGAGGGGGGGGCAATTTGGCAACTCTGCAAGCATTTGACCACTCTTGGTCCTCTGATCGGCTTCAATCTACTGACTTTGGCAAACCCTTTCACTGAGCTTAAACGAATAGTGTACTTTTGTTGTCTCAGATTACCAGCCTTTGGTTACTGGCGTTAACGCTGACGAAAGTAAATGGGCGAAATGAAATGATTCGATTCAGGTCTACATTCCAATGCAGGGGAAGAAATCTGGATTCATTGTCGGATTCCTGAAACTTGTTTCATGGTTATCCTCTCCAGGTTCCCCGCTTGCATTGCATGTGGATGCGGAAACTGTCAGTGACCAGTCCATTCTCCCTGGGGAACAGAGAAGACAAGTTTATGGTACGGTTCAGCCATCGTTCCTATTCGCCCCACCAGTGCGAAGCCTCTTGTAGAGTTCTTTGTGTTGTTGTTTGCATGCACCAAGCCCCGCCTTTCTTATTTCTGGAATTTAATTTTCACTAAACGATTTAGGTGTTCAACCCTTTCACCCAGACTGTGCGTTGCTGTTGGAGTTGGATTCTAGAATTCTGCTTACAGAACAAGGGGTTTGTAGGGTGGGGCGGGAGCGCTGCGGGAGGGCCTTCTGGGCGCACTTGCGGACGTGCTTGGAGGAGACAACGTGGCAGCAGAGTGCCTTCTGCTGCACATGCTCTCAAGGGTGAGTTGGCAGGGGACGGTTACGGAACTACAAACTATTCTCCAGAGTGGATGCTCAGAGAAGTGTCTGTGTTTTCCCCTAAAAGACATTAAGAAAAGCTCCGTGATTGAAAACCCATTCTGAGACACCACTATTGGGAGTGACTGAAAAGGTAGCTCCGTTCTGCTGCTCGTAAGTCTCTCGAGACTGTCTCAGTTGAGAAGGGGAATGGAAGACTTCATTGCTTGTCAGGTGCATACGCGGATAGACCCTGTAGCCCTCGGCAAGCTCTCCCTCAACCTTACGGGGATAGGCGCAGTGCCGGCCATGCGGGAAGCTTTGGCTGAAGCCATTGCCCTCCTTCTGCCTCGCACACACCGCATAGAGCTTTCCTTGCAGCTGCTTAATGGCCCGCGTCTCGCGCCCGCAAAGGACTACTCCGCTAACAGGTGAGTGGATGCTGACTCTGTTCAGAGTTTGGTTTAAAATGGGACGATAGTAATGCTAAAAAACACTAGATCACGAGGTCATCCATAATGCTGTTCAGTCCAGTGAGGATTCATTTCATTTCCAAAAAGCGGCAGGCCACTAGAGGGTCATGCTGCTGTCATGGCACCCTATGATAGTTTGAGTGGTATGATATTGAAAGCAAGGGATGTATATGCCAAAGTCATGCAACGGCTGCTCGTGCGTGCAGGCTCGCCACGGGAGTGCTGCAGTTGGCGGAGGGGACGCATCTGACGGTGGACGAGACGCGGCTGGAGATCGGGCGGCTGTCAGAGGGGGGCCTGCGCAATATGCGCGACCTCAGGGCGCTGGTCGAGTTGCAGAAGGTGGGCCCCACCCAGCAGTCTGCATTTGCCCTGCAATGGCTCCTCCTGACTTACAGTTCACTCTACAGAGGGGGTCTGTCCTAGTTGATCAGTCGTGCTTCGTGATCCCGATTCCCACCATGATGCAGACCTACTACAAACAAACAAAGATTGTTCTTAAAGTAACAGATCGATTTGTGTTATTAGTCGAGAGTATACTGTACTATTTGTGTGAGCATCAAATGTGGTCGAAAACACCACCTGTGTAGTTGAATAAGCGACGACTTCCACATCTGTCTCATCATTCCAGGTCTCTCTCCTCTTGGCGCAGGTCGAGTATGACTTCCAGTTTTACGCCATGGATATGCCCACGGACATCCCTGTGCTCATTCTGTCGAATTTGAAGTCGCAGCTGCTGCCGGCGGACCTCGTAGTGCCTGTTAGAGCCACAAGGGTGGCCGCACCATTGAGAGAGCGCAAGGAGGAGGAGCTGGCAGCGTGGCGCCTCTACCTCGCCCAAGCGCGGGCGCTGGACCATGCTGTAGCCCCGGCAATGCGGGAGGTGAGGCAAGAAGGCCCCCCTGCAGGCCAAAGACCGCTTATTGAGAAGCACTCCTGCTCATGCTCGGGTGCCCCTGCAGATGTTGGAGAGCGACCTCGTGACGGCGCGCCAAGAAGACCGGTCATTGGGCCCTGAGGCATTCCACAGGTGCGGCAAGTTTCCCTCCCTTCGACAATTCATGGGCTGCGCTTGCCCCTTGTGCTTGCACGATTAAGCTGAGTTGCAAAAGGCGCCCAATTTCGTTCCGGGCAGTTGGCAATCTGGTTGACTTTCTTGGGCTAACTTGGGCCAAAGAAAGCTTACATGGGAACTTTCTTGTCAACTCAGACATATTACAGCTTGCCTTGTCTTGCATTTCGTGAGCACGGCAGAATACGAATGTGATGGGTCGGCTCTGCTGCAATTTTTTCAATCACTTCGTTGATTAGCCGCACTATGTTGCAGGTGGTTGACAGCGGCACGCCTGCTGACCGCCAGCCACTGCGAAGTGCAGCTTTCGCCCGCGCGGTGGGGCGCTGCGCGCTCCCTCCTCGGCGCTTGCACCGCGCGCCTCTGAGGGCTTTCAGGGTTTTTAGATCCGCCTCACCAGCTTGGTGCAAGTCAATGGCAACTCAGTTCAAAGAGATGAGACGTTCCGATGAATCACAGAAGGAACTGAACTCGCAGGCACCGTGTCCTCTGCCTCCTCAGCTCCCCTTTCACACCCTCTCTGACCTCCTACATGCACAGACGCATGGGACACTTCACATGCGCATGCACATTCATGTATTTCAAAAACATACCCATGGCCATACATAACGCTCAACAATTTATACATTCAAAAATTCTGGAATCCGCACATTCAGAAGAGCAACCGATTCCTTCCCAACTCCTGAACATAGCTTGCTACAAATGCAACACCTCCAATCCAACACTCCAACACTCTCCAACATCTTCCAACCCCCCAAAAATTTACCTTCTCTAATGGCATTCCATTGCCAAACATATCCTGCCCTCCTGACACACTTTCTGTCACTCCTCCGATGCCTCTGCCTCCTGATTGGCTCGCCTCAAAAACTCATCAATAGCACTGCCGGGTGTCGCATCCACCAGGTCCAGTGGGACTCCCCCCACCGTCCTCATGCCCAGTTGGATCCCTGCTTGAGTTTCCACTATACGAAAATCGATTTTTTCGCACCCCAAAACTTTCTCATCCCTTTCTGCCATATTCAAATTGCCCAAATTATTCACGACGTCTCCCCCGAAACCCTCGCCCCCTTCGCTGGTTGAAACCCTAATAATTTCCTCTCCTACGACATGTCTCTCCCCTTCCCTGCAACATGGCCCTGCAGAAGCAGCTTCCAGGAAGCATCCACTACCTTCACATTTGTCGATTCGACCATTCTTACTAGTCGAATGGTTCAAATGATTTATAGATGCAATACTCTCCTCATCCTCTCCCACGACGCTCTCTCCCTCACTCCCTCCTCGCTGTTGGAGCTCCTCCCAAGAAAACAGAAGTGGAAGAGTAGATCCTCCCCACGGGTTGAAATCGATGAGCTTTACTCTCTTTTTCTTCGTCACATACACATCAAAGGTGTCTGCCTCAAAAAGCAAAGCAACGACTCAAAAACTTTAAATATCAGAGAAACAAAAGCCTCTCACATCTGAACAGCAACTACAACAACAGGCAAAGCGACAAACTCCCAGCATGAAAGCGCGAAAGAATGGAAAGCTCAATGGAAAGACAGAGAACGCGAGAGAGAGAGAAAGAGCGAGAGAAAAACAGAGAATTCTGCAAATGCACGGGAATGGACCCATACAGTTGACTCCGCTGAAATGATTTTTTATGTGACTTTGGAAAAAATCCCATATCGCTTCCCGAAGCAGCTCCCTCTCGTCCAGCAGCACTTCGTAGTGAGCCGTCACTTCCCTCTGGCTGATGCCTGCGGACCCTCCTCCCCCGCAACCAATCAGGATCCGCAAGCTCATACGCACCTCCCTCCAGCAGCCAATCACAATTTAGCATTCGCAGAGCACGCACCAATCAGCTGCCTTCGAAGCACAAAGCATCGGAACTCCATTTCAGGCTTCAAGTCGTAATATCTCCTCAGTCCCAACACAAACTGAGGCGGCCTTGACATAGTAGCGTTGGGGCAGTTATCGAAACTGCAACGGTCAAAGACATGTATGTCAGTCCAATTTCCGTTCAGATTTACAAACGACGACAAGAATTCTGAATAGACTATCACTGAGGGAGAACCCTAAATGTGGCCGGAGTGAGAAAGTATAGACAGAGAGAGAGAGAGAAAGTGAGAGGGTGAACAAGACAGAGAGAGAAAGGGGCTGAAAGTAAAGAGTTGAAACAACTTACGCGTGACAGAGATCATGAACAATTGTGTCGGAGCTCTTCAGCAGCAACATGATTTCATCCGGATTGCGACACTTGGCATTCCCATAGGGGCTCAGCCACCCCACATCCTACAGGACATCGTTCAAAGCATGAAGGAAATAAGAACTCAGACCCTACACACACTCGCCTCTCGCCAGCCATTCCTGCGCCAATATATAAACAATTCAGGCTTGATTCGCGGTAGCGCCAATCCAAAGTACAAACTTTGCAAGCACGACCTCAAAATACATAATTCTTCGATTTGGTTCCTTTGCTTCGATTCCAAAGCCCTTCGGCAACAAAATGACAATGTCGTCCTTTCATAGTGTCTGTTTTCCAGTTTCGCGATTTGAGGGGTAGCTGGTTCCATCCACGAGGCGAGAGGTTCGGACCTGCCTTGGGAGAGCTCCAGTTCAGCTTCGGCACCACCTCCCCTCCGAGTCGCTCTATGGCTGCGCGCATGGCTGCTTCAAGTTCAGGGAACGACGCCACCTGGCACCCTAAACCCCCTCAAAACCCTAAAAACACAAAACCTAATAACCCTAAGTGCATTCTGCAAGGCCCCCCGGAGCCCCTTCAGAAGCCGATGAAACGAGTCCCACAAAAAAAACCTAACAGCCTGAAACCAGCCTGCCCAAACTCGGAAGGAATCCAAAACTTAGACAGATTAAGTCTCAGAGCTTCAGTGTCAAAACGCTATTACTAATTACTAAATTTCCCTTAGAGCTCTATAAAACCCTGTTTCTGCTGAGCATTCAAGTGCGTTAATATCTCTCTCAAACCCTATAAAGCCAGAACTGAACCCTGCTGATACTTGAAAGTCACACTCATATAAATGACTTTGACAAAAGAATGAGGGCATTTGTAAAGGAGTGCCGGGAGGAGGGTGAAAGGAGGCTGCAGGCACCTCTGGCGCTTCGTTCACATCTTCGCTTTCGTCCCACTCCGCGTAGGCCTCCGAGTGGGCCTCCCATTCGCCGCCCTGCGTTCGGCGAGGGACCTGCGGAAGAAAAAGTAAACGAAAGTGCAGTCGAATTTTAGAACAAATAAAAGGGAGAAAAAGATGATGCCCAATACTCAAAAAATAACGAAAGAGAGCACGCACTGCAACACACTCCTTTGCATCCTCACTCTCTCCTCAGGCTCAGGAAAAGGGCAATGGAGGGGAGGAGCGCCACTGGAGTGAAAAACAGAAGGCTGAGGGTAAATAAAACTTAACCACAGTTCATTAACTTCTAAGGGACAAAGGATGAATTCAAAATATCAGTCACGCGGTACTTTAGGGAGAACCGAGTCCTGAACATAGAGAGCTGCGCGGAGTAGAGAGCAAGATTTTAGGGTTCATGGTTTAGGGTTCAGATATTAGAGTTCAAGGACTTGGCCCACCGCGTCGCTGTCAGGCGGCAGAAAGACGCCGTCCTCGAGCAGGAAGGCCACGAACGGCTCCGGGAGAGCCACGAACTCGCAGGGCAGCGCCACGTGGCGGAACGCCGGGTACCACACGTGGAACTGGCACTGCAGCACCTCCTCCTCCGTCGGAGCCATGGCGCCCTCCTCCATGGCGCTCGCTCTCTCTCCCTCTCGCTCTCTCTCTCTCTCTCTCTGCCGTTCTCCCCTCAAGTCGCTCCCCCCTCTGTGGTCTCCGTCGCACTCGCGAGTTAGGGTTCCACATTTCCATGCATTCCGTTACAACCGCGACGGGAACTGGGGCAGTTGTTTGCCACGGGTCACATGTGCTGCCTTTGTGCCGAGGGGCCTGGAGAGGGCGCGAGTGGAGGGAGGCTCTTGGAGTCTGCGAGGACTTAAGAACGAGATGCGACATTGGCATTGGGCTCCGAGTGTGCGAACCATGCGTGCGTTCTATGCACATGGCCCAAATTCCGTGCCAAGTGGTTGCAAAACTGGCGCTATTTGAGCTTCAGAATGGCCCTAGTTGCACTGTTTTCTGAGGATGCATCTCGTTGCAACCCCTACACGAGTGTTATTTTCATAGTCTTGAACTTTCCGCATTCGGCCTCTCGTCCAAAAAGCGATGCATGGGCGGTGCGATGTGGTGACTTGACAGTGGTTTGGACGTGTTTAACATGCTGTAAATCTCTCACAGCTGACAAAGTTCACTGTCAATACTTGACACAGTCATCGTGGCAGGCCAGAGAATCGTCAGCAGGATGATGCATGCAAATGATGATGGTGACCATTCCATCACATCTTCAGTTTCAAGAGCCATAGAATTCGAAGTATGAATCGGTTCCAGAAAATGAAAAAAATATAACCTTCCGGGCCAAATTGGAGGGGATACTCATCTGACAATTGTTACAGTGGTGGAGTATTGTTAGCTGTGCAGCAGAAGGAAAAACGAAGGGCAATGTCACGATTTAAGGGTACAACACGAGGGAAAGCGGGAGGGGGAAGGGAGTGGACGAGGGAGAGGGGGAGAAGAGGGTACTGGAGCACCTAAACCGAATCAAAGCTCCCAGCCAGCTGAAATAAGTACTGCCATCACAAGGCCTCAATTTCAGAATTGGTGAGCATCAAGAAAACACGCTGCGCTTCAAAAGGCTCAAATCCAAACAGAAGTGATGCTCTGTCAACATGGGCATAAGCGATGTGTCCTATTAGCCTGGAGTCCAAGACAGCAATTAAAAATAACTGCACTGGACTTCTGAGCGCCTCCAGAAACCCACCACAGACACTGTCCACTTAACCTATTCTCAACTCCTGCTTCAGGTTCGATCAGACACACTGAAAAATGGTCAACGACTCACAAGTTGAGACATGATTGCCTATGTGTGAGAGCAGTGACTCGCCAGGTCGTGTGATCGGAAGAAGGTCATATCCTAAGCACGCCGGGTGAGGTCAAAATGATGCATTCGTACAATGACTTCTGCGGCAGGCTTCAAGGTAGAAGACTACTGCAGTGCGTCCTGGGTAGCTGCTTGGCTGCGAGAGTAATCTAGTGAATCCCTGACTTCATCCCTGTAGCCAGGTGAGCATCTTCGCCATCTGGTTTCATGAACAGAGGCTGCTTCAACGGAGACTGAATTAAACCTTGTATCCAGTCATAGTAAAGCCTCGTCCAACGATCTCCCCAACACAGAACCAAGCGTACAGCTCTGCTGCGAACAATGCTCCTATTCCAATTTCTGAAAGGGGAAGTTCAGCACGGTTCGCCCACTTGGACTTCAACACGTCCACCTCCTTCAAAGCTGATTCATACCTCTTAGGAATGCTGCAACCACACAGCAAACATTAAACCTGAACTACAACCCGGAAGCCACGGGCCACTAATACTACAAGCCATAAAACCACAATAAACTCCTAAAATAAAGCATTTTACATTAGCGAAATTTACAGCAAGGAAAATCATAACTTTTCCGTATTCAGCTTTCCATGGCTTCCACTTCTGAGCGCGAGATCATTTTTCACGGAGTGAAAGAATATGAAGCGAGACTTGTAAGAAATGCAGCTGGTTTTCCCAAGTGAGCAACCCAGGGAGAGACGTGACGATGCAAATGGGATGCGAAACCAAGTGATCCGAAGAACGGAGTGATGTATGATCTGAAGCTGATAGCAGCAACAACCTCAAGTTTACTCCAGGGGAAGGCATTTCAAGTACAGGACGAACAGCTAGGAAACACGAGCTAAAGGGCGTGGATTGCATACCTAGCTAAGGAGGTGAACACGAACTGCTTTCCAAGCTCGCTAGCTTTTTCAGGGGACGCATCACCAACAATGTACTGACTGTTTCGCTCAAGCATCTAACACCGCGATGGCAAAAAACATAAAGTCAGCTCCCACGAGAAACCAGAATGGAGCAGAAATGAGATCACCTCCGAAAGAGCATCACTGTCCTGACACTCTGCACTACTTGGACTCCACTGCACTTCTCACTTTACACAGATCTTGCGCTCAAAGGCTTTCCAATTTCCACAAAAGCCCAAGAAACAAAAAGAAAACTAAATGCACAACTTCACTGTTAGTCTGTTGACACTAACGTACCTGCTGATAGGCTTTGCTTCCATGAGTGGCGAGCAGCTTACTGTATGTGCTTGCCTGGCTCTGCAGCTGCTTCAAGCTAGACGCCATGACTGCTATTTCCAAAACAATATGTTATAGCTTAAAGCCGAAGACCTCAGGCCTAAGATTAGGGCAAAGCTCTCCCTCTCTTCTTCCAGAGCCTCCTCAGAACTGGGAGCGGAGCCGGCGAGGGAATTCTTGGAGAGGCGTTCCGTGGATGCACGCGCGTAACTGTTGGGCGGATTTTCATAACTGGAAGCATGGAATCGGCGGTGATGCAGGGGAGCAGTGATGTCACGCGGTTACAATATGTGCGCTGTGCAGCTTCTATGAAGTGTTGTGTGTTCCTCTGTTCTGTCGTATGTATGCGATGCAAAAGGTGAGGGGAAAAGGGCGTTGATCTCACGACGATGGCGAGGCCATCACATGTACATGGACAAAAGCAGCATGGGGAACCACGAGGGACTGGTCGCAAAGGACCTAAGCACAAAAGAAAGAAGCTAAGAGCGGAAGGCTGTTATGTAGGCTGTTACTGCTGCGGTATGTCATTGAGAGGGAAGGAAGGGAGGGAGCATGCAAAGGATGTGGCATTGATCTAAGGGAGGGAGGGAGGGAGCATGCAAAGGATGTGGCATTGATACGAGGGAGGGAGGGAGGGAGGGAGACATTGGGAAAGCACACTTCAAGGTGGGCTGGACATGGCACCGGTTTGAAACCGGACTTGAAGTTTGAAGCAAGAAAAGGACAATTCAGAAAGACGAGAGGAGGCGGATCATGAGCACAAGGAAGCAAAAGCAACTGAAATTAAGCTACTTGTAGACATTCTTTTATTGAAGAACCACTCAATCCATAAAGTGACCTGCAAGCTCGAAAGTAACGGATAAAAGCTGATTTATTTTTAACGAAGAAAATGTAGACAAGAAATACAACCGCCAGGGTTGAATCTTTCGATGGTCTAACTAAGCGGATAGCCTCAGGTCTGAGGGCCACTTGAAAGAGATTCCTCGAGTTCCCCATAACGATCTGTCTGCACTCCCACGAATCTGTGGCTTCTAGCGAGCATGCATGGCAAAAATAAGGCTGGAATGTCCTGCCCTTAAGGGAACTCCCCGGAGTGAAGGTCAGGAATTACAGGGGATATATGGGAAAATAGGGTTTCCTTCATCATCTCCTGAAAGTAAGGCATATTTGTGAGGCTCGTACTCGACGTTTTTGAACTGTAATCCGCCACCTAAGTGCCGTCTATTGTCCGCACTGTTCCTCCTTCACGAGCCACCACTGTTCAGTGTATTGCTGCCACTCTTGATTGGCAGCGCCTTCTAGAAGCTTGTTCTGAAAAAGGCTTCGATTTCTTCAAGGCTCCGACCCCGAGTTTCGGGAACAAGAAATAACACAAACACGACAGCAATAACACTTTCGGCTGCATACAGCCAGAATGCTCCTGCAAACATATGGGATTGAAAACACACGGGAATGAATAATCGAATAGGCTTAGCCGAATGGTTGAAAGCAAAGCAAGCGCAAAAGGACGAACTAGTACTGAGCTTATGTGAATGCAATGAGTATCTTGGCTGCTGTTCATACATCACTTGATACTTTGCCGAAGTGTACTCGCAATACACAAGCACATCTTCCTCAGGGATACTATAGGGCAATTTGTTTCAAGAAATGCCTCGTGAATCAAAGTTTGCAGCATGGATTGGTGGGCAAATAATGATGGTTTCTAGGAAGGTAAAGGTATTGAATCCGAAATATGAAATTTGCCGAGTTGCAGGTGCCCGGGGCCAAATCTGAAGCCTCTTGCAAAAACAAACTCAGAATCCCTACTTCAGGTCAAGGTGTGTTGACGCATGCACATTTCAATTTTCTGGTGGCAAGGCCTCTCTGCACGTACCAACAGAGCTCCAACTGACGAGGTAATAAAAAGTGAGAGTCACAACGAAGCTTGACAACCAGTTGGTAAGGACTGCAATACTGCCCGCCAAGCCTCTTGCATATGTTGGGAAGATCTGCAGTAACACATATAGAACCAAACGAGTCAATCCCAATACATAGCTCTTTAAATGTCATAAGCTGTATATAGAAGGTTCTTAAATATAATGCACAAGAAGAAAGCCATGGTTACCTTCAACACCTTCCCAATACTGAAACCAACAGGCCATGAGTCAGGTGTTCAATTTTCAGATTAAGCGCACTCACCTCAGACATGATAATCCAGGGAATTGGACCCATGCCGGTGGCGAAGGCAATTATGTACAACATCAGGCTGGCAAGAGCAAGAAAACCAGAAATCGACTTGAACGGGCTATCGTCCGGTAAATCCTGCACCTCCATAACCACTTACACCTTTGCATCAACTCTCGTTCAAGCTCTCAATTGAACGTTCTGCAGAAATGTGGACTTTCCGTGCATCTATCCATTGTTTTGGTAAGGGTTGACAGAACGAGCTTCTCGTCCATAATATAGCCATAATAACCTAATAATTGTCTGGGCAGAGGTGGCACCTTCAGAAGGAAGGAGAGGCCGAGAGTGAAAGCTGCGGTTGCAAGACCTGACGCAGAGAGGATGAGAAGAAGTCGCCGACCTGCTTTGTCCATCAGTCCTGCTGCGACGGCTGACATCACGACCTGCATTATAAGTACAACGTCAATAAGGGACCCCACCCTTGCTCGGACTATACAATCGATGAGCTTTCTTCAAGCAAGTAATGTATATTCCCTGTGGGGTGAGACTTCACATCCCCCACAGTAGATACACGAGGATTATAATGATCAAAACAGTAAAGCTGCACCTGGCATCAAGTTGCCGAACATAATTTGCCCTTTAAGCCATCCCCGCCCAAAGTTTGTTACTTCAGTTGAGTAATAAAGTACAAATTAGCTGAGACAGCTGTCGAAAAGAGACTCTTATATGGTCCGTCTATGGCAGCAGCGCAAAAAATGAAGGCATACCTGCACTGCTTGAAGAAAGAATCCCGGTAAATTTGGGTTTTCGAAACCGGCAGCCGCAAATATTGAGCCGGCATAAAACATGACTGAATTTACTCCACTGAATTGCTGCAGGACCATTAGCCCCACACCAACCTGTTCCTCCCTCCCCCTTCCCACTGAGTCTCCTTGCCTCCTATGTGCCCGCAATGAGCCAGAAATTACCGACACGACGGCAGGGCAAATTGAGAATCGAAAAAAACTTAACCGTCCTTCATCGGCATTAAATCTCCAGAGACATTCTTGACCCCCAAAACTCTGGAGTTAGCACCCATCTTAGCCCAAAAAAGCTTCAAAACACAACTCCCAGACTAAAGTTTCGCCTATTCCTGAAACTCAAGTTACATTTAGTCCACCTCAAGAAAAGCTACAGATAGCAAAACACACCAAGAGTGGCATTCGCAGACTCCTTCCTGCAAGGTCCTTCAAGGTGGCCTGCGGCTGGGAGTCAGCTTCCTCCACAGCCGCTTGAATTTTTCGCATTTCAGGAGCGATATTTGCATTGCGCCCCCGAAGCTTGTGCAATACAACGGCAAGTTCGGCCGAAGTCGAGTGTTTGGCGACCCAACGAGGAGTTTCCGGAATGATTGTCAGACTAATCAAGAGAAGAACAGGAGGAACGATGCCTGGAAGTCGAAGACACTTAGAAGCAAATCAGATTTGCGGCAAGAGGGGCCATGATTCGTGGATTGAAGGGGGCATTGGTATTCACTTCATCGTTGCTTCACTTCAATGTGACAGGCCAAAAAGATGCTGTGCTCTGTCGGAATCAACCTTGAGGCAAACATGACATTCAGGAAGCTATTGCAACCCCAATGGCTCATTTGAAGACTTACCGGTGATGGCGAGAGAGCGCCATCCCAATACTAAGCCCAATGTGTAGACGAGAAGGATTCCAATTGTGATAGCGAGCTGGTTGAGGGCTCCCAGGCTGCCACGTAGCTCCACGGGTGCGATCTCAGCAATGTACACTGGCACCTGCGTCAAAAAAAAAAAAAAAAAAACGAGAGTTTGTTGTCCATTGACAGTTGATCAACAATGCGTTAATGACAGTCGGTTGATGCTTGCAAACATAGGAGTCGTCGGAATGCAGATGCCTTACAGCAAATGAAACCATGCCGGTGCCGAAACCACATAGAAACCGACCCGCGGACAGCAGCACAATTTCCTGCAACATCAAGTAATAAGCAACGAGATCATGTTCATTCGCTGCGGATACTGTAATGCACGAGACTCTCAGCAAGATGCAGACAATATAGACGAGATTGCAGTTCACGCTAGTTTGTAAGCATATGCTAAATGACACCAACAGCTTAACAGTTAAGAAGGCTTCAAAAAACAAGCATGAAAGTCATAACATTCCCATAGTTCAGACATAAGCCGGAGCTTGTGAAGGCAAGAAACTGGCTACCTCTGTTTCAAACCCTTAAACGTGGAGGACCTGTGGGATCTGGATATTGGTGGCCAAATAGAAAGCACAGGTCGCAGGCCTGTGTTCACTCACACTGCTGAAGGCAATTACGGCCCAACCGACTGCAAATGGAACGCCTGCCACCAACAAAGCCTTTTTGCGACCCAAACGGTCGGCAATGCTCCCTCCAGAAATAGCGCCAACCATGGCACCTACATTGACAATTGCAGAGAAGAAAGAGGCCTGCCCAGTGCTGAGATGAAGCTCATTCCGCATCTCTGACAAGGCAGGGGACGTGTACCCCAACTGCATCCCACTCCCGAAGGCATTGAAGGGCATTGAGGGGGGCTCTCTCGCGAACAAGTCTGTTGAATCTCCTATTTCCAAAACATGAGACAGGCTTGTATATACTTGCATCATGGCAAATCATCCGCCAGATCGTGTTAACAACAACACGACCATCACATCTAGAAACACTGGAAACAAACAGTTTTGATTACTTTCCAAAGTGGTGCTGGTGATTGATTTTGCTACACAACATAGAGACTGATCTCTATGAAACGTCATGACGCATAAAATTGATTATCTGACTGAAACAGCTTGAACGGAACAACTACATCCTTTCCTAGCGCCTCTAAGAATCAGCAGCATCAAGACATTCAACGACAAATCTCTGATAAATGATTGAGAAACTGCGGTGAATAGAATCTGCTAAGGGGACGAAGAGAGCCATGCCTACCGTATATCCAAAGGCCAGGGGCCCGAAAGCCGCAAATATAGTACACAACAGAGTGAAGGACATAACGGTGGAACCCTCCTGCAAGCGGCATAACATGAAACTGTGTCAGCTATTGACTCTTTTCATAATAGATGTAATGAATCAAAGAGCAACTAACCCCGTTAAAGACACCACAACGCTTAGCTGCTGCCCTAACCTTACTTGCTTTCCAGGGTTGCCAGGTGTAACGGCCTCTGCATGGAGCTGCACGATCATACGAATCTGGTGTCAGGGCGCGCACAGACTACTTAAGTCACTTTAATCTTTACCTTCTTGTTACCAATAACATGACTTTCCCAGCAAAACCAAAACAAAGCAAGCTTGAACTGATTCTTCTTGATATCCACATCAATACGGGACAAAAACGACATTGCTTGAGATCATGTGCTAAGCACCTATATGCCAAAGATCTTCCATTCAATTAGAAAAGTTTAGAGACATCAACAGAGTCACTTGTGAGCCTTGTTAAGTGCTATCGATAAACACCTGAGTGTGCACAATGAAATAGAGCTTCAACAACACAGACAAGCATCTAAATATATTAAACTTGTTGGGCCGGCATTTTTTCAATTTCATTTAGGAAGCGATTAAACAATAAATCAATGGATCATTTTGTAAATGGTAAACGGCGAATGAAAGTTCTATGAATGATGTTCACAAGAATGCTGACGCAATGTGGAATAATGGGGAATGACGCTGCTTTAATTTAACACTTTCAAGAGCAACCCATACAAGTTTCTTATATTCATATTCTCGCTGCTTTCTTTCTTCAACTGCTCGGCTAAAGCCTCACCGCTTTCGAAGATCATTCAACCTCATAGGTTAACCCTCACTGGTTCTACATATTGCCTTTATCCATGTGCATTTGATGGCGTCACCACAATATGATCAATGTCAACCTTATTCCCCTGATATGACTAGCCACTTCATACTTTGAAAACAGGTAGTTGCCAACTGGCAGAATGAACGGAATTAAAAAAAGAGCGACAGGGCTAAATAGCAGGAATAGCTTAAGAAAAACAGCTGACTACAAGAATAGCCTTCAAATTAAGGGGTATCTTTCAGGTCATTAGAAACTTTTCGAAGAAGCACCAAGATTACGAAAAGCCTGGCTCCTCTAGAAGCAAAAAGCTAATGTGGAAAACCGGAGATGTGGTCAATACTTAAAGTAAATTCCATGCCGTACTGTACGGTGTTAGTCTCAACGAAAGTAAGAGCTCTGGAAGTTGAGCTGCAATTCAGTCACATTTTCTTGTCCACGTCTCACTCTCTCTATCAACCTTAAACAGACAAAGCGAAACCAGCAACAGAATGTTCCTTCACCAGCTTGGCTCAATAAGAAGACGCAAAATGTGAGGGTAGAACTAAGCCAATCCTGGCTTCCATGGCTGCTGCCCGCATATGCCACATACCTGTTCCGAAGCTCCCACTTCTGAGTGCGCAGGCTCCTCATCTTCAGACAGGAGCCGACCTCTGGACCCAGCCCCTTCCGAGTCCGCCATGGCTTCAGCGGTTAGGCGGAGCCGGATGCAGGGCAAGAAAGAGGCCTGCACTGCAGGCTACAAGAAAGTAATTACAACTCTTGTCCCTTTTTATTTCATTATAATTTTTTTTTTCTTTTTATCCAAGGGGAAAACCCGGCAAGCGCTTGCTGCCACTTGGCCGCGCAAACGGTCGAGCTATCTGTAGGTTCTGCCACGTGGCAGTCACACATTGCCAGCAGCCAACGAGCGGCCGCCACGTGGATTTTAGTGTCGGTGGGAGTTTGTTCGAGGCCTGGTCGGTGTCGAGCGGTTTTGGGGCCGATCCGAAGGGAGAGGACCATGGGTGCCATGGGCGATGATGGGGCCATGGGCGATGATGGGGGCTTTTAGAAAATGACCTTCCCTGCATGCCATGCCATGCCGTGTCATGCCATGGTGTTCATCGGCGACTCCATGCGACGCCTTTTGGAGAATGGACGGCGAAGATGCGTTCTGTCAAGTGGCGGGAGATGGTACGGATGATAGCTGCGGCCCGAAAAAGTAATGCCCGGAGCCATGCATGGTGCGACTCAGCGCGGGAAGGGGCCATCTCTCGCAGGCGGAGCATGCCCTTTGCTTTATGGCGGGAGCGAATTCGATCGAGCTTTACGAGAGAAAGGCTCTTGATTATAGAAAGGCTCTTGACTACGCCGAACAATGGTGAAGATTCGGTCAGTGAGAACCTAAACCCTACACCCTTACCCCTCACTCTACACCTTACACCGTACACCCTTACCCCTGCACCCTATTCAGCCTCAACATCGTGTGTATTAGTGCCCTCTCGCCCTCTCGTACCACTCAACAGGCCTCCTCTCATCCTTGGAAACCCCTCGTCCATTTTGTTGATAATTTGAGTCCGGTCCGGTCGCACCCTCAGACATGCTTCCAAAACAGCGAATTTTCCCCCAATGCACACACCACAAAGGAAAATAAACTCTGAAATAAATCACCGAGAAGTGAAAGAAAAAGGAAAAAGCCCCCCCAACTCAAAATCCTTAGGATTAGGATAATATTGTGACAGACAATGAAATTTGCTCGCAACCAATTTGTACTGCTCTGCCCAAAAGCTCCTTATCCTGTCGCCCATACAGCAAGCCTTTACACTCGGCACGAGAGTTCGGCCTAAGGGGCCGCCAAGGCCAGTGGGGCGTGTCCGTACAAAAACGCCCTCCCTCGCTGTGTGCAGCTTCCGCGTCCCTTCGCGCCTCCAAAAAGCAAACTAGGCTAGCTCGTGCTCACGCGCCTATCGCCGCGCGCCACGCGTCCTGTTTAGACTGGCCCTGCTCTGTTCCCAAACACGGAGGACTTGTAAACAAAAACTAAGGACCGCACATGTGGACTTTAACCTATGCCCGACTGGACACTACATCCAATTTACCTCAAATATCCTTGCACTTTAGCATATGTACACCCTCTATTGTACACTATTGGCCCCTACTTGTACCCCCATCGACCCCAACACACTTCTTGAGCCACAACATGGCCTTGCTTCGCCGCCCTCTCCTACCACTCAGCAGCCCTCCTCTCATCCTCAGGAACCCCTCGTCCATAGTGGTAACACTCTCCCAACGCGTTTTTACCCTCAGCAAGGCCTTGCTCTGCTGCCCTCTTGACCCTAGAAACCCTAAAAACCCGGAAGCCCTCCCATTATCCTCAAAAACCCTTCGTCCCTTTTCGTAACACACTCCCAAATTGTATGCAGGCTCAGCAAGGCCTCGCTCCGCCGCCCTCTCGTACCACTCAGCAGCCCTCCTATCATCCTTAGGAACCCCCCGTCCATAGTGGTAACACTCTCCCAACGCGTTATCAGCCTCAGCAGACTGCTCTGCTGCTCTCGTGACCCTAAAAACCCTAAAAGCCCTAAAACACCTGAAAACCCTAAAAACCCTAAAAACCTTAAAAACCCTAAAAACCCTTTAGCCCTCCCCTTATCCTTAGAAACCCCTCGTTCCTTTTCGTAACACACTCCCAACTTGTATGCAGCCTCAGCATGGCCTCGCTCCGCTGCCCTCGTGTACCATTCAACAGCCCTCTTATAATCCTTAGGAACCCCTCGTCCATTGTAGTAACACTCTCCCAACGCGTATTCAGCCTCAGCATGGCCTTGCTCCGCTGCCCTCTTGTACGACTCGAAAGCCCTCCCCTTATCCTCAGAAACCCCTAGTCCCTTTTCGTAACACGCACCCAATTTGTATGCAGCCTCAGTACAGCCTTGCTCTGCCGCCTTCTCGTACCACTCAACAAACTTGCTCGTATCCTCAAGAACCCCTCGTCCATAATGGTAACACTCACCTAACTTGTACGCAGCCGCAGCATAGCCTTGCATCGCCGCCCTCTCGTACAACTCAACAGCCCTTCTCTCATCCTGAGGAACCCCTCGTCCAAAGTAGTAACAATATCCCAACGAGAATTGAGCCTCAGCATGGCCTCGCTCCGCCGCCCTCGCGTACAACTCAACACCCCTCCTCTCATCCTTAGGAACCCCTCGTCCATTGTAGTAACACTCTCCCAACGCGTATTCAGCATCAGCATGGCCTTGCTCCGCTGCCCTCTTGTACGACTCGAAAGCCCTCCCCTTATCCTCAGAAACCCCTAGTCCCTTTTCGTAACACGCACCCAATTTGTATGCAGCCTCAGTACAGCCTTGCTCTGCCGCCTTCTCGTACCACTCAACAAACTTGCTCGTATCCTCAAGAACCCCTCGTCCATAATGGTAACACTCACCTAACTTGTACGCAGCCGCAGCATAGCCTTGCATCGCCGCCCTCTCGTACAACTCAACAGCCCTTCTCTCATCCTGAGGAACCCCTCGTCCAAAGTAGTAACAATATCCCAACGAGAATTGAGCCTCAGCATGGCCTCGCTCCGCCGCCCTCGCGTACAACTCAACACCCCTCCTCTCATCCTTAGGAACCCCTCGTCCATTGTAGTAACACTCTCCCAACGCGTATTCAGCATCAGCATGGCCTTGCTCCGCTGCCCTCTTGTACGACTCGAAAGCCCTCCTTTTATCCTTAGAAACCCCTCGGCCCTTTTCGTAACACACACCCAACTTGTATTCAGCCTCAGTATGGCCTCGCTCCGCCGCTCTCTTGTACCACTCAAGAGCCCTCTTCTCATCCTTAAGAACCCCATATCCAAACTCGTAACACCTTCCGAGCTCGTATTCAGCCTTAGCATGGCCTTGCTCTGCCGCTTTTGTAAACATTTCCACTGCCTGTACCATGTCTTGTTTAATAAATTTGTTACTCTTCCTAAATATCTCTTCATCAACAAATACCTTGCCCAACTGAAACTGGGCTTCTGCATGTCCTTGATTTGCCGCTTTCTGAAGTAGCTCCACGGCCCGTGGAATGTCTTGAATGACTCCCAAGCCCTGCATATAACATGATGCCAACTCAGCTTGAGCGTCTTCCAAACCTGGACCGGCTGCCCTCTCCAGCAGCTCAACAGCCTTTACTAGGTCTTTTTGCACCCCATTCCCGGTCTTGAAACACAACCCTAATTTGCACTGTGCCTTCAACACACCCTTCTCTGCAGCACGTGTGTAAAGCTGAACAGCCTGTTTCATGTTCTTGAGAACTCCTCTTCCGTTCTCGTAGCACAGTCCTAACCGGAAAAGTGCTCCCAAAAGCCCCTGATTCGCCGCATTACTGTAAAAAGTCACCGCCTGGTCGAAATCCGGCAAAAATCCACGTATCCCCTCTTCACATTGTACCCCCAATTGATAGAACGAATTCCCTTGATCTTCACTTTCTACTGCCAAAGAATTTCCCTCATCCCTACTTTCAATTCTCCCAGAATTCCTTGGATCGTCGACTACATTGCCTGCCACTTTGGAAGCAAGACTTCTAATAATCTCTTGAATGTAGTGCTCCTCCTCTGATTGCTTGTCGGATACAGCGCGCTCCATATCCGCCTTCACCTCCTCCATGAACCTTCGGATCTACACAAGAACATGCCATGCATAATGGTGAGTTGATAATTAGTGAGCGATACCTCGACATAATCCATGGCCAAAGACCAATTATGTGGCCAATTATGCGCACAAACATGACAATAATCCATGACTGCATGCAGTGCATATGGAATGTCAATCACAGTTGAATGCACGTGGAGTTCAAGATCAATTCTCTCTAAACTAAGACAACCCACCAACTCGAGACAAGTCAACCTCCACAAGAAAGAGCCCCTCCCACCTCCTGCTGCGTGATCTCCCTCTCCTTCAGAAGGCGGCTCACAAGCGCGTCCACCGACTCCGGCTTGTCCACCGCCGCCCCCCCCAACAGCGCCGCATTCTGCGCCCTCTCCTCCTCCCCCGCCCTCCACATGCGGTCCATCTCCTTCCGC
Organism: Zygnema circumcarinatum; assembly: GCA_037447605.1. Taxonomy (NCBI): domain Eukaryota; kingdom Viridiplantae; phylum Streptophyta; class Zygnematophyceae; order Zygnematales; family Zygnemataceae; genus Zygnema; species Zygnema circumcarinatum. Next base: position 1,159,304 of record CM074809.1, read on the forward strand.
TGCTCTCTCCTCTTTGCGCTCTGCTCCTCTCTACTCAACTCCCGCACCTGCAGAAAGTCCTGCTCGCACTGCAAAATGTAGAAATGCATGTCCTTTATATCCTCAGAGATCTGTTCGTGGTAGAGCAGACGGTAAAGCTTGCTCCGCTTGCAGCGCGCGGCCAGTTCTGTGGCGGAGTGCACGTGCTGCAGCAGCTCCCCCAGGCCCTTCTCTTCCGCCCTGCGCCCCTCAAGGAGGGAGGAGAGCCGCTCCAAACGCTGGCAGAGGAGGGCGCCCATTTGGCCGTGTGACATCACGTTGTCCCACGCGCGCCGCAGGGCGACCACCGCCTGGAAAGTTGTATTCGCCGTGTCCATCTGTGGAAAGGTAGTGGTGGGGTGATGGGAATAAGAGAGGGGGAGGGGAAAAAGGGGAGGGGGG
>CM074809.1:1159733-1177319 GCA_037447605.1 Zygnema circumcarinatum
GGAGGGGGGAGAGGGAGTGGGAGGGGGGAGGGGGGAGAGGGAGTGGGAGGGGGGAGGGGCAGAGAAGAGGAGTGGGAAATAAATGGAGGAAATTGGAGAGGAGTGGGATGTAGAAAGAGAAGATAAGTGAGGGAGTGAGGGAAACAAAGATGGAGACAGGCATGGTTACCTGGTTTTCCTTGGAAATGGCATCAGATACACCGCAACTGGACGACGCCGTTGGATCCGGTTGATTTTTGTTCTTTGCATTCTCTGCTGCCCACTGCAACCGAGGCAGAACATTGCTCTCAAGTCTCGGGCGAGCCGACCTTTCCTCCTCCACGCACTGCAGTGCCACGAGGAGGGCTGCCTCTGTTTGCTGCCGCCCCCACGCCCCTCCCCGCGGGTCCAGCCTCTCCATAAAGACAGTTGTCGCCTTCTCCAAGTCGCGCTTGGGCTGAGCTGGCCCGCAGCCCTCGAGGAGTTCATGGATTTTCTCGATCCTAGGTTCGCCCGTGAATAGTTGCAATATGATGAGGCCGAGGGCGTACACGTTGGCAGTGGCTGTGAGCAATCCCTTTTGTGCATGCTCCGGTGCGACGTACCTGTCAGGAACCACCGAAAGGTGACCTTGGGAGATGAGTCGGTCTGCCTTTTATAAAGTTGTGTATTCACTATCAGAGCCCACGTAAACATCAACAAACTCACGGAAGATTCACGAGCGGGAGCAACCGTTAGCAGAGGATGGCGAGAAGGCGAAAGCTCAAGTGGAAACAAAGCTGATTGGGACATGACTTACCCGGGAGTGCCTTGGAAATTGTTGCGGGTTAGGATTGTTGTGCCCTCAAACACTCGAGCGAGGACCATGTCTGCCACTTTGGAGGTGAGGTTTCCGTCCAATAGCACGTTCGCTGGCTTGAAGTCGCGGTGGATGATACCTTTCTTATGCATGAACAGAAGAGCGGTCGCCATCTCGTATGATATCCGGACGCGGTCCGCCCAACCAAGGGGGGGGTACTTGTCAGCAGGACCGCTCAGGCGGTCCTCGAGGCTCCCTCCGCTCACTAGCTCGCTCACAAAGTAGCGCCCTTCAGGGCTCCACCCAATGAATTCCACAATGTTGGGATGGTGCAGCCCGCGTAGAGCCGCGATCTCCTTCTTGAACCCCTCCAGAGAGGCGCTTTCATGCAACCTCTTCACCACCACAGGGGTTTCGAATAGCATGCCTCTGTAGACCGACCCATCCCGTCCTTTTCCGAGCAGGTTTTTGTCGGAGAAGTTGTCGGTGATCTCCGCCATAAAGCTTTTCGGGAAAAGGAAGGTATCAGATATTGCCATTCCGGCTTCCCCTTCCGGTTTCCCTTTCTCTCTCTTTTTCTCTCTCTTCCTTTCTCTTTGTTTTTCCTCTCTCATTCTCTCTTTCTCTCTCTTTCTTTCTCTTTTCTTTTTCTCTCCCATTTTCTCTCTTTCTCTCTCTCTCCCTCTCCCCCTCTCCCTCTCCCTCTCCCTCTCCCTCTCCCTCTCTCTTCCTCCTCCCCTCCTCTCGCCCTGTCTCTCTCTCTCGCTCTCTCTCCCTCTCTCCGCCTTTCTCTCGCCCTCTCCACTCTGTGGCCCTCCTGCTTGCGCCCCACTGCTAAAAGCCGCCGAGCGGGTCCATGTTGCCCGCCGGCAATAACGTCGCCGGTCTCGGAAAAACTCGGCGACTCCATGCGACACTTTTTGAGGATGCGATTGGCCTTCATCGGCGACTCCATGCGACGCTTTTGGAGGATGCGATTGGCCTTCATCGGCGACTTCATGCGACGCTTTTGGAGGATGCGATTGGCCTTCATCGGCGACTCCATGCGACGCTTTTGGAGGATGCGATTGGCCTTCATCGGCGACTCCATGCGACGCTTTTGCGAGGCCTTCATGCGATTGGCCTTCATCGGCGACTCCATGCGACGCTTTTGGAGGATGCGATTGGCCTTCATCGGCGACTCCATGCGACGCTTTTGGAGGATGCGATTGGCCTTCATCGGCGACTCTATGCGACGCTTTTGGAGGATGCGATTGGCCTTCATCGGCGACTCCATGCGACGCTTTTGGAGAATGCGATTGGCCTTCCATGCATGCCATTCCATGCCATGCCATGCCATGCCATGCCATGTCCATGCCATGCCGAGCGAGTCCATGCGACGCTTTTGGAGGATGCGATTGGCCTTCATCGGCGACTCCATGCGACGCTTTTGGAGAATGCGATTGGCCTTCCATGCATGCCAGTCCATGCCATGCCATGCCATGCCATGCCATGTCCATGCCATGCCGAGCGAGTCCATGCGACGCTTTTGGAGGATGCGATTGGCCTTCATCGGCGACTCCATGCGACGCTTTTGGAGAATGCGATTGGCCTTCCATGCATGCCATTTCATGCCATGCCATGCCATGCCATGTCCATGCCATGCCGAGCGAGTCCATGCGACGCTTTTGGAAAATATGATTGGCCTTCCCTGCATGCCATGCCATGCCATGGTGTTCATCGGCGACCATGGCCGATGATCGAGCCATGGGCGATGATGGGGCCATGGGCGATGATGGGGCCGTGGGCGGTCATGGGGCCATGGGGGCCCATGGGCCATGATGGAGCCATGGGTGGTGATGGGGCCATGGGCGATGATGGGCCCATGTGGCCCATGTGGCCATGGCATGGACCCGCATGGCTCCCAGGTATGGTGACATGTGTAGGCTTGCATGCCGAATGTGGCAATATAGCAAACCACGAGTGAGACGTGTGCACCATGTCGGCGTCGGCTCAAGACTTGGGGGTCTTCATTGGCTTGCGAATAACGGAAATGGGTCTTGTTACATGATTGATGAGAGAACCTTTACAAGCCAATCACGATTATTTCCAAAGCACGTGAAAAACAAGAAGACAAGGTTGCTCCTCCAGACGATACCCTATGGATAAGTATCAAGACTTCATACTGTGCTTGTGGGCAAAATGTCAATAGTAAAACAAGGGCAGATAACTCATCTTCATAACTCTACGTTACCATAGAATTGATGCCATTTGTGAGGCCTGGTACATCCGGACCATACTTCCCCCTTGCACACTATCAATCTAAAACCCGCATTGGCAAGGGTAGGGAACCAAGGCCAACCTTCTTGTTGCTTTCCGTAGAACAGGACCTCCTCTGCTTGCTGATGGGAGGGAGGGGGGAAGGCAGAGCAGTAGGAAGTCCACTTGCCAAGAGCACTCCATTAACAGATTCCACTTAGATTCAATCACATTATCTTAACTATGACGGCAGTACTGTACAAGGTGCTGCGAGCCCTTGAACAGGAGTGACCTTGAAGAGAATAGCAGAGTCTCCTCGACGTATGCCTCCCTCCTTTGAGCAGCAACTCAACTCAGGCGCAGTAACCACGACGGGTTCTTGATAGGATTTCATCTCCAGTCCTTAGGAATCGGACCATCGCACTATATGCTACCCATGACGCTCATCCACAATCTCAAAAGCGACATTGTCCTTACTACGGAACACATGAGTTGTGTGATCCACAACCTGCAGCCACAGGAACAAACTCGGCGCTGTCATAAGCTGACCAGTTTCCTTTCCGGGTTCGTCCCCTGCCTGCCTACTGCCTGCGCTCAAAGCTACTTCATTTCTGCACGCTCCATTATAAGAAGTGCGCTGCAGGACGATTGAAGGGCATTGGAAGTAAGGCCGCGAAAAGAAGGAAGAGATGCTCACATTTGTGTTGCTCAATTCCAAGTTACAAAAATCCATCGATGGGCCCTTGAAGAAGGGCCCCGCATGCCATGTGCCGATATGCAACTTCACCACTTGCGGGCCTTCTATGCGAAAAGCAACCACCTCCTCTGGACGTGGAGGAATATACCAATGGCCAGCAGACGAACGTTCAGCTTGCAGTTCTCCACTGTCACCCTCTGGGGTAAAAAAGAAAAGGGAAGCATGAAAGTATAAGTGGAATTTGACTAAAAGTGTACATTTAGAAACATCAAGGAGGAGGAAAATATGCTGTCCATGTACTCCAACCTTCAAAACGACTGCTTCGTACAGGCAGTGGACATTGACAAAAAAATTGGACCATCGAACGAGTGTGCCTTATTCATTTCCTACTTTGTTGCTTGCCAGCCAATTCTTCACTTAAGCCGACTCAACTACCAATGAATCGTTTACAATTTAATTGACCGCTATGGGCAGAAAGGACGAGCCAATGCCAATTCGCTCTTTCCTGATCCGCAAAAAAAATTGTATCGCTAAATTGCATGCCTAGTTGATTGTTCTGTTCTGTAACAGAGCCCAAAGTTTCCCAATCCTGAGATGAAAGCTGCATGAACCTCGCATGCATAAGCAGTTTGCAAGATGCCACTGTTTGACACCGTAAGAGTTTGGGGGCAAAACCTGAAGGAGACGAGGCACCCTTTAGTGATGGCGGGGCAACAGCAAGATACCACGCATCTGTCGCTACTCCAATGGCGCCCAAGCATTGAGTGACATACGCATGATGGGTGATGCGGTCGAATTTTAAAGGCTTATCTCGCAGCCGCATCACATACACCCTGCATCAAAAACATCACCACTGCAGATAAAGAATCATAGACCCTGCCGGCTTAGGGGGGTATCGTTAGAAACCTTGACCCCTCCGGTTCTGCCTTAGGAGAACGAAAAATTCCACGAAAGGTCGGCACAAGCATATTGACAATGCAGAAGTAGCCAAGCACTAGCCCTAACCATAATCATGAAAGGAATGTCTGTATTAATAAATAGCAAAAGTTCGAACTGATATTGGTCGTTTCAAGAACGCATAAGACGAATTGTAGGGTAACCAACCTTGGAATTCCATGCGAAAGGTCCAAGCTCGCATCCTCAGGGCCAAACTGCGTTCCATCTTCAGTGGGGGCTACCACTTGCCCAAATGGAGCAAAGCTTTCTGGTGTTAAGTCCTGCGCCTTCAGCATCAATACTCGAACCTCCACAGAGCTAGACTTGTCATATTCTTCTTCAGAGTCGGTTCTCGAATCAATGCTATTCCCTGAGTCTATGGAAGAAGCTGGCTTACTCTCTACCCCTTCTTGCCCCAAACTGGCAGCTTCTCCAGATGCGATTGCAGCGATTCCATCGATGGCACTACCTGCTGCAGACGCGCAAATGCTAACAGAAAGACTATGCTTTTTCAATAAACGGACTCCTCGCTTCAAAGTCAAGGAGCAGTGTTCTACAGAACTAGAATTCCACAGTGAATTACGTGATACTGGACAAAATATGGTGTTCCTTTGAAGCCTCTTAACAAACTTATTTTCTCGTTGACGGTTCAAGCAAAGCGCAGAGCCCTTCACCTGCCGCATATCCAGCATGAAGCCGTTTGCCTTTTGCCCTCGCCATATCCACGAGCAGGCTGTTTGCTGTGAAGCCAACACTTCCATCCCCTCCCAGAACGTTCTTCACAAAGTTCAAGATTGAACAACTGGGTGAGGTTTCACTGCAGGGAGGTGAAGCAGGCGATGTCTCTGACGCGATCAACGCAAGAACTTCGTAGCAAAATGAACGAAACGAAATTACGGCCAGAAAAAAACACTACTGTATGCTGCTTGCCCTAGAAGGGCTTCCTCTGGTCCTGCACTTCGCACGGAAACTATGGCGACATAAGTTTTAAGGTTCCGTGAAGGCCCCTCTCTCCGACGAGACAGAGTTGGATGCTTGCCAAAGACTGCTTTCTTGGAAATATTGTTCGTTTGGCGATCAGCTCATGGCCTCCCAATGTTCATATAAAACTTTTCTCGATGCTCCTGGAAAGCAGTTTGAGGCTTCATGGGCATCAGAAGCCCATAGAAGGACTATCGGAAAGAGCGGGACAACGGCTTCAGGGAGATGCATACGGAGTCCAGACGATAGGCATGGGGGGCTCAGGAAGCTCCGGTGGGCTTCGGTGCAGGCAAATGTCAAGTGCAGGTGAGGCATTGGAGCAAGCACGAGGGAACTCAGGATTTTCTGGGACTCTGTTGGCTTGTTGAAGGCTGCGCCTGCCAAAGTTATAGGTCTAGAGCATGTTGAGATTATCGAAGCTCATTGTCCAAAAGACTGATCTCTGCTAGTATATGATGCCTTGAATTGTCGAAGGGACGAGTAAAATGCTCCAGCTTACACTCATGCATTTGTCAAAGAAAATTCTGAAATAAAATGTTTTTTCCGTAGTCACGGTGCATTTCATGTATCCTCTTTCTTCGTTCGCAATAAAAAATCACTTTCATTTCAGGAATGGATATGTTTCCTACATGACATTTCAATACTAGCCTTCATCAATGAACATAAAATACCCATTTACAAAGACGAAGCTCGAAGACTTATTTGGATGTGTGGGGAAAGCCTGAGGCTTTTTGTAGAGCACAGAGGGGGCCTCCAAAATGCAGCTATCGCGACTTCAACAACCAGCCTGAAGCCGATGTGGACGACCCAAAAGCACTGCCGCAATTATTGGTGTTGGGGAGAGAGGGTGAACAGCCGCCCCTTCGTGGGGCTCACCGAGTGGGCGATGTGGTGGTAGGGAAATACCGCATCATTGGAATTTTGGGTCAGGGTGGACTGGGGACTATGTATGAGGCAGTTACACCTGATGGAGAATCCGTAGCTTTGAAGGCTATGACGTTACGAGCCATGAAGGGATGGAAGGTGAGGGTCCTTCACATGCTGTAGGCCATTTCTCCATGAGTGCAGCGACTATTTGCCCCCCTCCGGTTCAAACCTTTTCGTAAACAACTGCTGTCACAATGTTTCTTGCACTTCAACTAGTGATTGCAACTTGTCAGTTTTTGTGCGGTGGTGGTCGTACAATACGAGGACTACGGTATAAACCTAGAGGGTAAAAAAGTCCGTTAACAATATGCTTGCGAAATACTTTTAGGGTTGAGTTTAGCAAGCACCAGGCAGCGAGATCGAGAAAAAGCAGTCCTAGAAACTACCTTTCAAGTATTGTCATTATGGAATGCAATCGCATCGCTTACCATACTTCTTAAGATCCATTAAGTTCTTTGAATACAACTTGGGCCGACGTCTTCTCGCTAATTGGCAGAGGTTGTAAGGACCCGAGGTCTCCTTGACAGCGCTACATCTATGTGCGAAACTTCATAAGGACCTTTCTATTTCCTATATGTTTCAAACAAACCATTAGCAATTCGACAGAAAAACAGGGCAGCGAAGGAGGTCAAAGGAGGCTCGTGCGGAAGCTCTTTTAGTTTCCGGACTCTTTGCTTATGGAAGTTATAACTGCTTGCAGGAATTGGACCTTTTTGAAAGGGAAGCCAGAGTTCTACGCTCTCTTAAGCATTCCAACATCCCGGAATACATTGACCATTTTGAGGTCTGTCACACCATCCATTGTAATTTGGAGATAGAGTATAATGCTGTCAGCTTTCGACTAGCAAGACATTCTCAGAACATGTAGCATTCTTTGCACACCGAGACAGATGCAATCAAGACTACCTGCTGTGTGTTGCAAGCGATTGAGAGTATTGAAACATGCTCAAGGAAATAGCTTGGAGAGAAGGGGCTAACAGCTATCTGCAGGATTTTTTTCGTGCCACAATGTGAATCCAGCTCCACATTTTGCATAGTCCTTGTCTACTGTGAATAACGACTAACTGATCATTCTATTTTGATTTGTGAAAGCAGGTCGATACAGAGACAGATAGGTGGTTTTATCTGGTGCAAAAAGTAGCCCTTGGTCGGTCGTTGGCCGATCTTGTTGCATCAGGATGGCGGGTCAGTGAAGAAGAAGTAATCAAAATTGCTCTTCAGGTAAAGTCCACAGCTTAGCTTCAACAAATGCATATGAAATGTGGTTTGATTCAAATGGATGTCTGAACCGCTGCAGCAGAATATAGTTTTAACTCGTTCCTTATTTGGCAATCCTGGCTCCTTCGCTGTTTTTCACTACGTTTCCTAATTGAAGCCTGATTGACAATATAGATAGAAGAAGAGCAGCAATACGGCTTACATATCTGAACACTGCCAAGTTTGGTTGTACAGGTCCTCGAGGTTTTGCAGTACCTTGAAAGCCTGCGCCCGCCTGTGGTCCATCGCGATATTAAGGTACATGTACTCTGCTGAACCAAATCAAAGGGGCAAAAAATGCCGTCAAAAGGTCCAATTTTCTCTGATTAACAAAACCATATGCTTAAGTTATCCAGAAGATACATGGTTTCTGTTCTGTTTCCTTTTTTCCTTTTTGCCAGAAAGAGGTTCCCTTGGCATGTGGACAATGGTTTCTCGGAAGCTTGAGTGTGACTTGACTTGAGTCCTTTTCCTCCTTATCATCCGCAGCCGGAGAATATCATTCTGGATGAAGCAAGTGGAGCAGTGAAAGTGGTCGATTTTGGAGCCGTCCAAGAGGCTATCGCATCGACTTTTGTGGGCAGCACTGTTGTTGGGACGGTGAGATCTTGTTCTCTAACATTATCAAACTTCCACTTTTTCCTTTTCACAGAAAGGGCTGGGCATCACACTAGATTGAAGAAACTAGCTTTGGCACAACAGTTCATTTTCGATATGAGAGGTTCTAGCAAAGCAGTTAGTGGGTTTAAGGAACTAGAAATCTTCCTTTCTCTCTCTCTCTCACTCTCTCTCTCCCTCTCTCTCTCTCTCTCTCTAACTTCCCTCCCTTTTAATTTTTCTTTATCATGGTATGGGGTACAGTACGGGTATATGGCTCCCGAGCAGTTTCAGAACCGTGCTGGCCCACAGTCTGATCTCTATGCTCTTGGAGGGACCATTTTGTTCCTTCTCTCTGGACGGGCCCCCTCCTCCTTCCCGCAGGTTAGTCACCTTCTAGTCATGCTTTGGCTCGTGAAAAGTTGGTCTGTGTCATGAGTATGTATGTATGTTCGAATTTTGTGAGTGTGATAGGCTCTTATCTTTACGACCCACTTGTTGATACATATCAGCCTGGAAATTTTCGAGGTTGACGAGTGCCAAACGAGATTTTTACAGTTCTATTATCGTAGGGAAAGTTAAAGTAAGGACCTCTACGATTTTTTTGCTAAGGCTTCCATTGTGGCCGGGCTTGTGCAGAAAAGGTTGAAATTAGATTTCCGTGGCAGTGTGAGGATGAGCCAACCATTGGCATCAGCACTGGAACGCCTTCTGGAGCCAATCATTGAGGACCGTTTCCAGGTATTCAGTACTGTAGTTGCTGCTCCTAATCTGCTTCACTCCCCTCCCAAGTATTGGGCTTTCTCTTGCTTTGCAAAGCCATTCCAGATTAAATTTATGTGCTACCCCCATTTCTCGACAGCACCTCAGCTCTTCCAAAATTTTGCTCCTTATACCTCATTTTTTTTTCTCATCTACGCTCATACTTGTGTGGGTGACAGTCAGCAGCACAGGCAACGGAGGCTCTCAAAGAAATACTTGTTGGCAAAATTGCCGGTGGTGAAGTTCAGAGAAGTGAGCCCATATTTGAACTCGGTCGAGTAAAGCGACCGACGGGAACAAAAGTGGTGAGAACTGCAGGCATTAATGTATTTGTTAACTTCGCCCTGTCTTCTTGCACATGGACTTTAGCCGTTGACTGAAACCACTCAGTCAGTTTATGGTTCAGATGATGGAGAAGAACAATGCGGAGCTGCTTATCAGCATTCCTCCACGAGGACTCACAGCGGAGACTGTAGGAAGTGGGACATTTGCAGTGGTGGGTTGGCCCTCTTGCCAGTCAGTAAATATGCTAATGTCCTAAAAAACCAAAATTCCCCTTCCACTCACTGCATGTGTTTCCCATAGCAGATACTTAGTGCTGAACTTCTTTCTTAAACAACCCCAATAAGCTGTCCACTGGATGCAGGCATTCTCTCTGATTCGACCACAGTTGAGCCTTTGAGATTGATTGTTTTGCATCTTGTGCTGTTTGATGTTCAGGCATGGACTTCATTTGTTGGGTTTTGGACCGCTAGTGCTTTCACTGCGGGAGCTCCGCTTCTCTTCACTGCTTTCTCAATCCCGTTTTGGGCTGTGGGTGGCGGGTACAAAGCCTTACCTTCTTTGCTTGTTCTGAATTTAGACACTCCATTGAAGCCTGTGCATGAAAGATAAACTTCGTCTATACACATAAGCTTTGGGTTTCATTCGTTAGGGCAACACAGCTCACACTACTGCATTTGGGAAATGACATGCGGGCAATTTTTCTTGACTATGATAGCCAATGGTAAGATTTGATTCTAGTTCGAACTGCGGTCTTCTCCTGACTATGCCACGTTACCAATTGCAGATTACTTCGTCAGGTTGTAAGCAATATAGCTGTTTCGGTTGACATGCGGATTGAAAAGAACGGCCGGTTCAGCATCGACTGGCATCTCGGAAGTATTTGGAAGCACAGGGTGGAGGGGCGAACCAGTGACATCAGCAGTGTACGCGTACTATCGACCGGGGTATTCCTCTCTCTCTCTCTCACTCCCTTACCATTTCGTTCTGTTGCAGATAGATGTGGTGGGATTCCATTCTTTTTGCCGAATGCCGGATGTGCTGCATCTGTTTTAAAAACGTTCTTGACCTCCACTTCCTCTCGTTCGCAGTGATTCCTCCGTCTGCTTCGTTCCCCTCCATCCTGTGGTCTCTGCCTCTCCATAGCCTCCTCTTTTCTGTTTTCATCAGTTTCTCGTATGTGATGTTTGCTTCTTCTCTATGGCTGTCTCCACAGACGGAGAATGGGCGACCCATCACTGTATGCGAGGTCCTTGAGGGCGTGCGCAGTCACTTATTTGGAGGAGGACTGCTCCTTGTTGAAGAGGAGTGGCTTGTCAGTGAACTCGCCGCCTTCCTCGGTTTACCTTTCGAGCCCTTCACTCCTCCAAGGATCGTGCGTTCGTCTATGGATGATTGGTGAGAGGACAAGTTTGTAAATTTTTCAGGGCCGCTAAAATTTGTCTTGTAAATAGCCATTTCCAGTGCCTGTATAGTTTATTTGCCTCTACAAAATATGCTCAGACAGCTTTTGTAGATGTTGTGAATGGAGAAATAGTATTGTGGTGGTTTGTACAGTTCGGTCGGCTGGCCGGTTAGGGTACTTATTTCAGTACAGTTTTATTTTCCGCCGGTAGTTGAAGCACGGTAAAGAATTGCTCTGGGTTGGGCTTATGATGAGAGCTGAGTGATGTCATATGTATATTTCTGTCCTCATTGACCTTGTCTCCTTTCCCCCATATAGAGAAGGGAATGGGAGAGGGGAAATGTCATTGGTCTCACGATGGCGAGGCCAGCAAATGTACATGCATAAAATCAACATGGGGAACCACGAGGAATCGGTCACAAAGGACCTATGTGCAAAAGGAAAATGCCAAAAATTGGAAATCTACTCCTAGGCTCAAAAGCAGGGGAATGGAGCAGGGAATGGAGTTGATCTCACGCATGGCCATGATGCTATCACATGGGCATGTACAAAGCCAACATGGAGAACCACCAGGAGCCGATCGCTCCTCGTGGTTCTCCTCGCTCTCCTTGCTGCAGCCGTTGTCCTGTTGAGCCACCGTCCTAGAGGCAACAACAAGGGAGTAAAAACAGTCCTTCTTTCATTTCTAATTTCAGTTCTCATTTGAGTGTCTGTTTTTGAGACTAAACCCATAATTTTGGATGTTATGATTTGGAATTTAGTTGGTGAGAAGGTTTTGAACCATGACGGATTTTAAAAAGCGATGTTTGGAGTGATCCATGGTATTGTCGATGGAAATGAGCTGGAGAGTTTGGTTGGGATGTACAAGGCTCGGGTCATTGGATGAGTAAAAAACGGAGGAGAAAGCCTCCTGCCTAAAACTCCTTTATAACAAGCTTCCCAACTCAAGCCCCCATAAGCCTAAGCCACGCCTCAAACTGCCATGGCCTGCCACACACATAAAGAAGGTTACTAACTGTCACACCCACTCCTCACTATATAATGTGGGGCTCCTTGCCTCAAATCACGGCACACCCTGCCGAATGCCGGACCATGCATGCGACAACTTTATTCAACAATCCTTATCTAACTTATCTAACTAGTTTGTGTTTGACTTCGTCCATGCACGTTTGATGGTTCATCATCGCCATCGTGCCACATCCTCTCTCCTTCGTGTCGTGCCATGCACAGTAATGCCCATGCCGCCGTCCTAGCCCTAGTGACCATGCATGCACTCTAGCGCACATGCCGCCGTCCTAACCATCCATGCATACATGCCTCCATCCATCCATGCATGCAAGCACTCATGGCCACGGCGATCGGCGCCTCGCTGGCCCGCGAAAGCGACAGCGAGCGTTGCGTTTCGTTGCGTGCCGCCGGGAACGCGAGAGCGTGCGGCCAACACATGAGAGGATGGGGGAGGAAGTGTTTCCTCTCAAGAGCCGTCCCTACGCTCTCGCCTCCTCGCGGTGCGCGGGCAGCCATGGCGGACGCCTACTGCAAGAGCTGCGGAGGCGTGATCTGCTCGTCCTCTCTCCTCTGCTTCTACAAGCAGCCCGATCCGGCGGTGAATTCATGGCACCTCGCAGTGAAACCGGAGGTGCAGTTCAGCGTTGCATCAACAATTTCTGTGGGGCCTAATCCGGACCCGATCAGTTCAATCTACAATCCCGGCAAGCTGTTCTGCAAGCTCTGCGGGGCGGACGTGGGAAACGTGAGCAAGATCAGCTCCAATGAGGAGGAGTGGTATTGCTTTGGGTGCCGCAAGGTGAACCTCGGAGGTGCTCCGAGTCCGCACTGGCGCAAAGTGGCGTGGTTGTACCCTGAAATTGAGAGAATACTTTAGCATTCGGTGGAGGAGCTGCCTGAAAGGATTTGAGGTCAGTGAGGTCATATTAGAATGAGTGGATGGCAGGTCGGTGCAAGCAGAGGGGTCAGAGCGTGAGCATTACGCGTCTAGGGTTTGTAAAGTAACGATAGGGGCTGAGCTTCCTCGAGTACGAGGAGTGGGCTTTCGTGAGCCTGTACAAAATGTACATGAACCTTTTTGTTGCCTTCGCTGGAGAGACTTGTGAATAGAGCATCATGTGAAGCAATGAAAAGACATAGAAAAGCAAATGGAGCAGTCGATGCATTCATGGGCGTGGCCTCGTTTGTCACCCTCATGTCCTCCCCTTTGTACTCAAAACACCAAAGTTTATTGCTTTCATCACACCTCCCACACGAAAGCAGCAAAAAGAGGATCTCCACCATCATTTGCAATTCTTCTTCTGCTCAGAGATGTATATGTGAAAGGTTCTGACGGTTCCATTATACACGAGTTGCCCAAATGGTACAGCTTAGGGCAATTTCTCAACCCATTTCACCTCACTGGAGCTAGAAACACAACACAACGACAACATATACACAACACCATCTCGTTCAGGTTTCCAGAATCTCCTTCACGCAGTTGCTGATGAACTCCACATCCGCTGGGTTGCGCCCTCCACAGCTCGCATGGCCGTAGATGCCGGGGATGACTCGCAGCTCCGCATTCGGAATGAAACCTACTTCAAATCTTTGATGTGCCACAGGGAAATAGAGGTCCAGTTCTGATCACCCCCCAAAAGCACCGACTCTCAGACCATTGCTGTTGCGTGGCCCAACCAGTAAATAATCAATTAATTAATTAATTAAGTAAAGAAAAACTTTTCTTCGGTCTTTTTTAAAAACACAGCTTTACATTCCGGTTCTTCTTGCTTTATGGATCCATAACGTCCGCTCGGCTCACCTGCAGGCATAACAATAGCTTTCGCTTTAATTGAGGCAAGTGCTTTCTCCACACTTCCTTCATAGCCAGGCGTGAGCCCAACGTCCCCATGCTGCCATGTCCAGATCATAGCCAAAAGGTTGTTCGGGTCCTGATGGAGAAATTGGCCCTCATAAGCGACAGTAATCCAATCTTCCAAGCTTGTAAACCCCAGTTTTCTCCACTCCTGCGGGGCACATACAGACAATCAAAACTTGATCAAATCACATCATCATCATTTTTTATTAAAGGTTTTTCCGACAGCTTAGTCCGCAAATGTGTTGATTATGTTTAGCTTTGATTTTGCGCTCCAGCAAAGACCAGTTCTCGACTTATGTCTCAACTCACTTCTTTCAGACAATCGTTCATGTCTGTCAATACGACTTGCTTGCCGTCCATCCATTACTTTTCTTGTGATATTCCATCAAACTAGACATTCCTTGCCTTACTCGTGAAAGAAGGAGTTCTGAAACCTCCTTGACTGAACGGAGCTGGAGGGTGCTTGTCTGCTTTTTGAATTTGAAAAATGACTTACCTCCTGCCAATAAAACTCTTGGCTCATGCCCCAGCCGGCCCATACACGAGCCATGGCCCGAAGACCAGTTTCTGGTTTTTCATCATCCGAATACCACCCCCCCTTAAAGGCTGCATCCGCAGTCAAAGCCGCCTTCACTCCCTCCAAAAAAACCTGCTCATGCATGGGCAGAAGGTTCGAAACACTTTTTGAGTAGTAAGTACAAACACAATGGAAAAGCTGACGATACCTCCAGTGGTTGCATTGCCGCTTAGATGGAAACATTGAACAAACTGGCTCCAATAGCATGGAGGGCTGCAAAAGAAAGGAGAGGAAGATAAAGTGGACTAACATAGTTGTGCGGACTTGTTTTTGCGGAACCGCACCATGGTGCAATACGCTGGACCATGTCAGGGTAGCTCACTGCCCATTGATAAGTTTGAAGGGCACCCATGGATCCACCCAAAACCAAGGCCACTGCCTTCACACCAAATTTCTCGGTCACTAACTGGTGTTGAGCACGAACATTGTCGATGATGCGCACCTGCAGAGTCCGCAATACTGAGAAGACGTGAGTCAGGAGAAAATTGGAATGAGGGGTGGGGTGGGGTGGGGTGGGGTGGGGTGGTGTGGGACGGGCAGGTCGATCTAATCCCTTGACCCCTAAAGGGTGAGGAAAGGACAAAGTGTGAATTTGAACGGAAAAGAGCTTGCGGTGTAGTAGCGGAAAGACGGATATTGCACGATTTCGAGTTCAATACAGCATCTATTGTCCATGCATCATTACTTGGAGAGTCGCAGAATCTGCCACTTACAGGCGGGAAGCGCGCTTTATTGTAAGGCGGAGGGAAATTGCTCGGAGACGAGGATATGCCGTTGCCAAACATATTACACACAACAATAAAATACTTTGTTGTGTCCAAAGCCATGTTCGGGCCGATCATCCATTCTTCCTCATAATGCGGAGTGGCATACATTGTTGGATAAACGATTAAATTATCCTTCTTCTCGTTTAAGACGCCCCAGGCTTTGTATGCGAGGCGAGCCCCCCGCAGAGTTGCGCCTTCTGTGAGCGTAAAGTTCCCGAGGTCAAAGTACTCGCACTCCCTTTGCTCTTC
This sequence comes from Zygnema circumcarinatum, assembly GCA_037447605.1. Classification (NCBI taxonomy): domain Eukaryota; kingdom Viridiplantae; phylum Streptophyta; class Zygnematophyceae; order Zygnematales; family Zygnemataceae; genus Zygnema; species Zygnema circumcarinatum. Next base: position 1,175,053 of record CM074809.1, read on the forward strand.
TGCAAACCCGTGCATTCCGTCCTTCATCAATCACCCACTCCTCTTTTCCCCTTGCAGAATTGCAGACCTTTGAAATTTGGAGAAGCTTCTTGTAGGGACGGAGGGCTTGCTTCGTTGAGTGTAAGAGCGCATATATGAGGAATGTACTTTTGAAAGAGATATCGCAGAGGGGGGCAAACGAGAGAGCGCATCCTTCTCACCTGGAGTCTGCAGGCGGGGGTCGAACAACAGCCCCTCCACTCTGCCCTGCGCGGCAGCCATGGCTCTCCCTTGCTGAAGAGTGACCGGAGGAGTCCTGAAATCTTGCGCCACTGGAGTGAAAAAGGCGCCATCCCCCTGCCTCCTCCCTCGCAGAGCTTTCAGGCCAGGCCATGGCTGCCGAGCGAGGGACGCGACGACGGGCCGGGCGGGGAAGGGAAGGCGGGGACACATGCCACAGTTACGTTCAGTCAGCGTGAGCGCATGGAGACAGTTAAGCGTTAAACCCTCCAACAGTCGTCCAAGCCCTCCGGAGTGTCCCTATTTGTTGCCAGCTATTTGTCCATTCCTTTTAGTCAAACCAATTGACCAAGCTAACTGACTAGATCAGGCTAGAATCTATATATCCCTATCGTCTATATCCCTGATCCTTTTCGCTATTACCTTCCTGGAAGGGAATACCAACCGGGAGTTGAAGCGGAGATAGCCTTTTTGGACATCTCCATCCTCATAAATGTCAAATGGCAAATTTTTCTTTTATTGCTGCCTTTGCCAAATCGTAATACCATGCTGACTGGTTTATCTTTGACATTGACATTCCTAGATAACCTTCAATTGACTGTTGTATGCGGACTTTGGTGCGTACATCACCAGCATCCTGGACATGGGTTCCCCGTTCCACATAATTGAGCATCCGCTGTCTTTCGTCAGGAGTGATCTTGGAACAGTCCTTTATGACGTGAGTCTGCGTGGTCCTGATTACCCCACTCAACAAACACGAACAAAATTTGCATTCACGGATCCAATGGGTCTTTGATCTTAGGAATTTCCTAGGATGTTTGGCACATTCCACTAAGGAGGTAGCGACAAAGATCTTGGCAGGAGGTCGTCCTATACTTGTCCTGGGGAGAAATTGACACTGCCTGTCACCACCGCAACTTCTGTTGTTCTTGTCGTTGTCATTCCCCTCCCCTCCCGCTTCCTCCATCTCCTCCTCCACCTCCTCGTCCCTCTCAGCATAGTCAATGTCGTCATCGTCTTCTTGTGCCTGCCTCGAGCCTCCTCCGGTCCCCTCCATGATCCCCCCCGCCTCTCGGCGGCGAGCCCGAGCGCGAGCAGACAGAGTGAACCAGACGGACGCATTTCGCAACGCCAACGCCAAAACGACCTAATTTTGGACCGTACGAGTACGGTCGTACGGTCGTACAATACGTACGATACGATACGATACAATACGAAACTATCCGATACGGTACTATCCGAACTAGCCGTACGAGCTGTAGTAGCCGTTACGGGCTCGAATTTAAACTCTCCGAATTTTCCCGCCCTTGCCGCCGCAAGAGGCCACCATAGTGTCAGTTGCCGCGATACGATACGGTACGATGCGGTACGATATACCAGCAAATGATACGATACGATACGATACGAACGAACCTACATGAACTCTAACATAATTCCGCTCGTCTATTGGTAACACAGACCTAATATTTGCCAAAAACGATATTTTCGCCTGATATTCGCTAAAACCAGGTGGAAAATATGATGGGGTCCTAGTGTATATTCGTGGTCGGAAATGTACGGCATCCTTCCGGTTCCGTTGAGTTTAAGCCCGGTCCGGACCTCTACTCGCCAATTAAAACCAGGAACGTACGATCCAATTGACATGACACGTGTACAAATCTCTACACGTGGCATTGGACAGTGGACAAGGCCCGACGCCGCGTGTGCAGCCGTTTAACGGTCGATCTATGTTAGCGTGTTCTATGGAAATACGGGGGCAAGGCAGACGCAATTTTTAGGGTTTCGACCTTTTTTTTGTAAAATAAAATTTGCCCGACGGAAAAAGGTGTGTATCGATTCCAAAGGTGTGAAGAAAGCATTTTCCCGTTTATGAACCTTTTTAAAATCTGCCTGGCGGAAAAGGCGTGTGTCGATCCAAAACAGTGGTGGATTTATCACTTTCGTTTTAAAACCCTAAAGTCCAACACAGTGTCCGGAGTACGGTGGCCAGAAGTCAATAGGGGGAGTCAGACCTTGACCATCGCCCGCGGAATTGAACGATTCCGCCG
>CM074809.1:1177329-1215306 GCA_037447605.1 Zygnema circumcarinatum
GCGCCACTGGAGTGAAAAAGGCGCCATCCCCCTGCCTCCTCCCTCGCAGAGCTTTCAGGCCAGGCCATGGCTGCCGAGCGAGGGACGCGACGACGGGCCGGGCGGGGAAGGGAAGGCGGGGACACATGCCACAGTTACGTTCAGTCAGCGTGAGCGCATGGAGACAGTTAAGCGTTAAACCCTCCAACAGTCGTCCAAGCCCTCCGGAGTGTCCCTATTTGTTGCCAGCTATTTGTCCATTCCTTTTAGTCAAACCAATTGACCAAGCTAACTGACTAGATCAGGCTAGAATCTATATATCCCTATCGTCTATATCCCTGATCCTTTTCGCTATTACCTTCCTGGAAGGGAATACCAACCGGGAGTTGAAGCGGAGATAGCCTTTTTGGACATCTCCATCCTCATAAATGTCAAATGGCAAATTTTTCTTTTATTGCTGCCTTTGCCAAATCGTAATACCATGCTGACTGGTTTATCTTTGACATTGACATTCCTAGATAACCTTCAATTGACTGTTGTATGCGGACTTTGGTGCGTACATCACCAGCATCCTGGACATGGGTTCCCCGTTCCACATAATTGAGCATCCGCTGTCTTTCGTCAGGAGTGATCTTGGAACAGTCCTTTATGACGTGAGTCTGCGTGGTCCTGATTACCCCACTCAACAAACACGAACAAAATTTGCATTCACGGATCCAATGGGTCTTTGATCTTAGGAATTTCCTAGGATGTTTGGCACATTCCACTAAGGAGGTAGCGACAAAGATCTTGGCAGGAGGTCGTCCTATACTTGTCCTGGGGAGAAATTGACACTGCCTGTCACCACCGCAACTTCTGTTGTTCTTGTCGTTGTCATTCCCCTCCCCTCCCGCTTCCTCCATCTCCTCCTCCACCTCCTCGTCCCTCTCAGCATAGTCAATGTCGTCATCGTCTTCTTGTGCCTGCCTCGAGCCTCCTCCGGTCCCCTCCATGATCCCCCCCGTGCCTGCCTCTCGGCGGCGAGCCCGAGCGCGAGCAGACAGAGTGAACCAGACGGACGCATTTCGCAACGCCAACGCCAAAACGACCTAATTTTGGACCGTACGAGTACGGTCGTACGGTCGTACAATACGTACGATACGATACGATACAATACGAAACTATCCGATACGGTACTATCCGAACTAGCCGTACGAGCTGTAGTAGCCGTTACGGGCTCGAATTTAAACTCTCCGAATTTTCCCGCCCTTGCCGCCGCAAGAGGCCACCATAGTGTCAGTTGCCGCGATACGATACGGTACGATGCGGTACGATATACCAGCAAATGATACGATACGATACGATACGAACGAACCTACATGAACTCTAACATAATTCCGCTCGTCTATTGGTAACACAGACCTAATATTTGCCAAAAACGATATTTTCGCCTGATATTCGCTAAAACCAGGTGGAAAATATGATGGGGTCCTAGTGTATATTCGTGGTCGGAAATGTACGGCATCCTTCCGGTTCCGTTGAGTTTAAGCCCGGTCCGGACCTCTACTCGCCAATTAAAACCAGGAACGTACGATCCAATTGACATGACACGTGTACAAATCTCTACACGTGGCATTGGACAGTGGACAAGGCCCGACGCCGCGTGTGCAGCCGTTTAACGGTCGATCTATGTTAGCGTGTTCTATGGAAATACGGGGGCAAGGCAGACGCAATTTTTAGGGTTTCGACCTTTTTTTTGTAAAATAAAATTTGCCCGACGGAAAAAGGTGTGTATCGATTCCAAAGGTGTGAAGAAAGCATTTTCCCGTTTATGAACCTTTTTAAAATCTGCCTGGCGGAAAAGGCGTGTGTCGATCCAAAACAGTGGTGGATTTATCACTTTCGTTTTAAAACCCTAAAGTCCAACACAGTGTCCGGAGTACGGTGGCCAGAAGTCAATAGGGGGAGTCAGACCTTGACCATCGCCCGCGGAATTGAACGATTCCGCCGGCGGAAAGGTATTGATTTCGATTGCAGAATTCGGTTCGGAAACCGCGGCTCCCCCCGAACCTCTGTCCCGTCCGTACTTCGAAATAGGTTACAAAAATGAGATACAGGCTCGGTGCCCGAGCCTGTCGAACGTCCACTTTTGGCGAAAAAGGCCTGCCGTACAACGCGGAATTGGCCCGACGGGCTCGCGGAATTGATTTGGCGCTGGTCAAGGTCTGACTCCCCCTAATGCCCAAACGGCGAATGAATTCGCCGAGGAAGAGGGTGAGGGAGAGAGGGAGAGAGGGAGAGACGGGGAGATGGTGAGAGAAAGACGAAGAGAGGTGGGATGAGAGAGATAGGAAGAGGGAGAGGGAGGGAGAGAGGGATGAGGGGGGGCTAGAGAGGGAAGCAGGGAGAGTGGGAGGAAGAGAGGGAGAGGGAGAGTGAGAGGAAGAGAGGGAGAGGGAGAGATGGGGGACGAGAGATAAGGAGAGAGAGGAGTGGGAAAGGAAGAGGGAGAGGGAGAGAGGAGGGGGAGGGAGGGAGAGAGGGAGGGCGAGAGGGTGAGGGAGGGAGAGAGGTTGGGGAGAGGGAGAGGGAGAGAGGAGGGAGAGATGGGAGAGAGTGGGAGAGGAGGGAAAGAGAGGCAGAGAAAGAAAGCGAGAGAGGCAGTCATGGGAGACGCTAAAGGTGCGACAGCCATGGACATATCTCAACGAAGGAGGCACATGTGATGAGGACCAAGTTCTTTCAGTTGAAAAGAATTAGGTTAAACCGACACTTCAGGGTTAAGGGCTTTTTAAGGTCAGCGCCAAAAACGGTGAAGGGCTCAGACAGCAATCATGAAATAAATTGAATGATTCGCCGGGGAAGTGAAAGTGAATGATGAAATGAAACTGAACTGAAACTGAAACTGAAACTGAACTGAAACAGGATTAGAAGTAAAACTGAATCTGACTGACAATTTTGAGCCTACACGGAAAGAGATAGAAAGCGAATGCCCACATTTGGGGGCAGAGCTTGGGCGTTCACGTCCTTTATTTTTTCTGATAGCAGCCACAAAGTAGGAGAAAGATGGAGTTGGGGAGAGAGAGAGCGAGTGAGAGACAGGGAGAGGGAAGTGAGGGGGAGGGAGACGAGGAGCGAGAGAGGTAGAGAGAGAGAGAGAGGAGAGGGAGAGGGAGAGGGAGAGGGTGAGGGAGAGGGTGAGGGAGAGGGTGAGGGAGAGGGTGAGGGAGAGGGAGAGGATGAGGGTGAGGGGGTTATGGCAAAGAGAGGGCAGAGGGAATGGTTGAGGCAGAGAGAGAGAGAGAGATATAGAGAGAAAGGGATAGAAAGAGACACAGAAAGAGATAGGGAGAGGTGGACGAGGGAGAGGGAAGGGTGGGTCTCTGTAGGTTGACTGAAATGGAGTTGACCTAAAGTCCAAAAACCTTTCAATGTATTACGGCCAGTTGGTTCTTCCGCCTCTTCCTTGAGCTTCTATGTGTCGGCTGTTCCATAGTCCGCATAGCCTCTGTCGGCTTCAACGCATACATCCGCACCTGAAATAGCCCTGCTAGAAATTTCCGTTGCAACTGGAGGAGAAAAAGGACATGGAGAGGGGAGGAGAAGGGAGATATACTGTAAATATTATTGGAAAACAATACTCTACCCACGCCACATGGCGCCTCGCCATTGGCTGGCCCTGCTGCCGGTCCCTTACACTAGTAAAGGGTTTGAAGGGGGAAGCGGAGGGGCATAGGCGAGATGAAGGAGCTCGTTGGAAACGAGTATTGAAAGAAGGAGCAAGGAGGTTGAGAAACCGCCTTTGCGACAACTTCCAAGAAAGAGACAATTCGAAAGCGAACTATACCACAAGATAAAACTAATTGCACGAAGGATTTGACATTTAGCGATGTCGATCGGTTTGGTCTCCTCTTTGCCGAAATGTGAAGATACCATCCTGCAATCATCAAACATAATATTGAGGGCCTTTCCATAATTAGAAGTTGCTCATCAAGCATTTAACCGCTTACCTGCTCCAAAGAAACAGTACAAGAATGAGCAAACTTAAATCCGTTATAACTATCATCATAACCCTATAAACACCCTCATACACCGAGTTGTAATAGATACTTTCTGCAATGATATCGAGCCTACAGTCCTTTATGCCTCAGTGAGACAGACAAGAAGGGAGGGAAGAGTGGTAAAAGCAACAAAAGGAAGGGAGCACAGAAACAATTCTACAAGCAGAGTAAAAACAGCATAAAGTTTATAGAGCTGATCTCCCTCCATGTTAAGAAAAAACATGCTGGGCAGCAACAAGATGCTGACCGGTTCTATGGTAAACTGCTCAATGCTGTTTGACGGTGGTAGTTGCCACTCAGCTTGAAATACTTGTACACTGTTGATCCCTGGACCCATATCCCACAAACCAAAGGTTACACTCTGACATTGATGTAGCTTGTGGAGTTTGACCCATGATAAAGACAAGCTTTTAATCACATAAAGACATCAACTGCAGGGTGCTGCCAACAATAAAATGTAGACTGTTGAACCTCACCTCATGGGCTATTTGACAGCTTACATTTCTGGATAATCACAAGCATGATTGATTCCCTTTTATTTCTCAACAACTTATGCCTCTTGAAAACTTAGATGTTACTAGATCACTGGCACCTAACCTTAAATACCAACTAGCCAGACACCTTTCTGTATACAAGTGGCCAAATGAAGGCATCTCTTGAGGAAATCAATCTGTTCCTTCAGAAATAGCTACTCTATCCCTCAAAAACATCCAAATCATAGTAGGGAACATACAGGGGGTATCGTCCACCCATTTCATATTGCAAATATGAAACTTCAACAAAAACTCTCAGCCACAAAGTGACCATTTTTTCAGAGGGATCCGCTCCCGTGCTAGATCATACCTTTGGGAGTTGATGCTAGCACCTCCAGCAGAACCCGATGTGTGACATAATCCTGCCGATGAAAAACAGTCACACTTTCAGTCAAGTTCATACAACAAGCTCATTAACTGAGACAAGGCAGAACTAACCGGCAGCTTCGCCTGCAACTCCTATTGCACTTTCTGAACCGTACATACAGCTGGTAAGGTGACTGCCGAATACAAAACATAGCCAAAACAAAGCAACAGCAAACAAATGGAACAATGAAACATCAAGAACTTTGGAGTCACGCGGTCTCAGCTTCCACAGGCTTCCACATGGTTTCATCAATGAAGACAGTGTAACTTCTCCTTTTCGGCAGACTGTTTACCATAAAGCAGTAGGAAAGCTGCTCGAAATGCCACTTGACATACAATAATTTTAAAGTCCAAATTGAATGCAGGTGTTTTTCACACAACACATTTGGCTAGAGTTGACTTCTTTGTAGGAGAAATAAGAATAGTTTTGACCTGCCAAACGGCCGGCATGAAGTTCTGACGGCCGCTGTCATTCCTACGGCGCCAAACATCAGAAGCCCCTCCATGGTCGGCATTGAACACTTGATCGTTGCTACCAGAGAAGCTATCGGATCTAAAGGGAGCGGATGGACTGGAAAGGAATCCTCTTGTTGCAACAACAAAGAGTCTATAAGAATGTCCAAGCTGGCTAAGCTCGTTCACAACTGCATCTGCCACTACAGGTAGACTTAACGGCCGGCCACTGCACACACACATCGAAAAGCTACAAAATCACATTAGCTGAACTACTTCGCATTATGAAAGCAAAAAAGGATACTACTTTGTTTGCAGAAGGTCCGTAATAAGTAGGTAACATTGTTAAGTCAAAGCTCAACTACACAAGCCGAAAGTTCCATCTCCTAGGATTTTCAACTTAGTTCCTGGTGTTGCTAAAGTAGGCCAATTAAACACAAGTTGAAGAACTTTGATGCACTTTCTGCTGACCTGGGTCCTGCAGCAGGTGCTGGGGTTGTGCTTGTTCGGGCTGCTCGATCCATCCAGTAGTATGCAGAAATGCTGTACAGGTGAACGAGAGCCATCTCCAAAGGGATCATTAGCAAGTTGAAAGAACACGATATTTGTTGTAGGCTCACACATGGGGTAAGGCTAATTTCACAGACACATATTTCTTTCACTCATCCGCATATGCAAACCGCAAAAGGTGAGTGGTCAATGCACGACTTGCTTTATATAAATGCCCCAAAGAGTTAGCGCTTGCAACAAACTGTCATATGTACTAATTGAAGAATGCAGATGAAGTCTAATGGAAACAGCAATAAGGAGCCATAAACAAGTAGTGCAGCAATTCTGCATAAAGCATGAAAGCTGGGATACCTGTCAATCAGCACCAACTGCGTCTTCGAAAGAATGTCTGAATCCAATCGCCTAAAAATCGGCCTGACCGTCTGCAAGAGCCGGCCAAAGGCACAAAACAACCTCAATCTATCTGCTTCGCTGACAAGTTGCACTTGTTCCAATCAAATGCTAGCATAAGCGAAGCATCTCGCCTTTCAAGAACCAAGCTTGCCACAATCAACAAAACAAGCTGCTATGGGAGTAGTCCACAGGCCGGATCAGCTGAGCCAAAAGCTGAGAGGTATCTGTCAGCATAGGCAAAACATTCATGGCTAAAGAAAGGCACTGAAGCCCTGATGACCACTGTCAAACATATGCTCCTACCCTACTATGATCAAGAATGTCCTGATTGTGAAAAGTGAGGAGTAATTTGACTTGCCAATGATCACTCTTCGCTCTCAGCCTCTAGTAATGTGAGTCATTGTTAATGGCAGGATTTCAATTCGTAAGTACCTTTAAGGCGGCCAAGAACTGGAAACTACTATGGCATCGGAGCAGGTGAAATCGTTCCAAACACGATAGCACGAGCGGGTGGTAACCAGGGCTTCCAGCCGCATGAAAAGACAGCTGTCCTTTGGAAAAGTTCTGCTCTCCTGTTGAAAACGACTTCGCCTCTCCAAATGAAAAGGGCGGATAACCTTGTGCCCCTGCCAACACAAGGGAATTACAAATATTGATGATCGATGATAAAATAGAAATTTCTGTGGACACCGGCTTAGATTCTTTCAAATATTTTTTTCAGAATAGCTAAATGTCTGAGGACGCTTTCAGTGTGCCGGTGTTGCCAGATCACATTGCAACTGATTTCCACCGAAACCATTGCAGTCTACTTCTCTCATGGAATCGAGTTGGAGTCAATATACATTATTGCAAGCCATCACGTTTATGCTTCCAACTGCAGCGTAATGCCAGCAAAAAGGACACCGACACTGACACAGAGAGCATTTCGGCTGGCAAAAATTTACAAGAGCTAGCAACAAAATATTGACCTATGCAAATTGTCCGAAACGAGCTAGAAAAAAATGATTTAAAAGGATTTCTGAAGGTTTTCAAAAGATTTCTATTATATTTGAATTACAACATGGAGAAATAACGTTTGCATAGTCAAAAAGCTGTAAGAGGTGAGTCATTACTGCGAGCTCCATTAATGCGTGTGTGTAGAAGTTGAAGAAGTCGCAACACATCGACTCGACAATCCAAATCAAAGAAGAAAACGGCCCCTCCTAAGCCGCCATAAACGACCTTTTCCCACTGCTTGGGAAGAATGCAGGTTACTGCAATCTGGCACCATCGACCTCGCCTTTTTTTCGTCAAATTGGCTCCATTCCATTAAAATAGCATCTGCAAACTCTCAACTACGTGTATACTGCTTTGATTTCAAGTCTTCAGTAAAAGATAAATGGAAAGCTTGGATGTCTGCTGCCCATAAGCCCAACTCTGATATAAACTTTTCAAGACTTTTACACTTCTTCAGTTCTTCTTCTGTTCTTCTTCTGTTCTTCTTCTGTTCTTCTTCTGTTCTTCTGAACTCCTCCTCTACTTCACTATGCTTGCCCACTCAGAAAAGCTTCCATGCTTGCCTGCAAGAGAGCTTGTGTCTTCCCGCTCCCGGAGGCGCCATGGATTTCAAGAACATGTCCTGCTTGAAGGGCCTCCCTGTCCAGAAACGGCACGGACGTCCAGAAAGGCTCCACGTGGCTTCTTGCCAGGAAAGTTGCAGCGCTTTCATCAGGAAGAACGAAGTGCTGCATCTCATCTGCAAATTCATCCTCCTCGGGGGCCTCCATGGCTGGCGCAAGGCCCTTGCAGGACTTTCAAGACAAGCTGAGTGATCGCCTGGAGGCTTGGAACGTTCTCCAGCGCAAGTTTGGACAGCAGATTGGCGTTTGGAAAAGAACGAGATGTTGTGATGATTTCTACTGTTCGTTGCCGGTACTAAAAACAGTTTGCAGTAGATGAATGTAATAAGAAGACACATAATTCGTAGGCAAGCTGGATGCTCACAGTTCGTGCCGAGGGATAGCCATATTCAAGATATTTCCTCTGTTGTTTTAAAAAAATAACGAGTTCTGGATGGTGTCCAGCTGGAGCCAGAGGCTCCTAAGGAAGGACAAGAGTGTGCCGATTAATGGCTATAAGTTTGTGAGGTATTCGATTTTCAGCCATGTTGAGCGAGACAACCTTTTGCATCGAAGGTCGGAGAGGAGCAGTGGCTCTGTTAACGAGCCGAATGAAGGTGAATGCTCTGTTTAATACCCCCCTTTCCTTTTTCATTTTTCAAGAAGAAAAACTTGTCCTTTACGAATCAGCACAAAATCAACTGATCAATACCGAGCTTGTGTGGTGTTATGAATGTTCGTTGAATTAAAAAGGGCGCTAGTAATAAGTTTGTCTCTTCTACCCTGTCTTCTGGCTTTGGTGTGGACGCTTATACAAAATATGCTGCATCTTTGGCGTTCTTTTGGTCAGTTTTCTGATACAAAGAGCCAGCTGTAAGGAAAGTGTTATTTCCAGTCAAAATGGCTCATGTGTATTGACCTAATCAGTTATTTGCCTCTCGTAACTGCGCTAAGATTTCCTTTTTAATCGCCTTGCATTTTTCTGTGCAGTCCTTTTCACCGTCAGCAAATCACGGGATATTGGTATCTCGCAAGACATTGTCATTCGCTCGAACTCTGTGCCTATCCGCTTCTTGAGCAGGTGACTGAAGTGTTGCTTTAACCGGATTATTATCGGATGAGAGTCTCGTTCTCTACCTTTTCTTGCCATATGGAATGTTCCTGCTTCAATGAGTCGAAGGCGTCGAAGCTCTAAGTCCCTAATGGCTCTATCTTGAAACAGTATCAGTAGCTGCTCAAAGGCTTGAACTCTATTTTCTGCCAGCATTCTCTTAATTTAGAGTTTCTGCTTTTTCGAGCCTGCCGTTGAGGATGTCATCTGTTTTTTTGAAATCATAAAATTAATTCTTTAGCAAGGTTGGAGCACATTGCAGCAATTTCAACTCCGATTCCGCCTGTAGACATTGCAAGTTTCCAGCGTGGGCGCGGGAAAGCGAAACCTGGCAAAAGGGCGACCCTGGAGACCCCTTCAGCAAAGATTTTAGATTTCCTAAAACAAGGCATTCGGGGTTTGAAGGTGTTAGGAACTTTAGCATACGCAGTAGCAGCAATGTGGCTAATCGCGGTAAACCAACACTGGCCGAGCGTAGACTGTCCCCTCCTGGGATCAAAAACAACTCGCCGGATGTTCATTCTCCAGGTCGGATCAAAAATGTGTCTTCTCTTGGCAGCAAGTCGGATCTATGGGATTCATACGACCCTAAAGCTATTGCTGATTACTATCGCTGGCGACCGTTGTCCGTTTTTCTGAGGGCTGCAAGCGTCACTTCCGAAATTGTTATGCTGCGCCTTTGGAGATACTTTGAGCCTGATATTGCTAAACGGGCAGTAAAGGTGCGGTCTTGCCCAATATCCACGAGATAGACAAGACGAGACTTGTCGAAACTGACAAGTTTTGCCATAGTGTCGAGAGTTTTTCACCAGATTAGGTTAGCGAGGAAGGAAATTCAGTGACGTGGGAGATCACAGGCTGGTTTAAGCTAGATACTAGCGTCGTATAGGCTTACAATTTTGGTCAATTTTGGTTTTGCTTGAAGCCGGGTAAGTTCTGGTACTGGTTTCTTCTTGTTGTCAGTGCTCTGTGAGCACGTAGAAATCTGCTTTAAACGAATTTGGGTGTTTTGCAGAGCAGCTCGCCTGTCCCTCATCTCTTGCAATGTCTCGCCTTATTTTGATTTGGGCCGTTTGAGGGGGAGTGATCTGGCAGCTTCGACAAAGCCTCATTCGGCTCGGCCCCTTTTACATCAAGGTAACAACGATCAATAGCCATTGCCAAAGCAAAACAGTCTAAGTTGCGTCAGGGTATAATTCCTCATTGAGTACTTCCAGTCTCGGCGGAAGAATGCTCCGAGACATGCAGGTTCTCACGTGAAGCATGAACCAACCAAATATGATTGATTGATTCTTTTTTTTTTTTTTTTTTTTTTTCATGCTGATTGTATCTTACCTGTTGTTTATGTCTTTGTGGTGAGGGGCAGATAGGCCAAGCTCTGGCCACCCGCCCCGATGTGTTGCCGGGTATCTACTGCCAAGAGTTGGCCAAGTTGCAGGACCAAATTCCCCCTTTTCCAACATCTCTTGCACTGACTTTCTTGGAAGCTGAACTTGGCGTTCCTCCTTCTGAAGTCTTCGCAGAAATATCACCAGAGCCGGTTGCTGCCGCTTCTCTAGGGCAGGTCTACCGCGGTGAGAATTTTCTGTTCAGACCTTCAGAACTAGTTTTGATGCGTCCAATGCAGACACTGAAAGAGCATGTTATGAAGGTTGTAGGCTCCTGCAACTCATTTTGCATCTAACTGGTATTGTGGGGCTTTATTGTGTTTGCATTGTTCGCAGCTCGTCTACAATCTGGAGAGAATGTGGCTGTAAAGGTGCAACGACCCGGGCTTGTCAGTCGGCTCGCACTGGATGCTCATCTGCTGCGAATTATTGCAGCTCGGTTGCAGCATTATTTTAAGGCTAACTCAGATCTGGTTGCACTCGTAGATGAGTTGGTACGCTTCCCACCTTCCTGCGTGTGATGAATGCAATTTGCTCCAAATCAGGTTGTGTTTCTTTGGATCGAGTTTCATTCTAGATCTCTTCTTTTTGGCATGATTGCTTGGCAGTTGGTACTTTCAAATCCGTCAATACGTGGCAGCTCTTAGATGTCGTCCTCCATCCTCAACATCTCTGTCTATGCGTTCTTTTTGCATGCCCTCCCTCTCTCCCTCTCTCCCTCTCTCTCTCTCTCCCTCTCTCCCTCTCTCCCTCTCCCTCTCCCTCTCTCCCTCTCCCTCTCCCTCTCTCCCTCTCTCCCTCTCTCCCTCTCTCCCCCTCTCCCTCTCTCTGAAGTCTTGCATTGCAATGGCTTGTGGAGCACACGCCATCTTGACATGGCGAAAGTGCGCGATCTGGCAGGTGGGACGACTATTCGAAGAGGTGGATTACATTCGGGAAGGCAACAATGCAGAGCGATTTGCTGCTTTGTATGCGGTGGACCCAAACCTTCCTGGCCCACCTGGTAAGCTCTAGAACAATCCACCCTGCAACAATGCCATCATCACTTCCCCATGTGCCTCTTTCTTTCGTTCTTTCTTTCTTTCTTTCTTTCCTTTTTCTTTCTTTCTTTCTTTTTTCTTTCTTTCTTTATTGTGAAACAGAGACGGCAGGCTGGTCTTGACGAAGGTCTTGACCTTTACTTGGCAGGTGTTGGCGGACAAAATGCCATGGCTGAGCGTGTTGGTGGAGGGATTAAAGTGCCTGCTATTTTCTGGAAAAGCACAAGCAGGAGAGTTCTTACAATGGAGGTTTGTACTCCTGTCTGCTGACTCCTATTAGCCACCGAAAAGCCTGCAGCTTCAAGCACCCTGAAGCTTTTTCAATCGTATAGGATGCTGCTTCGTTTCTCACATTGTGTTGTAAAGGTTCAGTTTTTTTATCTGGAGCAATCACCATTGTTCCAATGGAATGGCTTTCTCGATCTTGCAGTGGATTGACAGCATCAAACTTACAGATCACAAGGCCATCGAAGAGGCAAAGTTGGACGTGCAGCATCTGGTAGATCTGGTGAGTTAGTTGCACAAGAATTCCTTCTGTCACTTCATGGCAAGGTTGTATGACTCTTTTTCTACAGCAGACAGTTGAAGCAGGTAATTTGGTTCCTTAATTCTTATTGCCTATGCCATATGTTTGTGTAGAGATCCCATCGCTAACAAGGGGAGGAAAAACTTAAAGTTCTGGTGTGAGCACTTCACCACTTCGTAGATATGTGTCAGCATGATGTGCTGCTTATGTATAAATTTTCGAAGCAGTTGCCATTCTAGGGCAACGCGCCTTTTTGACATATACCACGTGGCAAGTTACTGGAGAGCATGCTCTATGCAAATCTTTGTCTTGCAAGAAAAATGACGTTATCACATCGTTTATGTGGTCTTGGGGCAGGGAGTAATGTGCTCTCTACGGCAGCTACTGGAGGAGGGCTTCTTCCATGCAGACCCTCATCCTGGCAATGTTGTTGCGACAAAACATGGGCAGCTTGTGTACTTCGACTTCGGGATGATGAGTGAAATGCGCCGCGAATACCGCATCGGCCTCATTCGGACGGTGCTTGCCATAACCTCTTACGAGTGCTGTTCTTCTACGGTAACCTATGTTCTCTGTTAAACTGCAGAATGGTAGGTCAAGGATAAAGGCTGAATTTTCACCTCTGTCTTTGTTTTGCTGCAGCTCGTGCACTTTGTAAATCGAGATGCTGCTGGTCTTGCAAAAGATTTCGATCTTCTTGGTTTTCTCCCTCCAGCAGCTCCATTGGACGATATTACAGAAGCGTTGAGGGAGACTTTCGCTGCTCAAGGAAGCCGTGCAAGCATGGATTTCCAGGCAGGCATTACATTGCCAGTATCTCTCTTAGGATTTGGGAATAAGCCCAATTTGGCCATGGGAAGCTATCATCCTGAGTTCGTCCTAGATCACAGTCGAAAGTAGAGGGGTATGGGGCAACTCATTTTATGTGGGCCTGTACAAGGCATTGCGTTGAGTGACTTAAACAATAGTGTGAATATTTGTTGCATTTTGTGAACTTTTCCCCTTCTTACTGCAATATTTGTGAGACAGAAACAAGTTATAAAGCCTTGGCATGCTATGTGGGCCATTCTCTTATGCAGAGTATCATGCTGCAATTGTCTTCTGTGATGCGCGAGTTTGGTTTTCGTCTACCAGTTGAGTTTGCAATGGTGATTCGTGCTCTCGGCTCATTGGAGGGCACAGCAACTACGCTTGATCCCTCTTTCAAGGTACGTCTTTCTTGCAGACTTTTCTGTATCATCCTCAAATGGGCAACTTTCCACCGTGGTAAAGCAACCCTGCCTCAGCTCCCTGTTTAGTTTGGCTCATCGAATGCGACGTTCTGCCACCTTCCAGGTGGTGGCTTCCGCATATCCCTTCATTGTAGGGCGCCTTCTTGTGGAAGCGGGACCGGAAATGCGTGCAATTTTGCGTGAGCTTCTTATTCGACCAGATGGTTCCATTCGTTGGAACCGTTTTGAACGACTAGTAAGTCCTAATCTCGATACCTTTGTATTGGAAACGCGTGTTTGTGGGGTAGTTGAAAGACAGGAAAACACTGTTCCTAGCAACATGTTCTTTTGAGAGACTTGGGAAGTCAGCAAAGGTCTTCTCTGCATGCACAGGAATTCAGCCACTTCCGAGACTACTATGCTAAAAAGCTGTCTTGTTGTCCACATCTACGTGACAGGTACTGGCAGTGGCCGATCAGGCTCGTCCAAATTCATTAGAGAGAGGCAAGGAAAAGCAAGAAATCCCACGTGTGGACACACTCACGGGAGTGGGACTTCGAGGAGCATTCAATAGGAGAGCAGTGGTGGCTGCTGCTGCAGACCTGTTGGATTTTATCCTCTCAGACAATGGCGTTCTTGTCCGAGTAGGCATTGTTCGGGATGTGGTTCATGCTGCAGATGAGGTCATCCGTGAATCGCTCTATAAAAGGGTCCGTTATAGTCCTGAAGAGGTCCATGAAAACAAAGTTGAAGGGCTTAGGTCTGGAGAGAGGGGGTACGTGCAAGATGATTCTCATGCAGGAGCTAATGGGTCTGATTCAACAGAAGAAGTTGACAAAAGTGGGGAGGAGTTTCATCGGGCTGCTACGATGGCGAGCAGCAGGAGTACCTTGAGCTCAAAGTCAGAGGGAGGGTCACTGACATTGGGAGGAGTTGCAGAGAGAGAGGAAGGAACAGTTCGAGGAGTAATTCATGTTGGAGAAAAAAGCAATGGGAAAACAGAATTTGCAGGGGAAAAGCGCACCAGTGAAAGGACTGAGGATGTGGAGACAACAGAGATAGTGACTGATTTCAGCCAAAAGGAAGGAAATACAAGATCGTCGGACAAGCCTTCTAAGGTACGACTGATTCCGTTCTCCACAGCTGACATTTGATCGTCTGTAAAACTGTGTAGTAATTTTAAGAGGTTCCGAGCGAAGTAGTGTGGTTGGTACATAACGTTTCCACTGAAAACCTCCGACAACTTCTTGTCGGGAGCCTGCCTGTTGTGTTCTTCATGAAACCATGCCCTGTGTTTTAGGAGACTGACCTCAGAAACTCAGAAATGATGTAAAGATCGAAACAAAAGCAATGGCAGATGCTTATTCTTCTTGTATTCCCTGCAGGAGGATACTGCCTCAGATCGACTTGCAAGCGGTTTACGCGCAGCAGGAGCTGCCATGGGCAACGCACCCGAGCTGTGGGTGCCCCTATTGGTCCGTACGGCTACTAGGAAAGAAGCCCAAGATATGGGGGGGGCCATGCTACATGGTGTATCGGAATGCTACACAAAGGCCACTGCTGAAGCTTCCTGGTTGGCGCTCTCTTCATGGCTGCGGAAGGTCAACCGATAGACATCGTGCGGCTGACAGTCTTGCCATCATCATGAGGTTATGATGGCATTGGTTGTATGTAAAGGGGGCTTTATTGATCACGGGCCGGCTATTCGTGAATGGAAAGTTGAAGCTGTGTAGGAGCTGAGTTGTACCGAGAGGTTTGGTCGGACCGATTATTAAAGGATCTGCAAAGTTGAGGGTCTTTGTCCTCCAGATGTGGAATAAGACGCAGCATTTGCGAAGGTCGGGAGTTTTTGGCTTTGTGAACACGCGCCTGCGTTCTG
The DNA here is from genome assembly GCA_037447605.1 of Zygnema circumcarinatum. Taxonomy (NCBI): domain Eukaryota; kingdom Viridiplantae; phylum Streptophyta; class Zygnematophyceae; order Zygnematales; family Zygnemataceae; genus Zygnema; species Zygnema circumcarinatum. The sequence continues at coordinate 1,192,357 of CM074809.1, forward strand.
TACTTCCGTCGGTGCTCTGGATGGTAACGGAATTAGAGAGTACCACTCGGTGTCTTCTCCGCAAATGTCGATTATTGTTGTCTAAAAGTGGATATCATTCATGCTTCAGTTACTGTACATGTGTCTAGAAATGGTCATTTTCGCCTTTCTAAATCGTTCAATATTTTCCTTGTGAACTTTTGTCTTTGTGTGTGTCGTCTTTGACGCACCGTGGCCTTTCGCTTGCGCTGCCTCTCCATTTGCCCGTTATCAGTAGTGAGGCTTCCGAATGTAGAGCTCGGACTCACCAGCCTTACTTGAAGGGTGATAAGTTACTAAACAGAGGCGTATACATCGCTTTTGACTGACTGAAGCGTGGCACTAAAAAGTGGTTAGATTGTCATGGAGTATTGAATAAAAAATGCTCGTCACTCACGAAGACACATTTTTAGTCACAGTTATTTTCAGATTCGTTCTACTTTTGTTTTTAGTTAGTAATTACCTGTAATTGTAGTCATTTCATCTGTAACTACTGATTACGAATCAATAAGCTCGACATTATATCGGCGAGGAAACTCTTTATCTTGCATTGTAGTTCGGTTGAGAGTGATCCAGTTTAGCATTTTTTTTTTTTTTTTTTTGTTACTTCCGAGATGATCTGCCATCCCTAGTCTCTGGTCCTTAGGGCTTTCAGGGTGAAAGAGTAAATCAAATAGGGAGAAAGGCAATCCATCCAAGCATATGGCCGATAAAAAAAGAGGGAAATAATCGCGTCTCTTAAAAAAAATATTTACAAAAACGTACAACATGGACCTTGAGGCAAGAACCTAAGGACCTTTACATTCCTAGTGAAGCAAGCTCAGCCTATAAATAAATTTTGCAATTGCGGTTGAAGTCAACCTAAAGACATCTCACAAAAACAGTGTATTGTATTGCGCCACTTCATCTCAGATGTCCGGCAAGACTCCGACTCCCTATTTTGGCTTCTGCGCAGTTATGAGAGCAAACTTGATCAGCCCTCTTTGAAAGCCTTGCACCATGAGAAACATGGCTAATGCTCCCCGCATGGTTGTCCATCCTGCATGACAGAGCAGGTATGTGAGCGGGGGGGAACAGAGAGGGAACACTGATCCAAGACTCTTAGTTTAAGGTCTCCTAGTTTATTGGACTCTTAATCCAATAGACTTGCAGTGCACAGCAGGTCGTTTCAGCAGCAACGATGAAGAACCGTAAGGCCAGAAGAAGAACATTCTAGAATGGTGGAAGACCTTAAACTACGAGAGGAAATTATCGAAAGTGACTTCGAATGATGCAGCTGGCATCACTAACGTACCTGATCTCAGAAGCCCCACCAGGCCCTTTATGCTCATCGCAGAGGCAATAACTGCTGGCCAGAAGGGCGTTACGAACTCCGTCCAGTCAGTCGACTTTACCTCCTGCGAGTTCCTTCCCCCCCGTACGAAGTTACTAATGAAAATCTCCTATTACTTTCTCAAAACGAGCTCATTCACATCATAGAAAAAGTTGCATGCATGATAGAATGTCTTCGTCGGCCCATCGTCAAGAGGTTGGACGAGGAAAGGGGCATAGGCACACCTGTAAGCCAACTTCCTTGGCCAGCCTAACATAATCGTCCGCGGAGCACCAAGCTGGGAGATAGTAAGCGCTGCAGATTCTATCAAGAAGAGCCTGAAAACGAGCCATACAGAACCTCCCATCTGTTTGGCCTCAGAAACTTGTCATCCAAACAAAATGAATGACAGCACCTGGCTTCATATTAAGAGCCAGAATCAAAATAACGACAATGCAAGAGATTACTATCAATTGGTCAAACGCGATGCAGTTTTAGTTTTTTTTTTTTTTTTTTTTTTTAGTTTTAGTTTTAGTTTTAGTTTTTTTTCAGTTCGCTCTGTAGTTTCGACATGAGATGTGAGAGAAACGGGAGATGGAATTGCAAGGAAGGCAAGGAAAGGAAAATGTCAGGGGAAAAGAAGAGTGGGGAAGAGGGCTTTGGAGGAGGACTTGTCCAACCCTCGGAATTCACCTCCTCGTCCCCTGTGAGCGAGGTCTCCCCCTCTTGCAGATTCCGGTGGCACCAAGTCACAATGATGATTCTTCCTCCCGGTGCCGTCACCCTCGCCAGTTCACCTACAAACTGACACCTCCGCCCCCCAGCTACGTCAGGCTACTTCAAAAAGTCACCCTCTGCAACAGTGAAAAGTCACCTGCACCATAGGAAACCAAAGAAAATGGTAACTTGAGAAAGGAATGGTGTAGCCCAAGAGAGTGGACAATAGAACCATTAATTCAAGTTCAAACTCGAGGTCGATCAAAAACATTGAAGCTACCTGGGGCTTGTTTGGCATGTGCTCTCCACTTTCCATAGACCAGACGAGATCAAACTCGCCATCAGGAAACGGCTGTTTAAGGGCATCCGCCACCTGTACGGTGACCTGCAATCCAGATCCACGGAGCGAAATATTTTATCAAGGATGAACGAACATCACAGTGAGCAGTCGTGTTAACAGAATACTCAATGTTCCACAACCAATCACCTCAGCTGAGGAACAAAACGTTCAGACAAAAAGCGTAATGTTCTTAAACATCAACCTTGCATTGCACCCCGGCCTGTTGAGTTCAACCCTTCGCAGCATCAACCTTCGGCAATGCGCTAGTTACCTGATTGGCTAGTCCTTGGGCGGCACAAATGGCATTGGCCCTTTGAGCCTGCACAGGGCTCAAAGTGATCCCTGTCACCTTAGCTCCATATTTCCTTGCCAGGTGGCGAGCACTGCCCCCAATACCGCAGCCTACATCAACGACGGACCGAGGCCGTTCGTTCTCTCCAGCTGTTGTTCCAGCAACAGGAGAAATACAATGAAACAACACATCATCGTTAAATGTATAACTCTCAAAGAAAAAGGCCAGTCACGACAGTGGAGAGTCGAGCGACGGATCAACAAAGCCTGCTCCATGGACATTTCAAAATTATCCAAATCCATTTTTGAACATTCCGCCGCATCAACACCAGAAGCAGCTAAACAAGTCATTTAGCAACTAAACTTGAGTGAGCAAGGACGCCACCAAACAAGTATCTAAGTGTACCAGGAATGCCGGCCCACGAAAGCGAGTTCTCGATCATATCGATCTGTGCTTGGCGGTGATCCACCGTTTGACCCAGAGGGTAATAGCCGTGGTGCATGTGCTCTCCCCACATATCTTCCCACAAGCTTGACGAAGCATCATAAAAGCTCGCAATGCCCTGCTTCAGCTCCACATTATCGTCCACTACCGCTTCCTGAAAGGGCAGAACAACAAGAATTTTGGCTTTAGTAGGTTTAAGAAATTGAAGCCAAACCTGAGCGTTTCGGCTATGCGTATTGCAGCTTGACGAGCCTCAGTGGCTGTTTGAGATCCACGGATGGTAAGTACAACCGAAGATGGGTAGACGGATAAAGCCACTTTAGCAAGGATATAAACACCTAAACCTGTCTTCTGGCAATATCTCTACTCGCCAATTCCAGAATGCAATGCATGAAGTTTTTCCAAACGCCCTGGTGGAGAAACGGCCCATTTCAAAGACAAGAAACTTTCCACGATCGACTAGTTCACTATTGACTTGAGAGCGGCAGTTTAAAACGTTGAGTTGCTGTTCTATTTATGAGCAGTTCAAGACAGCGAGTGAAATCGTTCCGCAGCACATGAAAACAAGCACGATGGGAGCACCTGCACGACTGTAGCTTTCGCAGAAACATCGCACATTGTCCTTCTCTTATAAATTCTACAGGGCGCAGCTACAGCTGGCGACGATGAGATGCCTTGCGCAGTAATAGCTTGCAGACGGACGGACTTGCGTTGAGCGTGGGAAGAAAAACTTGAACAACCTGCAGAATAATTCCCTTTAAGAGGCGACAGCGGGCAGACAGAGGGCGCTGCAAAACGGGCGCTGTTGACCAGAGCCATGGCTGCCACTGCCCTTTATACTCCCTTCCCTCCCTCTGCCTCTCGCCTATGTCTGACGGACGCTTCTCCATTCCAAGAGCTTCCTTAAAAAAGGGAAGGAATTCCTTCTCTATGTGCACAGTTATGTCACAAAATTCCAGTTCTCGCATGGAAACGAGGGGTCCAGATCCATATAAATTACGCCAACTGTTCGACATGGAACGTCTTCCGCGTTCAAAAAAGCACCGGAGGGCTGAGTGCCACGTGTCGCCTCCACAAGCAACCAAATTGCCAGCTGTGTCTGCCACGTGGACTAAACTGTGTTTCCGTGCTTCGAATTGAAAAATCCAGTTACCCGTTTGTTTGCGGAAACCAGCCCGACTCGAGTTTCCAACCCGCGGTTTGGAGCGGTGGGCAAATCTGCAAATCCGCAAATCCGCAAATTCGAATTTCTAACGAACTTGAACCGGAGGGCGGAAAAGTACGGACATGCTTGATTCCAGCCAATGTCAGCAAGCCACGTGTCATCCACGTGGCATTATAGTATTAACCATTTGAAATTCCAAAATCTGGTCGCCACGTGGCGACTCCCGCCACGCTTTCCGCGCTCAGTTCGGACAAAACTGCTCTTTGACCGAAACTGGCGGTCCGCTTCGGCCGTGCGGTTACCGGTCACCGCCAGAAGCTCTCATTGGCTGGGAGACACGTGGCATACGCGGAGATTGGCCCCGAAGGCCCTACGAATGAGAGGCCGTGGAGGCCCCCCATTGGCTGAGAAAAATCGTGGTTCTCCTTTTGCGTGCGGTTACCGGTCAACCTCAGCGATCGTCCAGCACGGCGGACGTGGACAAAAAGTCAGATATTTTTTGTTTTTAATTTTCGACGTGGCGGAACCTAACGGCGTCACGTGGACAAAAATGTCGGTTGCTTGTCTGCCGAGCATCTCGGAGCCCTCGAAGGCGGCCGCCGCTAGCGGACAAGCGCCGGCGACGGCGGTCCCTAGGAGTCACTCCCAGTGGTCCCCCGCGGTCCACCCACGGTCACTGACGTCCCTTTCGTCCCTCCACGCGTCCCGGCGGCCGCGCTTTTGTCCCCTCAGATCTTTTCTCGCGTCCTTGAGCTGACGGCTGTCCGGGTCCGACCTGGCATCGCCCACTTTCAGTTACAAAGCCGTACAACGCAACTTCTTGCATTTCTCTGCATAGAAACCAGTTTGCATTCTCGTCGGCTTCTGTGGTTAGAGCCACAGCCGAGGGAAAATGTTGCTGCCAACCGGCGGTTCACCGTAATCCGTCGGATTCCACCGCCGAAAGGACGCAATCAGTGACCGTGGTGCTGGACGCGAGCGTCCGTCTACCGTACAAATGAAGCTTGGAGGGCAGCTTAAAGGTGTTGCTCACTTTCAGCATTTTCCAGACGCCGCTCCTGCAAGCTCTTGCAGGCAGGTACTTGGAGAGGGGGTGCTTGCTTCCAACTGCAGCTTATTGATTCCTTGGAGCAGGATATTGAAATTTGTGGCAGATGTTGCACCTCCAGCGTGTTATCTAGCGGGCTGCTTCTTGTCACTTGCAGGTGACGAGATTACATCAGTTAAGCGGCGCTGCTGGACAACATAATTTTTTGAAGCTGAAACCTTTTTTACCTTTGAGCTGTACAAGAAACGCCTTCATTGAGAAAAGAAAGGTTCTTTAGTTGACGTTTCAATATGATTTCATACGGCGGCTCTCGAGTGGCTTCAAGCGCCACCTTAATGCCTCAATCTGCGCTTCCACGCCCTTCGGCTGCTCGAAAGCTTGAAGATGGCAGAGCTGTACCAGCTAATTTTAATCTACAAGCGCAGCTTTTAGGTGCGTTCCGTTCTTCTGGTCGTTCTCAAATTCAATTAAGGATGTCCCTTAAGATTCTTTTTGGTTCTTGGTCAGAATTTTCAATATGGGAAGTGACCAAATTTTCTATTGTTTGTCTAAGATATTATTCAAACCTTCAGCTTTGATCTACGGTTGGCAAGGGCATTTTGTTGCACAGTTCGACGATTGTCTGTGCTCGTGCACCAGAAAGACTGTAGATCTCTGAACGAGTCAATTAACTCGCTCAGAAAACAAGCAGCTTTCAATTTATTTTTGCAAGTCAGGGAGCCTTTTTTGAAGTATGAGCATTTGCACCGAATAGCTACTGTTTTTTGTATACATAATTGTGGAGCAGGATCTGCATTTGTTTCTTACAGTGTTTCTTGTTATTTAAAAAAGAAACTCAAAAACTTTCTTCAGCTTAGTTTATCATCTGGTTCATGTGACAGAGGGGCAATATTTTTTGCAAACGAATAAATTTTGCAAATATGACGTAGTGATTTTGTCTTGCCCTTTCTTTTTCTATTTTTTTAATCTCGTTATTTAAGGTTTAAAACTAAATTGGAAAGGTCTTCCTGAAACTTGGAAAGGTCGAATGCATCATGACACCTTTTGTGGTTCTTGCACTGCAGAATGTCATGCAACAAGTCATATTCCGCTGGGTCGTCAGGTTTCACAATGCAAGCTGGCAAGCCCAGTTAGATTGAGCCAGCTGGCGGGCGGTCGGCTAGTATCTCGAAAGCAGTTCTCAGATACAATTCGGCACCGCAAGCCTAGCTGTAGAAACAGAGATGGAAATGGCGCAATAACTGCGACAGCCACTCCTCGAGATATAGAGAGTAGCTCCACTTTGCAAAGTAACTATTACTCTTCTGAATTATTACTCTTTTGTTTTCTGCATTCTGTTGCAGGCGTCCGTTTTCTGAAAACTGGTTCATGTACATTGAGAAGTTTCCTTTCTTTAAAGATTATTTGGTTGCTGCAACTGCATCGAATGGCTCTCTCAAATTATTAAGTGCTCAAAACGCCAAGGTTCTTAGAATCGCTAGAGCATGCATGAGTAGTGTCGTCCTTTACTCTTTTTAAAGGTGGGATTGGAACTGATTATTGTAGAGCAACACGAATCGGACACAGATTTTTCTTCAGCTCTTCTATGGATCGATGCCTTCTGGCGATTTACGCGGCCACACACCATGATTGGCACCGTAAGTAGTTCTTCATTCTTCGCTCTATCAAGCCTAATCAGAGACTGTCCTTGCAGCAGGAAGCCACTCCTTCACTCCTGTGAAGCCCTCTGACTTAGAATTGTGATATGCGAACGGGACTGGGGGCAGACTTTAAGTGTTTTTTCCGTTTCGCTGCTGGCAATGGATGCTACGACAGGACTTAGTGTCCCCTTCATCGCAGGCCTCCTGAAGGTATGTACCTGCTGTCCTTTCTGACTAGAACCTGCTCTGCCTACCTCAATGGACGTTTTCAATCCTTTGCCATTTGTGAGTCAACAGTTCTGTACCGATCGCCGACGGAGGTCCGCTTCGCATTTGTTTAAGGGCTGACGTGGCCCTTGCAATCTATGTGCTTGAAACCGTACTACTTCTATGAAATGATGAGATGCTGACAATCGTTTCTGACTGTTTATACAGGCCGTGGTGCCAGCGTTGTTAATGAACATCTACATCGTCGGCTTGAACCAACTCTCTGACATAGAAATTGACAAAGTATGTTGGACCCACTTCATTCCACGCTCGTAGGGTTCTTAGGGAAATTCCTTTTTTAATCCTGGGGACGGCGGATGGTCAAAGGTTTTACAGTGAGAAATGGCCATTTTTTAAAGATTAGTCGAACCCGAATTAATGTGCCATGATGTCTAGGATGATCTCTTTGTGACCAAGTTCCTTGCAGATTAGGTAGCACGGTATTTGAAATCATTACAGCTTCTCGGTCATTTAGCTTCCTGGTGTTTCTTTGCACCGAATTAATTTTCATTGGACTTAGGTGGTAGACATTGTCAAATGGGGAGTTTGGCTTGAGCGGTTCCTATGAAATGAACAGTTGAATATAGCATTGCTATACGCCACCATTTCGGCATCATTTATATCGAATGTTTGGTATCAGATACAGCAGCAACTGGAGAGTGTGTGCTGAAACTTGACACAAAACTTATGAAACTTATGAATTTTATCTGTACATTTTCTGGGAATTTTGGATTAAGTCTTTTTGTCTCGCTGTGTTTGGACAAGGCTTAGAGATTAGTAGAATGCTTTACAACCAAGTTCGAGTGTGATGGGCTCAATTACCATGTCTCTTCCTTCTCTGTCCTGCTATTATTGAACTCATCATGACATGAACCTGGCTAGCATCAGCCAAGCAGTTGAATTACTCCTCGTTGATTTGCAGACATTGAACAACATTTGACATGACATGTCTCTGTCTCTGTCTAGTAAGTTGTCTTGGCATAGTAGCCTGAGGTCACATGTAAGTCAGCGTGAAGTTTACTTAAATTGTGGCTTTACTTCAAATGGACAGCTTCACCTTCCTTTTTCGGTTTTGCAATTATTATTTACTGAGGATGAAGGACGTGGGTGCATAGTGCAGGTGAACAAGCCATATCTTCCTCTAGCCTCTGGAGAGTTTTCTGTTGGGATGGGTGTAAGCATCGTCAGCATTGCCGCCATTATGGTACGATGCCACTTTTGTCTTTGCAAAGGAAAAATAAAAATAAATACCAACAGGGCGGAATACCACCTGCTTATGTCTCCTGTCATTTCATGTTCATGTGCTGAGTGTAGTTATGGGTTGTGGGCGACTTGTAGAGCTTGGCAATGGGAGTGGCGTCGGGCTCCACGGCGTTGCTCCTAACACTCCTTGTCTCGATGATCCTTGGCACGGCATATTCAATTGATGTGAGGAAAGCCTTCAATACCTCTTTTATTTTGGTAGTTTATTTGAAAGTCCCAATGTTGAAGCTCTTTGTGAGAACTGATAATTTCAGTATGCCTAGTCACCATGTGGAAAACTAACGCCTTGAGATTATCTACACTTCATTCTTCATTATGCGATCCGAAGAAGTCTTCCCACTTCCTCCATACGTCCTCTCCCCTTGATTTTTCTCCTGGAGGAACTTTTTCTGTGGTTCCTGCAGGGTGTTACCGAATTCCGTTCTTCTGTCTGTCTTAGTGACAGCCATGATTTAGGCCCTAAGAGGCTGGCTGTTTTGTCCTTTCGTTATGGGCGCTCGCAGAGCTGAAGGGGGATGGGGGTTGACGCCTGCAGCTGCCTGGGCTGCGGTGGAAACGATTTCCGCTTGTGGCGGCAGGGTGCATCCTCGCAGTTCGAGCAGTGGTCGTGCAGCTTGGCTTCTTTTTCCACATGAAGGTGACTTTTTTTTGTGCAGGACATTAGAGAAAGTTGAGCGGCTAAGGGAGTTTGCAAGAGCATGCAGTACCTGTCTCGGAAGCCATAGCATCCAGTTGATATTGTTAACGTCATTCTTGGTTGGGTGAGGGATGGGGTTGTCTACTGCAGTTTGCCTTGAACCGAGCAGCCGTTTTGAGCCGCCAACTACTTTTTGCAACTTCATTCATGTGCCTTTTCTCTGTTGTTATTGCGCTGTTCAAGGTGGGTTGATACTAGATACCTCTGCACGCGGAAAATAGTCCTCCTTTCTTTTCCTTCTGCAATATATTGGTGTTGTTGCTGGCCATTCGTTCATCAGAGTACGTTTCTTCCAATCGAATCTATCTCGTTCACCCTCTGGTCAATCTACACGAGCTGTCATGGAAGGTGGTTGGAGTTTGACTCCTCTGGCACCTACGGATGTTACACGAGGCAAATCCCCTGAAAAGCCTGATCAGTAGAAAAATGTCATCTCTTTCATTCTGATCCATCATGCAAATACCCACATAATGTATCCACGCCTTACTTCTGACCTCACCCATTCTGGAGAGGACGGAGAGGAACTATTTACAGCTTATGCAACATTCTAATATGCAGTGCCGAATGTGCGCGGGTTGCAGGACATCCCTGATGCAGAAGGGGATCGCAGATTTGGTGTGTTTTCGTTTACAGTGCAATTGGGACAACAGAAGGTTTGCTTTGTTATCCCTACATGCTTGAGAGCTGAGAAGTGGAAAAGGAAAGAGGAGAAAACCTACAAAATTGATTTCACATTATATTCAGCAAGAGGAGAAACTCGTTTTTGTCCAATTATCTTATTTGGAGTGGGATCAAAGCCGGAAAAGTTTACGAGAGCCTGTATCAGAAAGCTAGCAAGCCTCATTGTCGACCGGCTGCTCTGGCAGGTGTTTTGGTTCTGTATCACCACCCTCTTGGCTGCATATGGAGGAGCTCTACTCTTTGGGTTGACATGTTCTACAATGTGGAGCAAAGTCATCACTGTGAGTAAACTGACAGTTAATGCGTTATTGTGATGTCTGCCTAGGCTGATGAAGGGATCAGCAACACGGTTATTTTCTTTCTTCATTAGTTGGAGGGATATTGTAGCGGAATTAGCTTTTTTTACGGCCAGTACTGTTTAGCCTGTCCAACATGTCTTCTACAGTGCCAGTTTTGTTAAGAGAGATTTGTCAGCAGATTGTTGTGTTGTCAGGGACTTTTAGGGTGACGTAAGCAGAGAATGCCACGTGCGGGAGGGAGGGCAGACTTTGGCACACAGCACCATGGCACTGCTGCTGTGGCAGCGAGCACAGGCAGCGGACTTGACTGATAAAGATTCCATCTACGAGACATACATGTTCGTCTGGAAGGTAAGAAGGTTTGCCTTGGTTCTGTCACGTGTCAATAAGAGTATTGCTGTGTCAAGGAACGGGTAGCGAATGGCAGATCACGCTTGTTGTAAGGTGTTGTCAAATCAGCCGTTCACACTTTCAGCCCCCCTGGAAACTCTGTAAAATCTGAAACCTAAAACCCCTAAGTCATAGTGGATGGGAGTCATTAAACGTCTTGTAACCAAATTGGTTCGGAAGGCAAGCAGTTGTTGATAAAATTTTTATGCGATTGCGGAGATATCGAAAGGAATCTGGGCTTTAGGGATACTAACTCGTATGTGGACTTCAAGAAATTCAAATGTGGACTATGTGCGCTCTAATCATGGTGGTGATGGTTGCAGCTGTTCTATGCGGAGTATCTGCTGCTGCCCTTCTTTCGGTGAAGAATGGTCAGAGGGCAGACGATTCTTTTTCATGGCGCATGCCTTCATTTGGTAAAGCAATTATAGCTGGCCGGATATTTTCTGCCTCGCCATAAAGCCACCTCTCCTTTTGTCTCCACCTAGTTTTGCCCTCGGTTTGGCGACAAGTGTATAGCATTGTTTAGGGCTATAAGTATATACCACAGGATAGACACTCCTAGATAATCCTAGTGAGTTTTTGCTTTGAGTTGACGAGGCCATGCCGTGCTATGGCCCTGTTGTCTTATTTTCCAAGGAACAAAGATTTATTCTTGGTTCAATAGTCATTCTTCGGAGGACGACTCTCAATCTCTGTACTCAAGTGGCGGAAAAGCCCGAAAACCCTGAAAACCCGGAAGGGGAAAGGGTGACGTACATGAAAGTGAAGAGGACATTTCTTGAGTGCAGTATGTGTTGACCGTCATGCTGCAGCTCTTCACATGGACACTTCCTCCGCTTCATGGGCTGATGACAAATCGTCATTACTTAGGTTACTTAGGTTGTGAGCAAGTGCAAGGTTTTTGTCAATGGGGGGGGTAAATTTAGGCCCTAGTTACGGTGAAACAAGGTGTTGCCGATGCTGCCACATTGGCTCGCATGCAATGTTTGCACCTTCAATCTTGTCCTTGCAAAAATAAACCTAAACCCTGCACCATAAAAACTAAAAGAAAAGAAACCGGTAAACCAGAGATATGTATCCTTGCCCCTAAAAACCCTAAAAACCCTAAAACCCCTAAACCCTAAACCTTAAAAAAATCAGAGTTAACTCCCATGTTGTCATACGACACAAATTTCTGACCTTGCACGAGGCGGACGGCGACCTGCTCCCTTCTCCCTCGCCCTCACCTCCCTCCCTCCCTCCCTTCATACCGTACGGACGGCACATGCAAATGCAGGAGACATGTGGCACGTCCACGAGCAAAGTCCAGCAATCTCGCACGAGGCAATCCAACGGTCAAATCGCAGCGAGGGGACACGTGGCACGTTCAGGCTTGCCCGGCAGGCAGCCCCCTTCGGACCGCGTCCCGAACCGCCGCCCGAAGCTGCCGCCCGCCCCGCGCCGCCGCCGTACCGTTCGTACGCCCCTGCGTATGCGGCCTCTCCCCGTGGTAACAGCACCTCGCATGCACCAACAACATGTTGAACACGCCCTGCACAACATGCTCCACTCCCCCCCACGCTCCCTCTCCAATACCAAAATGCTATAGATGTAGCAAGAGCCCCAAAAGCCCTGCCCTAAATCTCTCTCTCTCTTCAGTGCACGTTTCCAGCGAGCTCCAGGAGCTCGCCAATGCCCCAAACGCCTCGTAGGTCCTTTGGGACCAGTTCCTCGTGGTTCCCCATGATGCTGATTTTGTCCATGTACATTTGATGGCCTGGCCATCGTGAGATCAATGCCATGCCACTTCCTTCTCCTTGTATTGCTTTGAAACCGGAATTCCTAATCTTATTGCCCGCATGTGTTATTAGGGGCCTCAATTATTTTTAACCGATTCTGTGCAAATTTGATGGCGTTGCCACCGTGAGACCTATGCCCAATTCACGTCACGGTTTGCACACAAGTGTGCTATTTTGCAATTGCACTAACACACGAGTGTTGGTGTGCTTGTGTGCGCAATAATGTATTAATGTGCAGTGTGCTTGTGTGCATTGGTGTGCTAATGCTAGGAAGGAAGGGAGAGAGGAAACAGGGTCGGGATGGAAGAGAAGTGTATGGCACATCAGTCAGTAAAATTAATTTTGCTTCTTTTGCTTGAATGACTACATCATCACATGTAAGTGTCAAGAATGAGGGACTGAAGAAATATTTGTGGCAATTCAACATAGACATATCGACAGTCAACTGAATCCATGCATCACGCAATGGTTGACATGCAATTATTGATGTCCCACGACCTTTTCATCTCAGGCCCAAAAAAGAAATCCTTCTGACCGATGCGAAACCTGTCGCCTCCCACTCTCTCTCCTCCTAGGGCAGCCACCGCCCAAAGCGGCACCACGTGGACCGCCTGCCAAGCGGGAGGGGGGCCACTGCAAAGCATCGCCGGCAACTGTCATAGAGCCGCGTGCTGACACGTGGCTTATGACACATGGCCAGTGACACGTGGTTAGTGACACGTGGATGATGACACGTGGTTTGTCAACACGTGGCGTGTCCTCGAGCAAAGTCCGCATATCTCGCACGGCATCCAGCGGTCAAGGTGTACAGTAACATGAGGACACGTGGCGGCTTTATGTGGAAAACTAACCGTTGCACTTGCACGATCGTAGAGATGCGTGGCGGCATGATCACGTGACACGTGGCATATTCCGAGCAAGAACCAAAAATCTCGCAAGCGGAATTCAGACTTGACTGTCCGCACGTGCTCGCTTACGTCAGCAGAGTTGACCCACGCCAGCAAAAGTAGAATCAGGTCAAGCACGATGGATCCTGACAACGCCGCCTTCCAGTGCCACGTGGCCCTTTCCAAATTAGAATCCCCTTTTTTATTCGAACATTCGCAGTAAAAAAATAATAATAATCACAATAATAGCACTTTCCCTTTTATTTTTCTTCCAGCGGGGCAATCCGCGGCCTTCCTTCCCACCCAGTTCCACGCGCTACTGGCCGCATGGAACCGCCCTGCCCGTTCGCCGCACGCCTCTCCTCGCGCCATTATTGGCGCCATTATCGGGGAGGCCGTACGGCCACTTGGCCTCCCGCCACGCTGTCACATGGCTGACGTGGCGGACGGCGACACCCCCTGCCGCCCTCGCGACCTCCCCCACCGTACGGCCACCTCACCGATCCATGTCTCACCTGGTTCCCTCCCCCGTTGGACCGCATAGAACGCCGCCGCCCCGTGTCCCCCAAGCGCCGCGGTGCGCCTGGCGGTCGGGCCACGTGGCGCCCCTATCCGCCCGTCGCGGCGTGACTCCTCCCGCCCGGCCCGCCCGCCTCCATCCGCCGGCGCGCCTTCCTAACCGTCCGATCTTCCCGTCGCCCGCTCCCGGTCGTCCGATGATACCCCCGCCCCTCCGCCTTATCCAAGTATCTCCCACGTCTCCGGACGCCTTTCGACGAATCGCGACTATCCGTCACACGTGCAGCCTCAGATCGCTTTCCCCGCCCTTGGCCGCCCCACGCTCAAGCGAGCCGCCCGCCACGTGGCGTCACGCTGTCATCCTAGTCCGGCCATTTCGTACAATTTCGTACGCTCCGTACGACGTCGGCGACGCCGGCCGGCGACGTCGCCGTCAGCGGCCGGGCGGTTGCGCGCACCGCTGGCTTGACGACACGTGGGCTTGTGACGTCACGCTGGCGGGCGCTCCTTCCTTCGGTGCAGGGCCTTGGAAGGAAGGGCCTTGCAAGGGCTGCAGGGAAGGAGGAGCCTTGCAGGGGTGGGCTTGCTGTTGCTGCTGCTGCTGCTGCCTCGGAGGCGGAGGTGTGTGCGACAGGGAGGGAGGGGAGAGGGTTGCGGAGGGTATTGGAGGGGTCAGTCGTGCGTTTGTGTTTGCAGGAGGAGGTTTGCGTGCGTGCTTGCTTATGATGCTCTATTTTGTTTTTTGGTGGTTTCGTTGATTGGAGTCTCATTGAAGGCGTTTTCCAGACATAATTGTGTCAGGCATGACGCGTATTTCTGGCTGGCTCTGCAGTGAAAGGGGAAGAAGAATAACTGTTTAGTTATGGTCTATGCTGGAATTGTGCTTTTGCTTGGAACTTGTAAAATTATTGCGCAGCTTTCTCTGCATGTATTAGCATCTATTATTATAGTCATGCTTCTGCTTTCGGCATGACGCCCAATCTTTCTCAGTCTGCATTTTCCTTTTGCCTCCTTATATTGTTTCTAATGCGTATATTTTTGTTAACGCTGCAGTCATATTAACGCGTTGGAATGTTAAGCAGTATGGGAGTGGCCGTGAATTATCTTAAGGAATACGAGGTTTATTGAATTTTTTAAATATAGAACTTCTGTTGAAGTGAGCCTCGTTGGAATAACATTAACTGCCTTTTAGGCTCGTCTTAATCTCTGTTCTTTTCTGGTATTTTTTTTTCTTGGATGCTTCAACCGAAATTGGTAGACGCTGCGCACAGTCGCAGGGTCCGGGGTGTCTAGTTGTCTGTAAATTGTTTGGTCTTTCCAATTTTTCCTTTTGCACCAGCTTGTGAATGGCTGTGAGATTCAGGCATAGGGGCTTTCCTATCCTATTCGAAGGTATCTTTTAGTCTTTTTGTATGTCCACTGCTCGTTTCTCTGCTTCTGTTCATTATTTTTAGAGTATTTCAGGTTCATTTTAAATTGCACCATCCTTGGAACGTGTAATTTAGTTTAGTTTACTTTAGTTTTATTGTATCTCGACCATAAGCGTTCTGCTGCTCTGATATTGCCTTCAGAGTGAGGAACCAAGGTAAACGCTTAGTAAAGCGTCTGGGAGAGCAACGACAGAGGCTCTTTCTTGGACTACCTTATTTATGGAAGCAATTCGTGTGTTACCTGAAGACGTGGAGCCAAGACTCACTAGATAACTCGATGTCTCTTCGATGCAGCTGACGGGAGGCCAACATGGGCCCCAAAAATTCAGCTGTGCTCAACCGCGGTACTCCCTCTAAGGAGCTCTCGTGGTTCGACCGAATGAATTTGAAGCTTGAGGCCCTCATCGATGTGGACCCCATTGTTAGCCCCAGCTTGCTGGTTCAGGTGAGAGTCTGCTCAGGAGGGGGTGTATGTAGTGGCATGGTGTTGCATTCGAGTTGTACTCCATGCTTGAAGAGTTTTTCTATGAACTTCTTTTTAGCCAATGGAAGGGGATGGCAGCCCGTATCAGGTAGTTTTGCAGCACAGCGGCTACAAGTGCAGAACCTACGCTTTTCGTGACGTATTTCTACAGTGCGGCATGAATGGTTCCTGCTTGCTTTCCTTCGTAACCCAGCGGGATTCCTTTCATTGTCTTTCCTAAGCTCACCCTATTTCAATTTCGGCAACATGGTTGAGCTGTTTCTTTGTGTGAAGTAGAATTTGCATGGTTTAAGATGGCCAGCGGGAGGGAGTGGCTTCCTCTTATCAGAAATCGTGACTTCTCATCAAGAGAGAAGAGATGCTATAGAAATACTCATATGCAGTAGTTTCTGAACCCTTACCGTCTGCCTATAAGCACGTAAGGCCCTGCTATGTGTCAAGGATTCCCCCCCCCCCCTTTACTTTTCCTTTTGTCCTTGAGGAAGGCAGATGTTCTCAGAGTTCCATGCATAACAGACGTATCTCGACTGATGGCAGAGCTTAGCCAAACACACTCTGGCAGAGACCTCTATTGGACTACTCAATTGGCAGCTGTAGCAAAAATGTTTCTCTGAAACCCGCATGAAAGATTCAGAGACCATTAAGTTTCATCTGTGAACGTTCACCCCTCCTAGAGATCATAGAGTCCTCTGATGTAGTGAGGTAGTAAGCATGGTGAGTTTTTTGTCATCACTGGAGTCATTGGAATGGATCGAAACGGAGGTTCGAGTTCCGGGAGCCATCCCTGTCTCCTTTCCTTCTTACGGATACAACTTTCTCCAGTCCGTGTCTTTATTTTATCACCCTTCGTGGATAATTTTTTTATCAGCAGAGCAACATCCAAGATCACGTTACAAAGGTCTTTGTTCTTTGCCAGTTGTTGAATAATCATACTTTGTGGCCCGAATGGTTACATTTGCTTAAAAAACCATCTCTCAGATCGAGGCTTTTCCATTGTACATCTGAGGCAAGTAGGAGCAACAGCAGAGGGACTAGTAGCAGCGAGTAGCAGTAGCAGTTTTATTGTTGAATTCCTATGTTTCTGTTTTGTAAGCGAGTGTAAAAGGATGCATGAAGGGAGCGTTATGGGGGAGCAGCATACAAGCCAATATGTGGAGAGCTCGGTGGGCTCTGTGGGTTCAACCATGCGCAAGCTCTGTGGCGACATCATGCGTGACCTTCTTTTGCCACCTTTCACGCTGGAGGGGGTGGAGACCCAAGAATGCCGCACAGAGACGCCGCCACCAGTCGAGAGAGAGGGAGAAATGCAGAGAGAGCGAGAGCCCCGGGAGGCTAAGTCACCTCAATTGCCAGCAGGGCCAAGACTCGGTATGTGGTGACATCCACGAGTTTTTATAGTCTAAGGGGAAAGGTAGCTAAGTGGATCTTGCTTTCGAATCATGTTTCACAGTTGTGAGTAGCAGCCATAAGGTTCGGAATAAAAGCCACGGGGTATAGGAGCGGAACTGATGGGCTAGCATTTGAAAGGGCACAATGAAGATGGATTGGAGGAATAGACCTTCGATATGGGACACAACCGTGGGTTGGGACAATCTTACCAAATAGCGGGACCATTTTTTTCCAAATTTAACCTTACACGTTCTGGAATTTGCGGTAGTTTTACTCTTGCAGTAGAGGCCCATGGCGTGTACTTTAATTGAGCTCTTCGCGGATTTTTCGCAAGAGTTTATGGTATTTTTTGGAATGGTTACAAGATTTTCAATTAGAGAATTGTTTCAGGGAGAGTCGAATTTACTGAACCGTGAGTTTCGACGCATTTGAGCATTCCTAGCAAATTTTTATGGCTATAGGATAAGAAAAAAGTCAACTGTGAGATTGTGGAGTTTTGATGGGGATTCGACGTTGGTGGGGGGTGAGTTGCTAATTGTCTGGAAGGGAGTTGTCAATGCAGTGAGAGAATAGGAGAGGAAACTTGCGAAATGAGTTAACGCGCAGTTGCTCAAAGAAAGTTTGGAATTTGTATTCGTGTTAGAATTCGTATTCGTTTCAAATCTTCATTTTGTCGGTGAAAGCAGGTGGAGCAGCGCCGTCGAGTGAGGGGCGGCAAGCAGGAACAGTCGAATTTGGTCGAAAGAAGAAGAAATCGCCTCCTCTGAAAGCAGTTCGGATTAAGTCGGGGGAGTTGGACCTTCAGGGACGCCTCACAGACTGTGGCGCCAATCAGGAGGTGAAGGAGGCTCCGCAGGCTCTGGTGTCTGCAGCTGGGGAGAACTCTGCGGGAAGCAGTGGCGGCATTCAGGTGGCAGTGACAGTCACACAGCTTCTGGATGAGGCAGCAGGCAACATAGTGGTGGAAAAGGAGCGACACGCTGAACTGGTGGGTGCAAGAGAAGAAGTGGCAGAGTGGCAGAGGAGTGCCGGTGAGGTTGTCAAGGAGGCTGTGGATGTAACCGTGGAGGGAGAGGAGACCTTGGGACAGGATGGGGAGCAAATTAAGGTGGATGAAGAAGCAACTGTTGAAAGGGACCTTGCTGGCAGGCAGGGGGGTGTATCGCTGAAGGGCAATCCAGTGCCTGCAATTGGCGGAGCTGGTGACAGTGGTGAGTCGGAGCGGGGAAGGGAGAGAAATGTGACGCAGGAGCAGACAGAGACTGTTCATCTGAATGAGCCCGTACAGGTCCCGACAGCGACCCTCATGGGCGCAAGCAGTGAGAACTCTGCAAATGGGAAGAAGGGAGAGGAGGTGGAAGTGAGAAAGGCAGCTGAGCCGGAGAGCATCGCTCCACTCTGGCAGGTCGAAAATATAGCAACTGCAAAGGCCATGCCGGAGGATTTAGCTCGGGGGCTTCAGTGTGATGAAGACGACGAGAGTGACCTGCCGGAGATTGGACAGGTGAGCACTTACGCGCCGCTGGAAAAAGTAATTGTTGACCTCTGCAGACGTGCGCATAGGCATATGGGTGTTTGTGAAGGACTCGTTTCTCAAAAAACGAAACAGCGATGGACTCGAAAGGAACACTTTCTTCATCCACTTTCGTAGTAAGGAGTGAAGCGTTGAAACTCAGGCCCACTAAGTTCAATCCATAAAAGTGTAAGAGAGGCAGCGATGGTCAGAAAGGGCCAGCTTCATTTGACGTGTCTTTCAGTTCGGATGGTTTGTAGAACTGGAAGGGAGCATTTATAGACTGATTCTTGATCGTCAATCTCCCGTGTGTGTACAGGACTCCTGGGGTCCTGAGGGAGGGATCGCTAGAGAGACATCGGCAGTTTTGGAAAGCAGTGAGTCCTCTGTATGCGAACTTGCAGAGGGGGCGGAGGCCCACGCCTGGTGGTATGTCACTGCAGACTATCGCCGCAATTGGGGGAGTGGCCACAACAGTTCAATGATTTTTTTCCCCACTGAGAGCAGCACAAACAAGGCAGGAGAAACCGACTGGGATTGGGAGCTACTGTGAAAGGACTGTGGGGCAATTCGGTGCCAGCTCAGGCCCACGGCCCCCCAAATAATGGACGATACTTGGTGGGAATAAGGAAGCAATCAGCTTCATCGGCTGGTCAAACTGTGTACAGAGGTTAGGTGTTGAGCGACTTTGTGAACTGCACCCTTCAGCCTGCACTTGAAACTGAGTGGCGATTGCACGTTCAAGGCACGGCGTTTTAGGAAATAGCTTATTGTTTGGTGGCTACTTTTAACTAACTGGTCGACGAGTAGCAGCGTCTTATTTGTTTAGGATTTGCAGGCAACTGCAGAGCATGTGCTTTTCACGGCAGCGATCCGAGGGACCAGGAGGGAGAAGTGTGCAACTTGGGATTGGGCTGTGGATTGGACTATGGCTAATGGGCTAGGAATAGGACGCGGAGAGGAGCCTATTGGGTGTATACTTTCTCTTTCTTTCTCTGTAGCTGCCGTATATTAGCACCGGAGACAATTAGGTGAAGTGTATACACTAAGTTGAGTTGGCGGGCGGGTTTCGAAAGCGGTGGGTGTTGGTGCAGGGCACCCTTGTACTGTAGTTGGCATCCAAAAGTGGTGCAGGGAGGGAAGACAGAAGCAGAGGAGGCAGGCTCAAACATGTTCGGGTCTGCGGCCATTTGTAAGCCAATGCCGAAAGGTTTTCTTCTTTCTCATGAGGGTTCAGGGCACCGGGGGGAGGAGGGGGGGCATCGTGTGCCTACAATGAGGGAATGTGGAGTGGAACAATGTGCACAGATTTTGGTCTGCTTTTGAGAGAGATGCATTTAATAGTTTCAACGATCCGAGATTTTGTTTAAGAAATTGATTACTTTACGGCGGCAGGATTCCAAGTCGACATGGAAAAACTTTGCTGAAGGGGTGCAGAATGGATACATTTCGAAGGACGACCACCAAAGCAAATAAATAGTAAAAAAACCATCGTTGTCGTGGAAGGTAGCTTTACCATGGAGATGACTTGGACGAGCGACGCTCTATAAGAAGAAAAAAAAGAGTTAGCCGTGGCTGCTTTCCAAGAAAGAACCCTCAAACGTGCGCTTGTTTGATTGAAATGAGAGGAAAACTAAACGAAACCAATTCATTCGACCTGCTGGAAGAGACCGCTCACTGCCTGTGGCATCTCCTTCATAGACCTAAACCCTAAACCCCAAACCCCAGATTTATTCTGCAAAACTTGGCACACGAGCCTTCTCCTTATTGCCTAAGCTCTTACAAGACCACAACTTTCAAAGCTTTCAAAACTGTGTGCATCTTTCACTTGAGGCAAAAAGAATCAAAGAATTCAAAAAAGCTACCGGAAAGTGTTCGCTCCCTAGACCTCGTATTGGATGAAGCGGCGGAGCATGGCGATGTGCCCTTCCCTGGTGCCGAACACGGGCCTCACCTCTCTCCCCAGCCATTTCTCTTCTTCTGTCCTCCTCACAGGCCCCGCCACCTTCGCAACAACCATCTCCGTTCCAAAGGCCGCTACGATCCGATAAATGCAATTTCTCAGCACATCGGCCATGGCTTCCACTTGCACAGGCTTGCTCGCTTCCGTTGCACCTATACTTGACTCTGCCTTCAAGAAAGGGAGGCTCAAAAGTGCGAAAAGTGGATAGAAAAATCCCCCAGTGCTAGCAGTCTGACAAGTGAGGGCTTCCACTGCCTGAAGGCATGAGAGGAGGGCGGACATTACTTTGCCGTTGCTGCCAGTCAGTTGCGCCACTCCAGTCTTGTCAATCTTTGAAGAGACAGCTGTCAATGTCGCAGCTGCCCTTGCAGACCATGAGCACAGCTGCAAATTTCACAGTCAAACAGGTCGCAGGTTAATCTCTCGATATGAAAAGACAGAGCATGAACCAGCTTCAGTGCGTGGTAAGGTGCCATGCTTTGATCTCGGCAAACAGGAAAAAGGGTTGCAAGACATTAACTTCAACCGAAGAACGGATAACTTAGCTCCAAGTTAAGGAGATGACTCCTTGCATCATGGCAGCAGTTCTGAACTTGAAGATGAGCAACGAGGAGAGGAATCTTACAAAGAAGTCTCCAAACACTTCACTTGCAGCAGTGGATGATATCTCAAATTCGCTTTCTGGTACACGCAAGTCGTGGCTTGCCAACCTTTGTGCTTTCTTACAGTCGATAACTGCCTTTATTCTCTCCGTCAGGGAGTCCACATTTGCGACACACACATCAACTACTTGTGCGTATGTTTTCGCACTGTAGGTAAAGAGTGCCTCTCGCCTCAAGCTTTCCGCATTCGACTCGGCAACATAGCACAGATCCATTACTGCTAAATGGTGAATATATATCGACTTGGCGTCCTTACGTTCGTACTCCAATGCCTTTAACAGGGGGTCATTTGGCCACTTGCCAGGCTCGTCAGACTCAAATGAACGACGTCGTGTGTAAACGACCTGTCGCAACTCTCCCCCCCTTCAACAAAGTCAATCTCAATTCACATACAAAAACACACACTGGTAAGAGGGTGGGGGGGGATAGACACGCATCCAAACATCTCCTATAGCTTTACCCGATACACCGGACCTAAAGAATCACAGCTTAAATAGCCAATTTTCGCAATTATAAGCTTATATCTGTACTCTTTGAAGCACAACTTCTACCCGATGACTTACTTACACCCATTAACGATTGCTACCATCTCCAGAACGAAACCGACACAATTAATCTACACGACATGTTTGTCTACGCTCCTGATCCTCACGATGATTGTTATTGAGAGTATGGGCCTATAGATTTTGTTAGCTCCCATTTCTGTGGACAGTCCCACACCTAAAAGTAACATTGATCTCTCCCCCATTCCCCATATTCCTACTCATTCATTTTTTTTTTTTTAATCAAAAGTCATACTGACTCTTACACTAAAAAAATAATCTCCTCTGTGTACGTGTGCCAACGCTAGAGTAATGATAAAGGTTCGAGTGATTACAAGTTAAGTACATGACATACTGAGAACTCCGTCATCAGTCGTAGCACTTACCTCCACCAAATGCGATCCAAAGTTCCAACAAAGGATGACCAGAGACGATGCCAAGAAGTTGCACGCCACTTCACGTTGCATCGACCTCTCCCCCGTAACTTGGCTGAAGAGCTTGCGCCCGATGAAAATAATCTCTTCAACCATAGCATAGGCAAGACCCCATTGACAAGCTGAAGATATATCGTCCCCGAACCTTTCTTTCACGCGGAACCATAGGGGGCGCTACAGTTGCGAATAGCATCGATTCCACACAAGGAAACAACAGCAAACAACAAAACAGAAAATCCAGCATAAGTCCATGTCATGATGACAGCAGTCGAATGTGACGAAGGTGGTTTTGATTAGCTAGCCAAGAAGAGGGTACAGCACAGCTTGTCAAAACGGACCATGGGCTCCTGTTCTATGGTATACACTGAGTACTTTGCGCTTCACTCAGATCAATGGTTCACATCGCCTATCAGCAAATACAAAACACCTTTTTCCAAAGCACGTACCTTTGTTTGCAATTCAGCTGGAAAGTCGAGGGACAATACAATACAGATGAAGTCCCGTCACCTATCAATGTAAATATTCTTGAATGGATTTTACTTCCGGCTAAGCAGCTATCTCAAAGAAATTTGAAATTTGCAGATTGGTTTTGCCATAATTCATATCATCCTTTTTCATACGCATTGTCATCTCTCTCCTCCCTCCAATTCTTCACTTGTTAAATGAAAAAACTAGTGTGAATGTGTTTAAACCGATACCTTAAACTATGATGACACATTGACGGCCTGAAGTTGTGAGAAACTATGGAAAGCAGGGGGGGGGGGGGGGGGGGG
>CM074809.1:1215316-1247588 GCA_037447605.1 Zygnema circumcarinatum
GGGGGGGGGGGGGGGGGGGGGGGGGTGGTCTCTCCCACTAGGTAAATTGACTTGCTCTTTTTCATTCAAGAAGATATACTGCAATGAGGTACTTTGATATAGAAAACCACTCTCGAAGTAGCCGTTTGTGTCATATGAATTCACTTGCACCAAGCCACAAAGTGAAGAACCAAAAAAACCATATTTCACATATCTTGCCGTCCCCTTGCTTCATAACAGATCCTTACAAACACATATTCCTACTGCCTCGCTAACAGTCAGAATCCTGAACCCTCGACCGGACAAGTAGCAGCAGCTTTTCACAGCAACTTTGCGTCCATTTGGGAGCCTCACCTGAATGATGGGAAAGGATAGCATCCACTCCCGGTGATACAGATAGAGCAGCGCGTACATCAAGCCAAGCAAGGTTCCAGGAGGAAGCCACCAGACATTCTCAAATGTATTGCCTGAGGGAAGTAGTGAGGAAAATGGAAGTACAGCAAATATGGTCGCAATCGTGCAAAGAGCTGTAAACAGCAGTCTGTCCCACAGTGTCAGAAGTTTGCTAGCTTGAGAAGCCATTTCTGCTTGAATCTGCTCATCCCGCTCATTTTCACCATTCCAGACAGAACTTAGAAGATATTTGCAAATATCTCCGAGACCGGCTGCTGGCATGTAGCATGGTTCTTTAACCAAGTGGATACCAAACAGGAAGATAGCTTGGCCTATGAGGAAGGAGATCACAAATAAGGAAAACTTCGGGAAAGAACCAATTCTACTCGAATCATTCTGCAATATTCCTGGAGTAATCCAGACAAGGAGAGCTATAATGCTGAAAAGGAATTGCACGGACAGCAGCCTTTTAAGGAGTCGACCTTCTTTCTCTTTCGCCTTCATACTACAACGCTCTTAAGGCAGAAACACCAGCTTCAGATACACCTTACAGCCACTTGACACAACGAATGCAAGAAAGGAGAGAGAGGAGAAGGCCGAGAAGGAAGGGCGGAGATGCTTTCAAGGGAGGGTCCGAAGGGACGCTCTCTCAAATTCGAATGATATATTCTTGTGTTCCGAGAACAACTTAAGCACTCGGCGGCTTCTCTCCACTTCTTAGATTTTGGACGTTCAAAAAAACTTCAATCGTCAAATTGAGGACTCATCATGCTGCGCCATGGCGCTCTTCGCATGCGCCCACCCCTGTGCAGGGAGCAGCCTTATTTCTCCGCTCACAGAAGCCTCGCTGCAGTGCCTCTCAGCCCTGGCAGACTGTTAGTTTTGTCACTCGGCGAAAGGGATGTAAGTTCACTTTCACAGAGATTGTGCTAATGAATGTTGAAACTGCCTTTGATTATTGGATAGTTGAGTCTTTCTTAAAGATCGAATTTTTGGACTAAACAATGTGGGAATGCCTTGAACGAGAGACACTCGACCTTCGAAAGCAATCACAGTAATCACACACTTTTTTTCACTGAAATTGACGGCTGGCATAATAGCGCGTGAAAGAAGTATGTTGAGGAAGCGAGCTTCAAGTTGTCGAATCATTGGTGTTCACAAATTGTAAAAGACTATGTCAAGAGTTGTTGCATGGCGAATGACCTTGAGCTGCAAGCTTACTTGCTTGCCTTTGTTGTTGAGACCGGCAGGCATGACTGTTCTGTTGAAATGTTTTGTGAAACTTGCAAGAATTAACACTACAGAGGGCCGGAATTTCAGAGTTTTGAAGGATTGGCCATACAGCAGGACTTCAGCAAATGGCTTCAAAACCATGGTCTTCCTGATGCCTGTCGCCTTCTCACTGTGAAAACAGCACCAGAGGGCAGGTAATATTGCAGCCTCCTAAGCCTGTTGTCCTGCTTTAATTTCAAATGACGGAAAAGAAGGGAAAAGATGCCTGGCAACGACATATGACTAAACGGCTGTGAGATTTATGTGGCAGGGGCCTCTTTGCGGTGGAAGATGTTGCCAAAGGAACACCCATTCTGCAACTACCACGTAAGCTGGTGCGTTCTGCTATATTCAGTTCAGTAATAATGAGAAGGTGACTGTATTTCTTTCTGTCGAAACTAGGTAGTCTTACTTCTGCAGTCGCAGACTTTTTTATTCTTAGTAGCACGAGAAAGGGTCTATGTGCAGATGGTTACCCCTGGCAGTCTCCCGCAGCAGTTGCTGGACCTCCTCCCAGAGACTGTCTCTCCTTGGGCTCGTCTTGCCTTGTTCCTCATCCTGCATGGCAGAACAGGCCAGGTGCGTATTCCGGGAGCCTCACCTTGGCCATGTTTGCAGGCTTGGTATGTGGGCCTCTAGAGCATAGGAGCAACACTACAAAGGCCTAAGCTATCAATTCACTTCTTTGATTAGCTGGGGTTGCGCCGGGAGGAACTGCTCTTATACTTTAGAGGTGCGAGTCGTGCTGCAGGATTCTCCTTGGGGCACATACCTGGCCCACTTGCCTCCTGTGGGCTCCCTTTCTAGCACTGTGAGTCTTCTTTCTTCTTCTTTTGTTAATTCATTGTGCTGCTTACTGACCAGCTATAGACTATTGACCGTGTTTTAGTAGTATTTGTTTCGTTAGTGAAAGGAAATTCAGTTCTCTTTGTGTAGAGAAACGTTAGTTTTCGTGTATGTGCCTCGCTGGACTGGATTCGCTGTTGTGGCTGATGATTTTTGAGGGCCATCACTTTGCACATTCCTGCTGCTCCAACACAATAAGGGTTCCCGTTTGCAAATGACAGGTTTTCTGGAATGAAGCGGAGCTCTCTCTGCTACCTGCAGCTCTGAGAAATGACACGATGAATCGCTGTCAGTTGATGGAGATGGAGTATCAGACACTCCTTCCGGTCAGTGTTTGGCAGTCTTTCATTCTGACAGAAAGGAACTGTCTGACTCCGCCGTATTTGTGATGATGCCTGATATAGCATCTGCTGGAATGCAGGCTATTCAACACCACACAGATTTGCTTGATGGGCACATTTCTTACCCTGATTTCATACACGCTTATGCTACTGGTAGGTCCCTTCGTTACTTGCTATCAATAAGCCGCAGTTACATGTATGGACCTCAAATAATGCATGGTTTGCTCTATCCTACCATTGCCGCAATGAGATTTCTGACTCCAGTTGTTTAGGTGGCGACTTGCAATGTGAGGTGAAGTGTGCTCGCGAGCGTGGTGCATTGATCAACGCGATTCACTGGCGTTGGTAGGTGTCTGAAAAAACTTCTGTTATTTATTTATTATCGGGAACAATGCTTAGAGTCATAATTAGACACTCCTTGGATTTTCCGTGATTGGATTACATGATTGTTTGCTTGTGTGCCCACATGCTAAGTGGTGAAGTGATTTTGCATTCTGACTCATTTTGCAAATCGGCATCCATCACAATGATAGAAAAGCTAGTTCTGGGCGAAATTAAGGAGGATAAAGTCGGAATGGTTGGTAGCAGGTGCCTTTTGTGGATATGTTCAATCACGATCCAAGCAGTCAGGCCTTACTATGTTACGACGATGACCTGGAAACGGTGGAGGTACAAAATGCGTTTGAAGTACATTTAAATGTAGTTGTGAAGCATCTTACAAGCAGGTAGTCAGGAAAAAAGGACTAGGAGGTCGAAGAATTAGCACGAGGGTTCAGCATATGAAGATCAGTGGAGGCTGCAGCCAATGACAGGTGTCTTTGAGTGTTTCGGACTGACTTCCATCCTCAGTGTATCTTTCTATAGTTTTTTTGAGTTTGCAGTATAAAAACACCTTTCTTTTGCAGAGTACTTTTTAAACATGAATAAGAATGGAAGCATGGAACTACTGCATGAAGTTATCTTTCGTAGTTGCTTTGATTATGCTGAATTTGCTCATGCTCCCTTTTGTTGTTTCCTTGGTCACAGGTTGTAGCTGAGTGTAACCATATTGCAGGCTCTCAGGTGCCATCTTACCCCCAGCAAAAATTACGTCAGAGCTTGATCTCCTTTGACCTTGCATTACACTCGTAGCTTCAAATGTTCAGCCCAACGGACGAAGGCAAGAGAAGGAAGGAATGCTTTCTGAGGAATCCTGTTGTGGCAGGTGCTGATCAGTTATGGGGAGCTTTCAAATAGTACTTTGGCCCTTGACTTTGGTTTCGTTGTCCCGGGGAATCCTCATGATACGGTATGGCATCAATGCTTATGACACCTGGCAAGAGGCAAATTTTGATGGCTATGGACAATGGGCCGCTATGCTTAAAAGAGTCGACTTGACCTGCTGCCCTAGCTCGATGTGCACATCAAACAATAGGGCTTTTTTTTTTTTCTCTATAATGGATTCATGGTGGTTAGTTATTGCAGATGGAGTTAAGGATGCACCTTCCTGAGAACGACTTGTTATTGGAAAGAAAGCAAACCCTGCTGCACGAACATGGCTTGCTCACAAGCTCTGGGGACAAGTCATCTACCTTCACACTTCGGCACGTCACCCACCTCCTACAGCCTACAATTCGAACAAAGTTCATTTGGCTCCATTACTCCTTGATTCTGCATTTGCCGTCGGGATGGCCTGCTAAACTTACCATTCTCTCACATATTGCCCCCATATATGCAGGCATGCAGGATCACCAGCTGGACGGGGTAAAGGTATACCACACAGTCTCAGGGCTTGGGCTCGTGTGGTGAGTCTTCAAAGTGAGGAGGAGCTCCTCTCTTTGGCTCATGATGCTTCTCGGAATGAAGGCCGTCTTGCACGGCGGCCCCGTCGTGGGGGAAGTTCAGAAGCAGCAGCCATGTCTGTGCTGCAAGCTGCGATCGAGGAGGAGATTCTTGCACGGGAGAAGGTCCTAAAGGTGGGTGGTGCACAAGTCGTGGCATATACAGTACAGTAGGGGGCTCAGAATCAAAGCGTTCTCATGCATATGAAATTCGAAACCTAGTTCACACGAGGTTGTAAGCGAGGTGAGTTACAATGGGCAGGTCTTTGTGGTGCTTGTCTTTCCAAAGGCAGGAGCAGGATGGCATTTTTATGATCTGTTGTTGTGCAGGTGGTGGGTCGGGCTATGGATACGGCGACATTGCCGTATGGGCGGGCCATGACATTGGAGACCCTTCATACGAACCACCTGCGACTATTAGAGTCGGTCGCTGCCTGGCTCCGACCACGAGCGTTGGGGGGCGGACTCCATGAGATGCTTGCATCAAGATGAGCTTCATTTGCAAACAGGTTCTGTAGTCCAGTCGGAACTTACTTTCAGGAATTTAAGTGTCATTTTTTGGGGCTCTGTAAATTTCTGTCTCGGTCCCATCGAGGAATTGCGTAGCGGATGCCCTTGCAATAAAGCGATGGAGAGAGCGCGGAGTAGTTGGCGCAAGATCAGCCATCACATTAGTTGGTTTCTAGAAATAAAGTCCTTCTGTATTCTTGCCTTGACTTTGGTGAAAAAGTTGTGAAGGGTTCCTTCTTAGGAATACACCTGGGCAAAACGGCTCGTCCTGCACAAGAATGCTGTCTTTTGTTATATGTGGAAGCTCCAAGCAATGCTCAATGTCTTATGAAAACTCGAGGTTAGTCTTTTAGTAGAGAGTGTCAGAATTGAATGTTTTCTGACATTGCAGAGGCAGGTTCGAGTTCAAGGGAAGCACTCTTTTCAAAGAACTCTTAAAAATGAATTGGTGGGTTGATCTTCTTTGCTTAGAGTGTGAGGCAGGGAGAGACGGATAGATAGTGTGGGAAAGTGAGTGAGGGAGGGAGGGCGAGAGAGGGAGTCAGAAATAGAGGGTGGAACAGGGGGGGGTTAAGATAAAGGAAACACTCTTTTACAGCTGAGTTGGGCATTTCTTTCTTCTTTGACATAGCTCAAACTAGAGGGATAGAGAGTCGTTGGGTTCCGTCGACAGTTTGTATCTCTTTGTAAACAGCACGTTAGGGTTTTTGGGTTTGCAATTTAAGTGTCAAACCAGCACATGTAAATGGTTCTTTATGCCCTCCTGTAATGCATTGCATACGACATTGTTTATCGTATCGTGTTGAGGGTTCATTTTAACCTGTTTAAGCTGCTTTGGGCGAATGCATCTTTCTAGTCTCGAGGGAGGGGGGAGGGAGAGATGGGGGGGAAGGAGGGAGGGAGCTGGAGAGGGAGAGGGAGATGAGGGATTGGAAGAGAGGATGGGGGAGACGAGACGATGTGGACAAAGGGAGGGGGGAGGGTTTAGAGTTTGGGGTTTAGGTCTGAGGGGGCAGAACCTAGGGTTAAGAGTATTCAAGAAAGTTGGACCATAAATTATGACTTAATGTTCAATGCAAGACGTGGGAAGCACAGCTTCAGCAGAGTACCATGCCCTAAGGTAACCCACAAATGCGAGACCCACAAAAAGTGGCAGTCCTCTATTGTAAAGGCTGTGTGCCCTATAAAACGTCTGCTTAAACTACGGCCCATATAAAAGATCTGCAGATGCCCTACAGACATTCTCTGCTACTCCCTACATGGGCCATCCATCCATGGCAGGCTCAAGACCTTGTCCTTGATTAACAAAAGTTATGACATAGCAAGTGCTAAGGGGGAAAAGGGCTGCTGCTACGCCTACAGACGCCTCTACTGTAACCCTAAAGCTGAACCACTGCCACTCTACTTCCAAAAGGCAGCGGAGTTGCAACTGCGCAGCTATCCATTAATGTGGCGCCTGCTGGGCCATTCCATCTCTTGAGGAACTGGATTCCAGAATCAGCTGCCTACAGAGTGCCCTTCATATGATAACAAAAATGGGCACCAAGATGGGCTTCCAGTAGTTAAGAGGCACATTTTGTTAATCTTTCGTAATGTTAAGGAGTTTTTTTTGCAACCTTCTGAGACCAACTTAGCTAGTGATCCTCCTCTTTTGTTGCTGCCACCTGCTGCCCTGGCCTTCGGCGGGCATTGAGCACTACCTCCAGGTCTGGCAGGCCTCCCACCTTTTCCAGCTCCTGCTCATCCCCCAACCCACCTTGTTACAGCAGGTTCGGCAGTTGATCATGTTAGACTCCTCAAGACCTTGACAAGGGGTGGTATGAGTATCAACACCGACAGGTGACCTATTCCTAAAACAAGCAAAATCTACCACCAAACTTGAAGAAAGCTTTCCTCAAAACCCAAAGCGGTGTCAACTGACTTATGGGTTGAAGGCAGCCTATGCTTACCTGAGGACCAAAGAAGAGACCATATGGGACACCTTCGAATTTGTCAGCGTGATGAAGCTGCACATTGTACAAATACAGAAAGCAAAGCCTTCAGGACATCCGCTGTAGTCTTGGTATCAAGGAAAATATTTGCGCCCTGCCCTATGATAACTCAAAAGGAATGAATGGCATCCTCGTGAACACAATCACACTCTAAACAAGATCTGTGATCAAGCCGTGATAAGAGGGTCAAAATATTGCAACAACAGGCGTGTCCAGGAATTGCGGAGTACCTGATGTGCAGCTGCCACCTTTTGAAGGTAGGGAACGTCAGCAATTGGGCCAACAGGAAAGCGGCGATGAACCAAGCCGTCATGGACAAACATATATGCCATGCCGAAAAGAGTGATGCCAAGGCCCTGGCAATGTCCATTCACCCACATGGAAGTCAGGCCCAGGCAATACTAAAGCATGTGGAGTCTCTAAGCCAAGCATGCACCATGCCCTGCAATTCCAGCTTAGGGTGTGGGTAGACTCACAGCACCAAAGCATAGCCCTGGAAAGAGACCGCGATTGAAGAAGCCATATGCTAGAAGCAAGATGGCCGGCCCCGCATTTATAATGGCAAAGATGTCGTTTAGCTCAAATGGACCTTCACGCGGCCGATGATGAGACTGCCATGTAATAAGGCCACCCAAAATTTGTATCATCTCCTCAATCCGCTTCCAATGTCTTCCTTTGGCAGCACAAAAAGAAAAGCACCACAGATTGTGATTGACATATTACAGGAAGGAAAGGCAAATTAGAACCTTTTGCTGGTGAAACACTGTACCTCATGCATGTGCCACAACGAGGCGTGCCATAGTGCTTTATGTGCCCAACGTGCCCAAAACTCCATTCCCACCTGTAGCACAGACGAATCCCCGGCTCAATTAGACAAAACAGGTAGGACCTTCCAATACAGGTCTCTGAAAGGCATATAACACTTTTGAGCTTGCAGAAGGACCCGGTGTTTGAGCAGTCAGACTTCACTTGTCATAGCAAGCTCATGAAATGCTCGTAAGGCCCTTACCGCAGCTCCAATAGCCAAAGCAAATGTGCCAAACATCTCCAAGTAAGGAACATCTCCTCCTGCCTGCACCATTGAGACCTTCATGAAAGTTAAACCACCAATTGCCCACCCATAGCCTACGCACGGCTCTCATCAGGATCTAACTGCCACGTACCAATCAACATCCCTGTGTCAAACTGGCTGGCCACACCTACCCTTGAATGCAAACTCTTTCACCGTAAGAATATTTCAGGCGACATGTTCCACCTTGGCCAAATTAAGTCCTGCAGCTCGACCGACTTATGGCTGCATTCCAGTGAGTTTCCAGTTGACACGGATACACCACATCACTATCTGGGAATTCACATGCTAAAGTCAGCAACCGAAGTTAGCTAATTACTGAGCCACTGATGTTCTATGAACCAATCAAGCTCCTTCCATCTGACTCAACACAAAACCTTCACCCAGCCATAACTGATGCCACAATCACCGGGGACTGAAGGGTATTCCATCATGAGTTGCCCTGTGACGAACCAATGCTACAGGGTCGTAATGCAACTGCTTCTATTGTCGCAGTCGTCTGAATACATACAAAACGTCTGCCTACACTAGGCCAGGAGTATCGCAGTCAAACCAGATGATCATTCGAAAAAGAAGAATCTCGCCGCAAAAAGAACAGTGGAGTGACTCCAAAACATCCTTCGAATTCGGTAAAAATGGCGATGAGCTAAATGAGGTAGGCAAAATGTGACCCACTACACCACTTTAGATCAAATGGTATTTTCGGTAGTTTAATTGATTGATAGCTTTCTATAATGCAGACCTGCAGCACTATCACAAACGGCAAAGGCCCACTAAAGGTTCAGGCCTATATGGCAATAAAAATAAAATCTGGTTCAATGTAGATACAATCATATATGAACCCATCGACGAAGCGATCTATCAAATTTTGCTTTCTGCTACTTTTCATTTTGTATCGTAATTCGTGGGAGTCTGGCCAGTCTAAAATGCAGTTTGCACTTGCTAACAGACCTACTTCCAGTTCCGGTTCTTTTTCACATTTTTACGTATTCTTAATCATTTTAAAAAAAAATCCTTTTGCTAATTCAACCCATGTGCTGGAAATAAGCCTCCCGGTTTTAAATGTCCAAAAGCGTATGACAGGACACAAAAATGTGACAGAACTGGGACATGAGTTGCGCACATTTGCAATACAGCAAATAACTGTATCACAGCAGCGAAATAATCAGCCTCCCCACGACTCATTGACATCATTCAGTCAGAGTATCCATTTCTAAATTTAAGCCACACACGATGAGAAGAGATGTAGCAATTCACGAAGAGGTAAGAAGTATCTCCTAAGTTGCATTGGGCATGACTCAGGTGTGCATGAGTTCGTCATTGGTAGTCTGAGACACAGACAAACCATTCGTATGCATAATTTACTGGGAATACGATACCAAGGTATGATTTTTCATTGAGCTTCTACAAGTATACCAGCTCAAAAATCTTCTACAGCTCGGGAAGTTATATTGAAAACTTCATAGAGGACAGAGCATCAGGCTGATGTATCGTCAGATTGTTGAACTGAGACCTGACTCAGTACTTTGGGCTGCAAAACCGACTAACCTGCATTTGAGAAATAAAGCGGTAAATCACCGCCCCGCCTGCCAGTGATGTGAAACCAATGCTGGAAACTACGGCAGCCACAAGATACGTTGAGCGCTCTGACTTCCTGCGCTGCATGCGCTCCAGCTGTGCTCGTCTGTCGGCATCCTCCGATGAAGTAGCCATGGTAGCCAACTGGGCAGCAAATTCAAGGGTCACAGATGACTCGTTTGAGTCATCGGCACTATTCCCTGCAACTTCCTCGACCTGACCTAGTTCATTCCTGTCTTCGGCAGATCTAAGTTGCGAGCTGTCAGACGACACTGCCCTCGCGAGGAGTGAGCTCCTCCTGTGGAGCACAAGTTGTGAGAGCGAACCTCCTGCTCCGATATGATGCCTTACTACAGACCTTCCCAGGGATGACACACAGACTTTAGCAGCGGAAATCGACCGCGATTCCTGCACAGAGTGTCTTCTACAAGAGGGAGAAGACAGCACTGAAGCAGAAGAAATCGATCCTGCAAGCGCAGCCTTGATCATCATCGCCATTGTTCACTCGTCCCTGTCAGCTTTCCAATCCACCAACACACTAACTCAACTTCCAAACCAACGCATTGCTCAAACAGTCGAAAGCCTTCCTTCCTCCGCCCCTCCCTTTTCCCCACTCCCCTCCCCCCCTCGCCTCCCCTCTTGTCCCCTGTTTCGTTCAGCTCGTCTCCCCTCCCCTCCCCTCCCCTCCCCTCCGCCCCCTCCGCCCCCTCCGCCCCCTCCGCCCCCTCCGCCCCCTTCTCGCCCCCTCCGCCCACTCTCCCTCTCCCACTCCCTCTCTCCCTCTCTCCCTCCCCCTCCTGCAGCCGGCGGGCGGTGTGGTGGGCCCGCAGCGCGGCACGTGGCCGCGCCCCCCTTGGAGGGCCCACGCGGCGTGGCGGCCCCAGGCCGCTCGCCGCCGCCTAATCTTCGGCACATGCGATCGACGGCCGCCGGGCGGATATCCGACTCCGCGTGTGCGATCGACGGCCCCGCGGCGTCTGCAGCTGGCGAGCATGCCGCGCTCGCCCGAGGGCGGTTTCCGCAGGCGGATGGTTGCGAACCTGCCAAGCTTTTGGGAGTCAGTCGGCGGTCGGGGGTTCCATCGTCCAATGGCAGTTCGCCGCGTGTGCAAATGTGTGTACGTGGCGCCCTTCCATTGGATGGTACTGTTCGCTTTTGGAGAGAGGCCTCTCATGATGGATGGCATTGAGATGCATCGGATGGCCATGTGAGGGGTTTGGTTGCAGGGTTCGTTCAGGGTTTCCATAGATAGCGAGCTTTCCATAGGTACGGGATAGTACAGGACTGGGACTATGAAGATCAAAAGAAAATATGATTTCTTTCATTCGAGGCTGTTGCGCTCAGAAGCTGACCGGTTCCTCGTGGTTTCCCATGTTGCTTTTGTCCATGTGCATGTGATGGCATATCGTGGTCAGAGACCAATGCCAAATCCTGTATTTCCTTCTGACTACTCTGTGGCTATTGTGTGTGGGAAGGAACCGAAGAAGTCTGAAAGGCCCCCAATCGTGCATTGTTTGGCAGGGCATTGCGTTAGGGGCTGTCGCAGTGCACGCTGATGGTGTCAGCTGTTAGCAGGAAAACAAAACCCTTAAACCCTCAAAAAGCATCACATAGGAACAAGGATTGTCAGAGGCCGTGGTTTGTCAGGCAACAGAAGTCACATTCTGAACATGAATCTCATGAATCACCGCTTATGGTGGAATTAGACAACATTGTCAGAGGGGTAACTTCTGCTTCAAACAGGGCGGTGGCTGATCAAGCTCTCACTAATCAAACTGTACATGGCCGGGCGCCTTGAAGCAATAGAGAGCTTCTCAGGGGGACTAGAAAACATGAAGCAGCTATTGCCCTCTCGAAATTAACCAGATGGTGTTAAAAGGGATGAATAAAAAATGATAACGTAAGACTCTATGATTTGTTGCTACTTTTATTGCAAGAAGTGAAGCTTCCACCAGCTTCTGTAAGGAAGCCATTCCTTTCTCAAATCTCTAGCTCTAACCATAACAAAAATGGGAACAATATCAATGGTGTGGTTTTTCGCACCACTAAGGGAAACAAATTAATCACGAGACATCAAAAGGCTGTTTTGTCCCACTGTCGAAACTCGTGCACTTGTGCCTCCAACTCCCTCACTCTGTCTTCCAAAGCCTGCAATGACAGCCACACACGGACTGGGAACATGATTGAATGGCCTCTTATCTTCTGTATATATGAAGCACTGCTAGGCAAGATAATGGGGTAGGAAAGTCCTGGTTGACACAGGCAATAATAGGCTCTTTAGTTAACGAGGGTCCACCGACTCTCAATCTGCTCAAGAATGGCAAGACCTTACTTGCGCGAAAATGCCACCCAATAGCAAAATTTGCTGTGCACCAGGATGTGTCAGCTTTAATACCTGATATCTCTTTTCCTTAACCTCTTCTTTTCGAGCTTCTGCCATGGAGCTTCTTGTGACTTCCAACGTGACCGCAACAGATCCAACCTGCTCCCATCCAGTGATACATTCAGCAATGCTGTGTATGTTTCTACGTAGAAACTCTGTCTTATGGGAAACAGGAATAACTCAAGCTTGCTGCCAGAAATCCACACATAACTGTATCTACATAAAAAGCAATCGCAAAAAGGATGCAAAAAACAAGACATTCAACCTTTATCTTCAATGCACTACAAACGACGTGATACACTTACCATGAACACAACAGTTTCTCCGATTAGGTTAGCAGCTACTTGCACGGCCTGCTCTGCCTGAAGTGGTTTTATCGTTTCCTCGCTGTGGTGGGGGTGCAGTTGCGAATGCATTTGTGCATTGAGCAGATGGAACTTCTAAAAACATCATAAGCCCGCCGAGACGGCCATCAGAAAAATTACAGATATTTTAACTGGCGATAGCTCCAGCCTTTGACAGGGTTCAAAACTGAATCCAAAATGAAAAGAGTGATTTACAGCATTGCAGACATCGACAGAGTGCTCAAATGTAGACAAACACAGCAGACTTGTACTGATTCAGCCAAGTTGGTCATACACAACACTGAATAATGACATTGCTTGCAGCACGGATGAGCGGCCTGTCCTCACCTGAGCCATGCTAATAATGGATCGCTTGAATCGTTGATCCTTGGAAGCCCGGCGCTTCACGACCTCAGCTAAGGGCTTGCCAAGCTGCCTGATGCCCAGCCCTGCAAGCCTGAACAGAGGCACATACATTAGAACCCCGCGAGGCGAGAGGGGCGAGAGGGCCCAGCCCTCCTCCCCCCGCCCTTCATCCCCTCGCCATGGCCCGCTCAGCGCTCTCCTCTCCCTCCGCTCCTCCCTCCGTCCGGAGTCCAGTCGGATTAGGGAGGGCAGAACGCTCCCCAATATCCACAGGCCAAATCCACGCCTTAAGAAGGCCGTTCCATGCACACCGTTTAAGAAACGGGATTTAAACTGTAGCTGTGACATGTACCTGTATGACAGTTCGTGACACTTTTGACTGCCACATAGAACGTGCCACGTGTAGGCCGTATGGCGTATGGGGAGGCGGGAGTTGCATTGGATGGGAGGACATGACATGATGGCAAGGGCATGGGCATTGGGCCGGGCATGGGCATTGGGCCGGGCATGGGCATGGGCATGGGCATGGGCATGGTGAAAGAGACAGGCGGCAGGCGCCTCTTCAAAGCTTGCTGCTGCAGCAGGATGCATCTCTGAGCAGCCTGCACAGAGCATGGAGAGCGGTCCGGAGGCCGCTTCAAACAGGATGGACCTCAACAGCGGCTTGGGCGGTCTCTGGACGTATGTGGAGGTGAGAGATGAGGCAGGCAAGGAATGGCCGGAGGCCAGGTCGCTGTTTTTTTAAAGCAGGCGAAGCAGAGTTAAGAGTATGGTGGCTTATTTTTGGGAGGAGGGGACTTTGAGGGGCGTGCAGGCGGCATGTGACCCGGGAGAAGAGCATAATGCTGTAGCGGCACCTGGCATGGAGGCTGGAGAAGCCGTTTTGTTGGAGGTGAGTGGTGCTTTGTTGTAGTTTGAAAACGGAGTCCCAAACGCACGAGGGGCGGAGTGACGGATCACATTGGTTGTTCCAGAATTAAAAAAGACGGTTTCACCTTTTTTTTTTTTAGTATCATCGGTACACTCACAGGACATTCTGACAATAAAATTCGTGAAAATATAGTTGCAAACTCCTCGCAAAGCGCGAGTACTTTCGAAGGCCTTGTTCCTGTCTTATTTTGAGGGAAACATTTGCTGCTACTGTTTGTGAGGGAACAGAAGAGTGCACTCCTCCCTAATTTTTCCTCGTATATTCGCTGTATCCATGTAATGTTATTCTCAAATTGTTCTGTGAGCCATTTACGTAGAACAGTAGAGCGTCCAAGTTACAAAAAAAAGAAAATTAACGCAATGGCTTGTTGAACTCAAATCCGGAACATAATTCCGCTCGTTTAGGACGTTCTCCAGCTTTTAATTTGTAACTATGGAGGGAGCTTAATGGTCTGTCTGGTATCACTTTGAACCTTGTTCATCAACAGTCTGCAGAATTAGTACATACATCCTTGCATACGTCTGTTTATTTGCTCAAATTATATGGAACTAACAGTGAGAAAAGTTGTGATCGACGCAGGTGGATGATGTAGTGTTTTTTAATACCAACCTAAGGGGTTCGATTTTACTCACCACATTACAACTTTTGTTTATTGGCGATGGATCTCCTGAGCCCGTCGCACTGGGCAGTTTCCCATTAGCTACAATCGAGCGTGTTTTCAAACTTGTAAGTAGCCTCGACTAAGGTTTCCTTTTCTACACTCAATCGTATTTTTGAAATTGGCGGGGAAGGCAATCTCATCACTAAACTCTTACAGGCAGTAGGTTTCTGCTCTTACGCACTCTAGTCAGGACTTCAATATGTAGCACGCAGGTCATATAGTATTTAACCTTTCGTTCGCAAATCGTTCAAGGCTGACTTCTTTTTGAAAAGGAGGGCCTAGAAGTGATCAATTGAGTGATGTGTGCACAAAGGGGATGCTTCCAGCACTACTGGCGGTAGTTAGACAGCACTATCATCAAGGTCAGAGAATCAAGGGAGCAGCAACCAATTTGTGCTTTGAGAATAAGAATAGAATGTATTTGGAACGTAAGCTGAACCGGAATGTGGTAAGGATTTTGTTCAAAACTGGATTGTTGTGAATTGGGAAGGGAGCAGCAACCAAGTCGAGCTGGTGTGCCTTCCAAAGCAGTCCTTAAACTGCTGCAGGTGCAGGGTGAGTGTTCTTCTCTCCAGGGTCTTTGCAGTTGAAAAAATCATGCTTATGGAATTCACAGCATTGCAAAGCCCACGTCTTCTGAAGATAAGCTGGGAGTTGGTTATGCAGGAAAAGATCTACGTACAGCAGTCTACGCTTTTCAGCCACGCACTCGAAAGGTATGCCTATGGCAATGCTATCAATTTGTCCTCCTTGATACTCTCCTCCCCCGATCCCCTGCTTTTGTCGACCACCCTGCACGGCATGCCATCAACACCATACGATCGTGAACTTTGTCTCCTATCCTTTGTCCTTTGTCCTCTGTTCTCCCTTTCCAAACCTTTCGCGTTCATTCAAACAAGCGGTCATACCCAATCGGTCCTACTTCCAAACACAAGCTGACACCCACATGTTCCCTATCCCTTCCCCTTCCAAATTGCTTGTGGTTCGGTTTCAGCGAACTGCTGTGCAGGATGCCCTCCTCCGAGCCCTCCCTCGCTCCCTTCTTGACCTGCACGCATGGCTTTGTCCGGCAGCCGCCGGTAGAGACCCGAGCACAAGTGTGGTACGTGGCGAGTATGAGCGTCTTCTGAGTCTGCTTGAAGGGCAAGCAGGGGAGTGGCGGATCAGCGATGTCAATGCCAACTACACCGTCTGCTCCACCTATCCCTCTCTGCTCGTGCTTCCTGCACGGTTCAGGTACAGGGTTCTGTCACATGTGGGCTTTGTACATCATCTTGGGCAGTTCGGTTTTTCTTCTTTGCTTTCTTCGTAGTTCGTCGCTTTTGTCTGCTCGAATTTCGGTTTTTACTCGATTGTTTAGGGAAATGCTTCATCCGTCCGGTATCGCGATTTGGTCAGCTGGGGAAAAGTGGATAACCGCGAGTAGTTCTCAGCTGGTGATTGCGTACTGCTAGACAGACCTATAAATGACATGTTTTGGAGTTTCATTTTGCCATGGGAGCCCTTCAATGCTTTCCTACATTCATGCAGGGTGGCCTTATGATTAGAGTGTGAGACACGTTCTTGAACCTCCAGCTTCGTTGTGTTTGTGGATGACCACATTTTTATGTGGAGAGGTTCATCCTGTATGGTACTCTATCCTTGTTAAGAAAAAATCTACTTTCTGGTTTTGTGCAGTAATGATGAAGTCCATGCAGCTGCTGCATTCAGAGCTCGAGGTCGCCTTCCTGTTTTCTGTTGGCAGCATCCAGGTACAAGGCTCATCTGTCTCCCTGAAATTGGCAATATTGCCGATTAATATAATATTCTGTTATATATTATTTTATATAATTGGCAATATCCCCATCTTGGAACTCTTTTCTGTCACTTGCAACTGCTTGTTTCCTTTCAAAATCACAGCTCTTTAATGGTCCGAATCAGCTTGAGATTTGCATTCAAATCCTCCGTCGAGGCAACTTTCTGCTTTCTCAACTCAGACGACATTTTGGGGCTTGGACAGTGACTGGTGCGGTCCTTAGCCGATCAGGGCAGCCGCTCGTCGGCATCATGCTCAATAGCAGAAGGTATTCCCTCTCGCCATAATACTGCTGCTAGCCGAAAGAGTGAAAACGTATAACATGCAACGACATGTTTTCCTAATCAGTGGTCGGTGTCAAAAGAACGTTCGCGATCGTCGGTTCTCAGAATTGTGGAATGGTACTTCATGATGTTTGTACATTACATGTATTGCCAGCTTCTGAAAAGAGGGAGTTGGATTCTCGCTTGTGCAGTGATGCTGATGAGAAGCTTGTGGCGGCTCTGACTGGAGTGAATAAGGCAGCCGGTCAGCCGAGGTATGCTGACTCTTGTTTTCAATCGTCTTGTTTGCATAAAGCTCTGCCTATTAGAAGTATAGGTTTAGGCTTACATGCTGAAAGAGCCAGAATCACTTGAGTTCAGATTGGATTCTACTATCCGACATTAGAGGCCTGAGATAGATGGGGACAGAAAATTATTGAAGAGAAGATGATTTCCGTCCTTCAATTGTTGCATTGAAACGGCTAACGGCTAACAGCAACGGCTTTCCGACATTAGAAGCATGTGATAGATGGGGGACAGAATTTTTTTTTGGGATAAGATGATTTCCGTCCTTTAATTGTTGCATTGAAACGGCTAGTCTATTCATAGCAGGGTCTGGTGATTTGCAGGAAGTTGATTATAGCCGATGCTAGGCCCCG
Source organism: Zygnema circumcarinatum (assembly GCA_037447605.1). NCBI lineage: Eukaryota > Viridiplantae > Streptophyta > Zygnematophyceae > Zygnematales > Zygnemataceae > Zygnema > Zygnema circumcarinatum. Next base: position 1,232,518 of record CM074809.1, read on the forward strand.
AAAAAATGCACTTGCAAATGGGGCCCTTGGCGGTGGCAGTGAACCTTCAAGCCACTACCGCTCCTCAGAAGTAAGTGTCTAGCCACTGTTTGTCTGCCAAATATTGCTTTTTACTTCCTTTATCGTAAGCTATAGTGAAGAAGGTGGGCTCTGGAAGCTTATACCTTCCGAAGTCTTAAAATCACGTTTCTCTGGGCATGTGAGTGCAGGTAGTTTATTTGGGCATCGATAACATTCACACTATGAGAGACAGTGGAGCTCGTTTGAGGGAATACTTGGATTTGCATGGAGCTGCATGCTCGGATGGCTCCTCCTCCTTGCTGGTAACTCAAAATCTCCTTCAAATCTCAGCCTCCTTCCGTCGCATCATCACCCTCACATTGCTCGACTCTCAGACCCTCCATTTCCAACTACTTCAACAGTGGTTCAACTGCTGCGAAATGTCTGTGTACGAATGCCCAAAAGGGCTGATCTTGGACCCGTTCTTTGGCAGAGGAGTGGAGGGATGAGTTGGGCGGGAGGAAGCACAAGCAGCACTGCGGCTGCCGCTGCGGCCCTTGTTGACACGGGGTGGTTGCAACACCTGCATGCGCTGCTGGCAGGGGCTGCCTTTATAGCTGCCCACATTGCGATGGAGGGAGACTCTGTTCTCGTGCACTGCAGGTGTGTTTTGGCAGTCGGATACTGAGTCAGAGGGCTTAGTTGATTGTGGGCTGACTTCCAGTCGCAGATTTCCATATCCAAAGTATTGGCAGTCGGCTTGTGGGTCAGAGGGGCTTAGTTAATTATGGGCTGACTTCTAGTCGCAAATTTTCATATTCGAAGTATTGGCAGTCTGCTAGTGAGTCGAAGGGTTTAGTCGACTGTGGGCTGACTTCCAGTCGCAAACTTTGTATGGAAAGGAGCTCTGAGGGGAGGGGTAGCTGCAGGTGCAAGTTAAGTGGGACAGGGGCTGGTCGTAGCAGGAAAAGTGCTGGTAGACACTGTTGGGGGAGTGAGCAGATCTGCTTCAGTTGAAGTGGTGTTGAGATTGGGTTGAGCTTCCGCAAAGATGTGGAAATGGGAAGCTTTTTTTTTGCTCCCAATCCGCCTCTTTGAAGGTCTTTTGTGACTGAAAAATGGATGAAAGTGGAAGCATGATCACCTTCAGTGAGCGTACGGGCGGGATTGCAGTGATGGATGGGATCGCACCCCAGCTTTGCTCTGTACGGCGTTGCTGATGTTGGATCCTTATTATTGCACGTTTGCAGGCTTCCAGGCAAGTTCTAAGAGCTGTATCTTCTGTAGGAATCGAGGTTCTATGTTTATGCAGAGTTTGGGAATGGAAATTGTAACTTAGGGATTGTCTAGTCTCGCGTGTCTCCCGAAGTTCATGCTATATGTGAAACATAGGGGCGATAATTGAGGCTTTCTTTTGACAGTTTTTGTCCGCTGACTAATCAGACTTCAAGAGAGTACGGAATCTTGAATAGACCGACTTTCTGACTATGTATGAGATACCCTCCACTTTTCAATGGATCGAACACCATCCCTAGCCATCTGAAACCCATAACATGCCTTTCTGAAAGAATTCCCTCTGCTTGACAGGCCCTTGTAGAGGTCCATTGGGCGGCCTTTGGCCACCAATTCGCGGAGAGAATGGGAGTGCCCGCCTGCAGCAGCATCTCAAATTCCGCGGGCCCTTCCTTTCTTCCTCCCGAAACCTCATTTTCTGCCTCTCTCGCAAGCACAAGCTGCTCCTCTTTTGGGGGTGGAGGAGGTGCTGGGAATGCAAGCTCTTCGGTCCTTCTCTCCAGAAGCTCGGGTGCACATATGAGCTCAAATAATTGCACATCCGGCAATGCCAACAGTAGCAATGCTGCCAATATGGCACCCATTTTTTTGCAGGTGAGACTGCAGAGGTGGATGAAGAGTGGATAACTCGTTTTTTCTCCTTCTTTGCTCTCACTCGATGGTGAGATATGTGAACGGTTTTCAGAACTCGATGCTAAGCAGAGAACAACAATGGAGCAACTTGGACATGGTGCCATGCCTTGTCAGAAGCAGAGGAAGCTTTGTACATTACAATCACGATTGACAAGTAGACGAGTCATTCCTCGTGCCCCTATAGTTCATACACGTTGGCCTGGGAAAAGGGGTTCAGCAGTCGTATGTTGCCCCTGTTGTTCTTGTCCATTGTTTCTTACACAATGGCTGTAAAAGGACTGGAGGAAAGAGGTCCGAGAGTCTACTGCAAGAAGTGCAGGCATAATTGCAATTGGTCTTTATCGTTTAATGGAAGATTTTTGATGGAAGATGGGAGGGCAAGGCTTTCTGCAGTGGGTGGACTGTGTAGCACAGCTGCTGCGACTTTTCCCCCGAGCCTTTGAGTTCAGCACGGTGAGTTTAGCCGTGGCTTGGCAATGGGGCTTGTCCTCAGTACTGTGAGCGTGTGCGAAGGAAAAGTTCTCAAGAGCTGCTTCCTCTTTCCACGTTCTCTCTTTTCTCTCTCTCTCTCTCTCTCTCTCTCTCTCTCTCTCTCTCTCTCTCTCTCTCTCTCTCTCTCTCTCTCTCTCTCTCTCTCCCTCTCTCTCTCTCTCTCTCTCCCCCTTATTCTCGCGAACACGGAGGGACATTTTCGTAAAGTCATCAAGAACTTAATTTCTTCTAGCGGCCTATATACCATGCTTTATTCAGTGCCTTCTGTATCAGGAGTTACTTTGACTTGTTGAATCATTCTCATTTATATTGGATGGACTGCATATCTGATTTCTCTCTAGTTGCAGATACCACCTATGAATCTCTTTTCGTCTGCTGACAGTTTCACATTGGGAGTCTACAGGCCTTTCTGGTCGACCTTTTGGATGCTACCATAGCTTGCCGATTCGGAAATTTCCTTTTCAACAGGTCAGCCTTCCTCTTTCCATTCTTGAATCCACCCACTTCCCTGTTTGCACACCTCTCCTTTCCTCAGCCTAAAACTCAAAACCGGTGTCTGTTGACCATACACATTGTTTGCATTTTTGTTGCCAGTGAGAGAGAGCGGCGGCAGAGTGGCGTATGGCAGCATTGTTCCTCCGTTTGGGACCATCTCGCAGCCGATCGCCGCTCTGAAGGACCCCTCCACCGTCACCATAACCTCTTCTATGCCCCAAAAGCTGCAACCGCTCTCCTACCTCCCGCAGCAGCTCTTGCTCCAATCCTCATTCCGGAGATTCACCTCCGTTGGTCATGTCCGCCATCGGCCCAAACAAGCAGAGGGGGGGCTCTGCCGCGCTGGTGGGAGGAGTGTCCTGCTCGGCAAGAGCTTCAGCAGAAGGCGGCAACGCTGCTTTCTATGCAGCAGGTGCATATTGAGATGCTCTCTCTCTCTCTGTATCTGTCCGTTGTATGAATCGCAGCAATGGTGCGGAATTACAGGCATCAGTCGTTACATATGAATGTGTTCATGAAGGGTCAGGTTGCCTGCTGGCAGAAGTGGGTATGTTCTTCGGATGGTGGCTGTTGGCATTACCCTGGGTTGAGAATTGTGGTGAATCTGAGAAATGAGCAGATTAGGCGGATTTATCCTCTCGAACTCGTTTCCACTCTGACCCGGAGTTGGAAACATGAACTGCCAGAATCTTTAGCTGTAATTTCTTGCATGTTGCCTCATATTGCTGCACTTTGTACGCCCCTACCTCATGGAACCCGTGGAACAAGTCAGGTGGCTTAAACTGTGTCCACGTTCATTATTGCAGACTATGACAGAAGCTGAGCGGCGAGTGAAGGCCCTAGAAAAGCAAGTAAAAGATCTCCAATTGGAGTTGGAAGCGGAGAGACGGGATAAGGAAGCCTCACAGAAGCAAGCAGCTCAAGTGGAGAGTGAGAAAGTTAATCTTCGGCGAGCTTTGGAAGCAACTGGGGCCACATGCCACATGCATCCTGCTCGCCCATCCTCACCTCGCACCGCCGCCATGCATCACCATGCAGCACCATGTGTTCACACTAACAGAACCTGCTCGTGTGGTCTCAGCCAATCCAACACCTCTTCATCCTCTCAGACGCCATCAGATGCGTTAGCTGTCTCTCTCTCTCTTCCGTTCGACGGTGATTTCTGCCACTCACCCGTCTGTAAAGCCTGCAGCAAGTCGAAGAGCTTGGATCCAAAGAGGGGGTGGTCGTCCGGGTTGTGTAATCGAGGCAATAGCTCGTTTTCAGGGTTGAGAGCTGACTTCGAAGCCCTCTCGCAATTGTCTTTAAAAGATACTACCCTAAAAGAGACTTACTTCGGTTCTGCTCAGTCTCAGGTTCAAGAAGCTGTCTGAACAGAATCATTTTTGCTATAGAGTTCTTTTTGTCCAGATATGGTCTATCGGGTAAGTTTCCAGGGGGGCCTGCTCCAGGCATGGCCGGCTTTTTTCCCACTACTAATGAGAGTTCCGAATGAAGTGGACATCACCGGCTTGTGATCTGAACAAGAGGTGCAAGAGGAGGCAGGGAACAACCAGCGGTCGAGGGAGAGAGGCCTACACTCAGCTCCAAAATCTCACGATGTCCATATTATGTCCATATTGTCCCATGTGGGAGGAGATAGGGGCCCAACTCGGCAATGGTTGTTGCTGGAAGTCACTAATGTGATCCACGTAAATGTCGGAAAGCAGTGGTTGCAATAATACGCTTTCGCACACTCTGCGAAGTGGGACTCTTGCCTTCTGCTTGTTTGGAGGCAGATGGTTTTCATTTTGGTGTTGTTGAGGTGCCTGACCCTTCAAAATAAGATTTTTCCTTCGGTGTGTTCACGTGTCTAGAAGATATTTGATAGGCTTTCGAATGACTTCCAAGAAGGCGAAAAAGAACCGGGATAACAAATCCAACACGCTCACCCTTTTTTGCATTTCCGAAATAGTGTGGCCCACACTATTTTCCAGTAGACATATACTTGATAACCTTTAGAAAATACTGTGGCCCACACTAATACGTATGACAACTGGCAAAAGGAGAAGAAGCAACAACGACACGTATAAAGTTACAAATACAAATAAATGGGTATAAATGTATGTACAATGGCGAGCTGCGCGCAAGCCCTCGAGCCTAGAGCTTGTAGTCCAGCCCGGACCCAAACTCCCATGCCTCAAATCTTCTCCGCCACTCGTATCGCTCCGCCGGTGGAAGGCCCTCCACCCAATTCCTGCGCCGCAATGTAAAAGGCTTCATCTTTGCATGCACTTGGCTGAAATGCTATACACACTTTCCACTCTCTACCTAATTAGACGAGCGATACCGGGGCATCTGCGGTTACTTAGGGTCCATTCAACATTAATGTTAAGGCTCTGTTAAACTTTGGACTGCAACAATTGCGAGTAACCACAAACCTGAGCGCAGGTGCGACTTTTGAGGAGAGCACAGTGTAGCTACCAAGGCCAATAAAGTGCTGCAGCCAATCAAATAGCGGCTCTATGCCAACCTGTCAAAAACATCAAGGATTGCATCAGCCTAAAAGGTGGAGAATGATCGCCAAAAGGTTCAATCAAGGTTATGTAAACAGCAAGTGAGCCATCTTGAGCCATCTGGATTACAAGTTGAACTGGAGGAGCATTTGAAGCAGGCAAAGGCGTTATGAACCGAGTGAAGAAAGAGATAGTCGGCGGATGCAGACAGCACAGCCAAGATTAATGCCAGGGGATCAATTGGACAAATATACAAGCAATCAGAGAAAAGCGTTTGAACGGAACAACTGACAAGTGTGAGTTGGAAGGAAAGCGAGACAGAGAGAGAGAGAAAGGGAGGGAGAGAGAGAGAGAGATAGCGCGAGAGAGAGAGCTCACAGAAGCCAAGATAGAAGGGAGGAGGTCTGGCCTTGACACCATCATGCTGCCCATTGTGCTGGCCAGCGGGCCAAATTGTGTCACATCCTGCACAGAAAAATTAGTTCCAATAGAATCAGCAGTTTGATTCTTTGATTATAGGTGTCACTAAAGCAAGTGAATCTATGCACCATAAGACGGCGCTGCTGGTAATTAGCAGTACCGATACAACAATCGAAATCCTGTAGGGGCTGTTTTGGTGCAGGACACAATCAACAATATCACAAAGGAAGATACTCTGATGGGTGAGCCAAAGTCCGAATGAAGCAGAGTCAATCAGGCCAGAATGGGGTGTGTATAAACAGAATCAGAGATAAATCGACACACTAAAGACTGACAGTGGGAAAAGCTAAAAGGGTGCCTTGCCTTTTCGCAAGTTGTCTGTCACATTAATCTCCGCAGATAGCTTTTGTTTCAAGCTGAATTGTTTGAGCTGAATGTGTCACATGTTTCATACTGCTATAAAGAAATGCATAGAGGGGACGATTACACCTACTTGCAGAAACGGACGTAGCACCGGATCTCCCAAATTCTGAAACATTGCTTCCCTCATCCCCACCATGAATGTTTTCTTTCCATCAGTACACCTTCTGTGTCAGTCAATCACTCCTCTCTCCCCATATCACCGCAAGTCATCCACACAACAGTACTTGAAAACCTTTAAACTATGAAACAGATTCAGAATTAAAAACTTTCACCTCCATGCATTTAAAGTTGGTTGCAAGAAGGGAGTTGATGAATTCGGGCGGCGGCTCGCTCCGTACAGGAGCCGACATGGCCCGTTGAAGAAGCCATGCTCCACTCAGGTTGGGCTGTACAATGGGTTTTTCAGCAACATTAGCGAGAAACTTGGCTAATAGAGAACAGATTTGAAATGGAGATGCGAATCATAATTGATGATCATTAAGTTCATCATTGAGTTCATTAAACAAAGTCAGATGTAAAACACGCCGTTCACTCGCCTTGGTAAGTTCGAAATCGTGGAAACTGAAGCATGAGATGCAGCATTTCATGGATCATCGTCGACTACAAGAAGTCATACGAGCAGCCCATTTCAACTGTCCTGTAATTTTGCCGTGTTTTACTGCAAGTTGATGTTTCGTAGGACTCACTTGTAAAGCCCCAAGTAAAGAATTGTCAAGCAAGCAATGTGTTACCTGATATGCATTGATGAGTGCGAGCTCGCGGGAATTTAACAAATCTTCATCCAAGGCTTCAGTGATGCCTGCAGCCATCCATTTTGCTCACACTTTCAACACAAACAGCAGCAGAAATAGCACAGTTCGTTACAACTTTGTTGGAAAATAGAGAAAAGCATTGTCGGACCTGCTGTTATGCGAGCAAGGTGACGTGTAATGCTCCCAAAACCACCGAATGAAAGTGGTGATTGGATTCCGCTAGCATCTCCCACCTGCCGATACATGCCCCAAAGTCCATGTTATCAATTGGAAAAATGATCGAACTCATGCTGTACTTCAAATTATCGCCGTGCATGCATGAGCTATATGAAACTTACCTGCAGGATACGGTCGAAGGCTGCAGGCAGAGGGCTGCATCACATGGAAGAGCAGACATCTATGATCAGAACCAAAAAAACACCTCAAAGACTAAGAAATGCGAGCTTTTTGGCCCATGATTTCTTCTCAAGGGGTCGTTGCATCTCGTATGCAAAGCAATAGCTCAAACTCTTCTCTCTATCAAATTAACAGGCCATTCTGGGAGTCACTTACCTGTTTCGATACGTAGGGAAGAAGCCAAAAAGGACTCGCAAAAACTGCAAATCGTCCAGGTTCACCCCCTGCACACTCCTTCCCAACCTCCCTATTACACAAAGTCTAACGGCTGAATACTACTCTCACCCTCCCCCGTTCATTTCCCTTTTAGCATTCAGCAATTGCTTATGGCGATGGCCCTAGTCTTTCACACAGCAATAGTGAACCACTTCTTACCACCCAATGTCTATCCTCTCTCCTGTCTGGGCTATGATGTTCCTGAAGCCCTCTCCCTCTTCCTCTTCCTTCAGCCCTCCCTCTCTTAGGAAGAGGAAAGGGAGCCTCCATATCCTCCCCAATTCCTTTACCTCCTCACCAGCTTGTCCCTCCTCTCATCAACCGCTCTCCCACCCAACTCCTACCCAGTTCATCTCCTCCTACTCCTCCCTCCAGCTCTACTTCTCCTCCCAACTCAGCCACCTCCTTCCCAGCTCACGTAGCCATCTGCCTGCTTTCCTCCCTCACCTGGTAGGGAGGCATGAGATCCCAATAGTCCTCCAGCAGCCTCTCCAAAGAGGGTCTCTCCGGCTGTGCGTCTAAATACGTGAAGAGATAGGTTGTGCGATCCATTGGACCCGAACCTGCAGGGAAGGCCTGCACCTCTCCACTCTCTCAGCTACAACGGAAGCCATGGACAGAGGACAGTCTGAGCAGGTATCGGCTGTTTCATAGAGAAGAGCAGAGAGAGCACAGAGAGCAGAGAACATAGAGAAAGGAAGGGAGAGAGAGAGGCAGCGAGAGCAGAGAGAGAAAACGAGAGAGAGAGAGGGAGAGCAGAGGGAGGGGAGGGGGGAGAGCATAAAGCAAGAGTGACTTCGCCAACGACGACGAGACACTGAATGTTGACCTTTACCAGTCACTACTATCAGAATATCACTGCTCACTGAACACTAAGGTAGGAAGAGGACATCACCTCCCAAAAGTATTGGCTTGGCGAGACACCGATCTTCTTTATGGGGGTGTTGGTGAAGATGACGTCACTGGTGGTGTTGTTGGGAAATCCCCTTGCGCAACCTCCAACCACAAGGCAGACACCATCGGGCTTTTGACCCCACCGTATCTGCAGATAGAAGTGGATACTGCTATATTGTTTAACTTGGAAAACCCACTTGTTGACTCGGTCCTCATACTGCCTCAACTGACTAAAACTGCAAACTGATTGATCATAAGACTATCCAGAATGTTTGCGGACTTTTAGGCTGAGTTCGACGAGTTTCATGGCTTTCGAAGCTGAGGTTTTCCGACAGCAAGAATCATAAGTTCTAAAGGAAAAACAGGAACTTTGTCGAAGGCTGAGTTTTTATATAAAGTAGCAGTCATATCATGCTGCAGTACACATTGTGGCGGTTTTGTGCATCACACAAGAGAGTGGTCCAGCATGCTTGTAAGGCTTGTGGGTCATCACCAGACTGGAATGTATGTAGTAACGGAAGAAAGAATTATCCTTTCCATCGTTTTTGCCATTTACCTGACGAACTATTGGCGAAAAGTTTCCCATGGCGTCAATAAGAAGACGCCCTACAATTGGCTCTCTGCCCTCCAAGGAGAGAACCTGCAGATATTCAATTGAGTGAAACTCATAGGTCAATATCTTGTGAACAGCATAAACCACATCACATTAAAGTGCAGAAAGTGGTACATCAGAAAGAGAGCTACTAAGCAAGTTTCCACCCCCAACTGAAAGTCGAGTATGATCGGCAATGTATACTCACCACTCCATCATCAAAAACATTCGCTTTACTCAAGCCAACTCCCTCGAGCAGCACACCTCCGGCTGCCAGAAAGCGCTGTTTGACAGTTTCTATTAAATTTCGAGGTCTGTACAAACGACTCTGAACTCAGAAAGGTCTCCCCAAAAATTTCATTTATGGTGAAGAAAATTCATTTTGCCACTGATGTGTACAAAACTTAGGATATCCACACTGATAGACATTGCCAGCTTCGGAAAGCTGCATAACTGCTGCCTAACATGAGAGGCATATAAACAAATGTTGAAAAAGGTCAACTTACGAGACTCCCAAGTTGAGAATATCTCGCACCCATACGTCACTGCCCCCATAAAAACCGCAGCGATTCTGCGTCATCACAGTTTTCTCATCAGCTACTGCTGCGCATCACTATGCAGAAATGACCAAGTCTGTGCAGAATCGTTCTGGGAAGCTGATCCTGATAACAGTTGTTGTTCTGAAGTGATCATATCATATTCCTGCTAACTGTCGCTGCTAAACAACCTTAAACATAGTCAGGATTCGCCATGCTTACCGGGTTGAACTCTATAGAAACAACAGCTTCCACCTCCTCTTCAGAGAGCAAGCCTCCCTCCACAAGTTCGTTAAGCTCCTTTCGAGATATATTCCACTCTTGGGTCCTCTGGGATCCACCATTGCAACCATTGATTGAAGAGAAATGTGTGAAGGGGGGAAAATTCAAGCTAGCACATTTTCGATCGCATACCCCTTCCACATCTGATACTTTATGTATTTACAATCTGGACCGAACTGGGACTATAGGAGACCCTCCGCGGAATTACATGTAAGCGAAGCTTTAGGAAGTGTGGAGTTAAAACCCTTAGTCTATGCGGAAACATAATGTGCCAAAACTACTGGAACATTAACAAATCTGTTATGACGTGAGAAAAAGGTTATCCAAGAGTAGACGTATTCTTGACTATTAAATGTCCATTGAATGGTCTCCACAAACCAGTTTTGCCTTCTGTTGAATGCATCCTGGACAAAAAAAAACCTCGGTTTCTCATATACTAGCTTCGATAAAACATGCCAGTTGGCTTTCTGTGCCTACCACGGTTTCATAACTTTGTTCCTTAATCTCACAGCTCGTTCAGAAAGTGAAAAGTGATATAACAACTGAAACCCTGAAAACCCTCACCCCGCGAAGCTCTCCTCTCTCCACAATAGCCACTTTCTTCCCTTTCAGAGCCAATGCTGTGGCCACAAATACTCCAAGAGTTCCTCCGCATACGACCACGTCAAACACTTGCGTGTCTTTCGCAACATTTGCAGACTGCCATCGACCGATGTTTCTGCGAACAGTTTCAGGTGCAGGTCCCGCTGCCGGGCCTGCAGCAGACAGAGGGAATATATATGCTGGTTTATACTGAGTTGGCTCATTTGTCTTCAAAATCGATTTGGTTCAATGCACTGAGAGCTGCTTACTGCCTATGGAAATCGAAAACTACAACAATTTATGTCGCCCAACAGCTTTTTCAGCCATTGAAAAAAAAAAATAATTTTTTTTTCATTTTTTTTTGATTTTCCAGCGCTTAGTATCCTATCCTAACCAAAAACAATGACTGGGTTGTGTAGTCTTCTACTTTCCAACCAAAAAAGTGTCACTAAGCCCTTTTCACATAGCCAATATAAGAAAATGACTGAATTACGATCGTGAAAATTTATTCAAAGTGTTTCTTTCTTCATAAGTGCTCCTAAAATCTTTCCTTGTTTTTATTAGAATAAATCAAACAAGAAGAACGGTTCAAATAAATTTACTGATTCACATACCTGTCTTCATTGTGCGAAGGCGCAGCCAATTGGCATCAGCCTGCTTCAAGGCATTATATGTACCCACTCCCCCTGCACCACCCGCTCCATCCTCAGGTGGAAGGCTCTCCATAATGCGCTGCACAGATACATGATCCAACTTCAAGTTTAAGTGACAGAGCCAAAGATTTTCAAAACTAAGAACGACTGAGCTAGGTCAGTGAATCTGTGAGTCAGATCCTCCATAACGTTTGAGAAAAAAGCCATTTAAAAAGATACCATTGTTGCTGATACCATCAGCATCGCCTTCTTTCGAAAGAAAAGGTCAATGAGGAAGAGGAAGCTTAGCTCAGCTTTGCCAGCTGTCCTTCTCTTAAAACCCAGCGAGTGAACTATGAAAAATTTCCGCTATCAACTCTAGGTTATCCTCTTCAAGGCGATTTCAGGTGATTCACATTTCAGCTCAAAATCTTGACGCTGCGTTGTGCGGAAAGCGCGGTGACCAACATGGATGTTGCGGTTGTATCCTCGCTAGTGATTCCTTTTATATAAATTACCATTTCAAACTTTTCTTGATAAATTAAGCTTAAAAGATACAAAGAGGAGCATTAAGCATCTATTCTCGTTCAACACAGAAATGCGACATAGCAGGACAGAAACTTTAAGTCGCGGTGACCACAAACCGATATGAGACTGAAAGATGGTTTTTGCAAGTGTGGAAAAAAGTGAAGTCTCTTCATTAGTTAGTATAAAGGCATATCCTCTTTCAATAAAGTACTCGTTTTAACTTTTTATTAGACCTTCTCAAGAACTTAAAAAGTATTACGATCGGCTCAGCTAAGAGAAGCAAATTATAAGCTCAGTGTCAGTTCAGTTCAGTGTCACAAGACTGTTTTCAAGCACCAATTTAGTGATTTCTTTGTCCTGCTCAGGAGGTACCTTAGTCCTCGAGATTTCCACTGACTGAGCCTCCACAGCCGCAGCTTGAACGCGAGAAATCCGTCTGTATCCATAGCCTACCCCTTTCGTTTTTTGCCGACCTGCTTCACCTAAAAACCTACTCTTAAGCTGGCCACGTGTTAAGCGGACATGCGCTGCAGAGGAGGGCGCCACGTGGCCGCCTGCAGCTCCAACAGGTACGAGTATTGACAGCTGGCAACACGCCATGGCTGCTCCTTATGCTCCTCCACTCCCTCCTCTTCCTCCTGTCCCGCTCTCTCCTCCGCCTCCCTCTCCCCCACCGCACACCCTAACCCTAAAACTGCTGCTCCCTCCCTCTGCTTGCAGGCCCCGCAGCGGCCACGTGGCGCCTCCTCCGAGAAGCGACGAGCGGCAGGGAGAGGGGGCGAACGGCCCACAAAACTGAACTGAACTGAACTGGATTCCGTGTTACTGCCGCCATGGAACACGACGGAGATCGTTGGGTTTTTAGGGTTTTTACTAGACAGGGGGAGTCAGACCTTGACAATCGCTTACGAAATTCCCGAATTCCTTATACTAAAAGTCACTCCTTTCGTATACGAAATCCGGGTCGGGATCCCCGGCTCCGCCGTCCACAACCGTACCGAAATGCGTACCTAGCCAATGCTGAATTCGCACAGGCTTACGAAATTGATTTTGGCGATGGTCAAGGTCTGACTCCCCCTATTAGGGGGTGTCAGACTTAAAAAATTCTCGTAATACTAAAAATTCGATATTCGTAACATTTCGAGTCAACGTTAGTAGAACTAAAATTCTCGAGCGTAGTTTTTCGCACTCGCGGCGCGGTCCTGTTCGCACTCCGCGATCGCCGTCTTCGCACTTCTCCAAACGCCGTCTTCGCAACTTCGCCCTCGCGCGGGGCCTCAGACTTAGAAACAGCGCCGGCGCGGCGCGCGGAGACCGCTTGTCGTTGTGTCGTGTTGCGCGTCACGTCGCTGCGCGCCGCCACCATCTCCGGCGCGCGGGCGGGCGGGAAAACAACCATGACGTCACGTTGACGCGATTTTCGCCATTCTTTTCTTCGCACGTCCATTTCGGCGCCTCTTTTGGGTGCGAACAAAATCGTGCGAAGAAGTGCCCTTTTTAGTAAACCCCACGGGTCAATCTTCGCAACGTTGACCCGTTGACTTAGCACTTTGACTTCCGTTCGGTTCGGTTTAGGTTCGGGGGTGCGATGATTTTTAGTACTTAGTAACCTCGATTCTCGTAATACTAAAAACTCGATATTCGTAACATTTTGTTAAGTCTGACACCCCCTATTGGAGCGATGTGATGGTCTAATGGCTTTTTCATGTTTTGGTGGGTAGGTCAGAGCTCTGCTTTTGTACAAGAATTGGAAAAGAAAATCATATGATATCATAAAAGGGGCAGTCATTTTATCTCGTTGTCGCTGTCGCGGCATACTTAGGGCAAAACCTTAAGCTTTGGAAGTTCAAAGGCTTGAAGTTTGAAACTCAACTTTTGTTTTAAAGGAGTAACTCAAAAGTGAAATGCTCGAAAGCGGAATACGAAGGGGAGAGAGTCTTGTCAACAGAGCAGGGCTTCAGTGGCACTTGTTTCACATGCACAAAGTAAGGTCACAAATTAGTAAATTGTAAGAATTTTAAGAATTTGACAAAGATTAATCATCGACTTAAAACTTCTGATTTTTTGGTAAAATTACAATTTTAAACAAGCAATGCCACCTCGAAAGCCCCAACTTCTAACTCTACATTTCAAAAATAAAGCTTTACCCTAGTACTTCGAGTTGACAGCCCTCCTTCGAATCGCATCTTCAACCACGCGCTGTATATGATAAACGTACAACCGCTCGTTTCTTAAACACCTGTAGCGAACTGAACGCTACAGACACCACGGTGCCGCCGGCATCCTGAGGATCTCCGTACGGTTCGGCCGTACGGGCCATCCGTACAGGTATACGGTGTAGCCGTACGGATCCGTACCACCCGTACGGACGGTACGGACTGACGGCGATTCTGCGGCGTCGCGCGTCGCGTTCGAGATCGGAACGCATTACGATACTTTCGGTCGCTATACAGGTTGACGATGTCACGGTCACGCATTAGGGGGGTCTCGGACTTAAAGCAAAACTTGTGTCGATGCGGCTTGGTAGTGGTAATCGGGGATAGTAAATTGGTAATATGATTACTTTGCGAACCTGTGCCGGAGCAAATGCAAAGTCAACTGGTAATCATTACAAGTCCGAAAGTGGGTGTGGGCGCGGACTTGATAATCGTCTGACTATCACCGAGAAACTTATCCTGCCGCAAAGCGGTGGTTTCGATGCTCCGCGAAAGGAAATGGTAATGAAACGGGCGTCTGCGCGAGCGTCCACACCCGGCCTGACATCCCCCTCCCCGCCCAGCCGCCACTACCGCCTCCTCCTCCCCTGCGTCTTTGCCCGCCAGCATGGCGGCGTCCCTCTTGCTCCGCGCGTGCCAGCCAGCCAGCGCTCCTCTCAAAACCGACCCGGCCAGCGGTATCCCACCCCTCTCTCCGCTTTCCCTCTCTTTCCCAACCCTCCCATTTTTTCGTAGTTTTGTTCTTCCCATCCTTACCTTATCCTTATTTTCTCATACTTTGTTGGAAAGAACTCTTCTGCAATACACGAATGAGGATGTTGCGTGGCCTTGCCTCCCCTTGGTGTCCTTTCCTTCTCGGTGTGCTTCGCTGCCTCTGCTGCCCTTTGCCATGAAGAATGCATCGCTCTCGTCTGTCTTGGTTTGCGAAAGGCGGGACATTCTCTTGTTTGAGCCAATTTTAGAGCAGTTAATTACTCACCGTCACATTGTGTCCTGACTATTGCTCCAGATGAGGAGATGCCACCTCACCTCACCTCTGCAGCAACCTGTTGTACCTCATGCCATTGCTTTTCCGACAACTGTTTTCACATCTGGAGTTCATACACATGAACTCCAGATGTTAGAGAAAGAGAACGTGGACCCATCGACGTTGCTTGCTTTCACGCAAGCCACAACAAAAATTGTCCCGTTCAA